>WEKY01002115.1:19407-260713 GCA_013390045.1 Picathartes gymnocephalus | reverse complement strand
TTTTTTTTTTTTTTAATAAGAGAGCAGCTGGTTGAACTTGCTCCTTAGGAGCAGATTGAAGCTAAAATTTCTGTTCCTCTCTCTAGTGTGAGGTTACTTAGCAGCAGAGGATGTGATGGTTTTTGAAGGCTGTCATTGCACTCCCCTTTGCCTGTCTTCTGCAGTGGTGGGGAGAAGGGTCACCCATGGTTTTCACTGGTAAAAATAATCGATGTGGTGTGTACGGTTTTATAGTTGGTCATCAAAGCTCAGAGAAAGCAACTATGTATGGCAGTATGGCAATGACATTTTTTGGGATTTTGGTTGGTTGGTTGGTTGGTTGGTTTGTTTGTTTTTAAGTGCTGCATTTAATCCTGTTAGAAATGTGAGGGAAATTTCACAAAATTCAAAGTGTCTGAAGAAGGAGATAAGCCTTTCATGCTGTTTAGCTCTACTGTGTTTATTCCTTTTCCCCTCTATTTTCTTATCATTATCAGAGAGAGGTGGAAAGTTTTTGTCAGAGTTCTCATTTAAAGAGAGATAGTATTTGAATGTAAACAAGTATGAGCACATGGTGTGACCAAGGGAGCAAGTAGTATTTTCAATTTCTGAATTTTCTGGCAATCGTGAATGGTGTCAGGATCTTAACATGACTCTTAAACTGCTCTGAGAACAGGATGGCTTCTACGGAAACCCACTAGACAAGTGATTCAAAAAACATCTTTTCAGAAAATTACTTCATCTTATATGAGATTTCTTTTTAAAACTAACTACATGGGAGTTCTTGGCAATGATGGTCTCTACATCTGATGGTCTAACTAGCATGAAATAGAGCTGCTGCACTCATTTATATACATTATGCTCTCTGGTTCCTCACTTGTGGTTTGGTAAAAGCATGAATTTTCAAGTTTTCCTCATGGGACTTCTCTGGCTTCTTTCACCTTACCTTTCATTTTCTTCCCTGCTATGTAGAAATACAGGATGATTATTAAATGGCTTTAGGAATTTTGCTGTAGGAGGGGAGAGAACATGCAGCATCATAATTTTTTATTGCTGTCATCATAGTTTCTTATTGTCTTTTCAAGAAAGCACAACAACAGTGAGGTGAAGAAGATTGTAACGCATGCAGTTTAGCTGGGAGAATTAAATATAGATATTTTCTTGGTGTAATATTTGTCAGGCAAATCACAGAACGTGTCTTATAAATACCTCTGTGCATACACAGTCATCAAGAGCTGTTTGATCCAGGTATCACTGCAAGACTATAATCCCAGGGTAAAATCCCATGACATTCCAGTTGCAGGGAGGATGCAACACTGGTTGGAGGAGGGAAGGGGATGACTGGAAGCAGGGGTAACGGGGGCAGCACCTGTGTTTGTTTCAGAGGGTCTGTTGCACGCAAGAGAGCTTGTCCTCACCACCAGCCTCTCCGTGGGGGAACAGAGATGGTGAGGCTGATCACAGCTGCAGAGGCTCCTCGTGCTGTCCCCAGCCATGAGGACATGTAGTCAAATTGCTGCAGGCAGCAGAATGCAAGAGAACTTAGGGACTGAGCTGGAGAAGGTTAGAGACACATCAGGGAAGGCAGGAGGAAGGATTTCCTGGACACAGAGATGGGGAATGTGCCCAAGGCCACGTTGCCACCAGTGTCAGAGATGGGCACAGCAAGCATGCCACCAGCCCTGCTGCCATGCCTCTGTCACCAGCACCCACGGGGCTTTCAGGAGCATTGGCACATGAACAGAGGGGCCAAATGGCTTCTCACAGAGCACAGCTTGTCCTGCTGTTGTCCTTCTGCACCAGAGCAAACACAGATCAGCCTCATGCCTGCCCACAGCCTCTCTTCCCAGCCCCTCGCCCACCACCCGGGACATGGCCTGAGGCACAACCTCACTCCTTCATTTGGAGATCTGTGGGGAGGTCTTTGGTGGGTATTTTCACTGTCCATTTTACCTTGGTCTATTCAGGATTGCTTTTTAGTTAAAAATACTCAGCTAGTACATATGCCTTTCATTTCTTCTGCTTATAATTATTAGGTTATTTAATAATTATTCTAATTATTAAATTATTATGAACTGTTATTTTTCTGTGATATTTTTAAATCCGAGATGGTTTCTGAGGGAGGCCAGTGACCAAAAATATTTATACATTTTAATTCAGCTTGGTAGACTCATTTAGTTTAATTAACTATAATGTGGGAGTTTAACTCTTGTCATCAGATTAGAAAAAAAGTTTACTACTTTGTATTATTTTGAATTTTTCTTTAAAAAGCTATTTATTTCTGTTTTTCTTTTCTAGCTTTCTTTCTTTCCATAGTAAATATATTATTTATGCTGTTCCTATGCTAAGATTTCATTCCCTCAGTGCTAAATAACCCTCCCCCACCTTCTTTTCCTAGCTGGGATTTATAATACACCCCAGAAAAAAATAGGTACTGACTGCTGTGAACAGTGCCCCTTCATTATGAAACAGCCCTTGCAAACTTTTGGAAAATGGACCTACTGTGATAATAAATCTTCTCCCTTGACATACAGCACAGAATGTGGCTCTGACCATATAAACTGCACTCCCCATGATTCTGGGGCTGTTCACAATGCCAACCATTTATAAGCCTGTTGGCTTTACATTAATTAATTCCCAAGTCATTCACAAATAGCAACAATCGCCTCAAAGTTCAGGGCTAGGAAAGGGCTGGCATTTTTAAAAGGGAGATCTGTATATAAAAATTTACCATGCTCACAATAGGAAAAAACCCCGGCCCTTGAAACAACAATGGCTTTCTGCTTTTGGGCTTGGGGTTGCAGCTCCTTTCAGTTCAGCTTGTGGTTGTTTATTTATGATGGGTGCTAATTTCTGATGTTTCACTTCTGTGGATGGCCTTGGCTGGGCATCCTGCCCCAAGCACAAAGTAGGGCTCCCTGCACTATTGCCTGCAGGACAAGGCAGGGGAAATACTGCTTTGGAGAGGAACTGAAGGATCCCAGGAATGCAAGGGAAAGATTTAGCTTTGTGACATCCTCTGCCAGATTGCAAGCTGCTTCTCACCCGGATTTCAGTCCTCACAGCCTTCCCTTACAGAGTTTCAGCATCAATCAGTAGAGTTTTATGGTTCAGACATTAATGGGAGTAATTTAAAAAATCTGTCCAGGAGAGGTCTTGCTCTCCCTTCCTGTCACAGCTTTTAGGCTTTTAAGAGAATTTTTTTTCAGATGTGATTGAATTGCATACCTTGTTGCCATAGGGTGCAGTTTCCTTTTGCTGCTGTTGGCTATCCCTTCTGCCATCTCCTTGCTCCAGCACTGGCCCACACAGCCTGTCCTTGCCTTTGCTTCAGTTCCCCTTCCCTGTGCCCTTCTGAGCTTCCCCATCTGTGCCTCGGGCTTCCTGCCCTTGGCTTAACTTCATGGGGTTATCCCCCTGGCCAGGTGAGTTACCTGTTGCCACTCAGACCCTTCCATCTCCATTGCTTTATCTTGTTTCTTGTGTTTTGTGTCATTGGTGTTTCGCCTTACTAGGCTGTAAGTGTGTAAGGATAATACTGATTTACACTGGAAGTCAACCTAGAGAATCAAAGAGTTGGAGATGGGAACGTTTTTTTTCCTAGTTGGTGACCCATTGCTGGGTGCATGTGGACCTTCACCCACTGCCCTGCTGGGACCACAGCCAGAGAGGAGCTGCCAGTGCTACTTGGCTGCCCTGTAGAGGTGCATTATAGCACAGGCTTAAGGGATGCAATTACAGATGAGCTTCACAGGACAGTGCCTCATCCAGGCCCCGGGATTGACAGTGCTCATTCACTAAGCAGCTATTCAGTAGTTTTTCTTCATCATTTTTTAGCAGGGGAGGGAGTAGCTGATCCCTTAATTCCAACATCCTATTCGGATACTGTACTGAAGACAGAGTTATTAATTTCCTCTGAGGGTTTTTTGCTGTCATTCAGCATGACAGTACCCTGAGTGCTTCAAAAATATTAATGGGTTTATTTTCATAGTAGAACCATAAGATGGAAGAGCATTGCTTTCACACTGTAGTTGCAAGCACCAGTGAAGAGTGCAGGATCAAGGTCAAAGAGAATGCAAGGCTTAGACACATTGTAATTTTTTTTCCCAGACAACATTGTGTTTATCACCTTACTTCCATGTCTGCATTCTCTACAGCCCACTGAGTTCCATTTTGGCTGCTGCTGCTCAGTGAATGGTTCTGCCGAGCTCAGAGGTAGTACTGTGAGCTCTGCACTGGCAAAGTCCTACGAGCTGTTTGGTCTAAAGAGACTCAGTCCCACAATAGGTAGACATACCTCCCCAGGTCAGTATCTGTCTGCTCTACTTTCTCCTACTGTAATCTTCAGTCTCAGTACCCCCTTTTGCGGCAGGCAAGACAGGAGCAATGCAAGGAGCTTTAATTCATACTCAGTGCCTCCCAGCCAGCTGAGGCAGAAATCCTATGGAGAGAGCACAGTAGGTGCTCATGAAAATAAGGATCTCTTGCTCTGCCCAACAAAATCCCAGTTCAGTCCATTTTTTCTGACACTGTTCAGGCTTCTCTATAGCTATGACCCATGGGCTCCTCGTCCAAACACATTGTTTGCCTGCTCCTTTTCTCCATTCCTCATGTGGTTTCTTGTCCCACCCTTCTGACCAGCCAGCACTCCCATTTGGTGCAATGGCAACTTCAAGAAATGGTAGTCCTGCTACCACGTTTGATTAAGATATTGATATTCAAGTCTATAGGTACTACACTCTGCTAATATATGCATTAACTGCAATATAAAATAAAGTTTCCCTGCTTTTTATGGGGATTGGTTAGGCACACCACATGACAGACCTTATCATGGTAATGGTATTTCTGCTGGATTTAGGAAAGGTAGTGCCATAAAAATAAGACACATTGAGATTCATAGAAATCTGTCTGCATTCTGCTTCTAGTGAAGATATTCAGGGCCAAATTTTCAAACATCAGTTTCTAGTTGCACCAACACAAGGAGCCCATGCAAAATACAAATATGCACACTTAGGTTCTTACACAGGCGGGCAGTGCCCATTCTTGCTAAAATGTGACATTCTGAGAACAGATGTTGCAAAATACTTGCACATATTTTGTGGGAGCAACAGTGACATCAATCTTGCTGGAAACATAGCTCCCATTTTTACTTTTCTTTACTTGGTAGGCCATTTATCTTGTTGCCTTTAGTGCTGGAAGTCTTCCCCATGCTGTTTTCTGTGTCTGGAAAATCTGCCCACCTTCTGCATGCCAATCACACTTCTTTTTCAAACCTCTTCTTCAAACTTCTCCTAATCCCTTTTATGTTGATTTTCTTTCCAACTCAAGTCTGAATTGCCTCTTACAGGGAGTTTTAAGTGTGGGTATTTATTCATAGTCCTCTGTGTAAGCTGTCTAAGTCAGTGCCCCCTTCATTTTGAAGTGAAAAATTATTTTTACATAGTTGTACTAAGTTAATCCATGCCTTCATCTCCACAATGCAAAGCCCTTTTTTTGAATAGTCCAATTTCTGTTTTAAAGGTGAGTTTTTTAAAATGTAGAGATTAAATAGGCTGCCAGGGTCAAAGTTAGAAGGTAACAAATCCATGGGAAGAGCACAAGCCTCGTGGAGACCAGACTAGCAGTTTCAGCACCGAGTAATGCACTATTGGCACAGCTCTGCCTTTTTCCTCCAGAAAAAATTAAAGACAGTAAATCAGTTTGGAAGGTATGGTTTACTTTGGCCTGCCGACTCTACAAATGTTATTTCTGAAATAGCAATGGTTAATTGCTCAAACTCCTCAGCTGTGCAGACAACATTGAATGTTTCCACGTAAAGAGTGAGGGACAGGAGCTGGAGCGGGGCCGGATAGGGAGCTCCTGGAGGAGGCAGGGGAAGGTGGGCAGAACCAGGACAAGGATGGAGTCTGTGGGGGGGCACCCTGGACTCACTGCCTTGGATAGGGAGCCATGGGGCAGCTACAGTGGCTGAGGGCTGCTGTGCCTCCCTGGCTCTGCGGTGCTGACACAGGCAAGGAAGGATGGGCAACACTGACTCATTTTGCAGGCAATTGCTTGCTTTGCCTAAGCCTCTTGCTAACCCTGTTCATAGGAGGTGTGACTCCTTAAAATTGTTGTGTGCATATGTATTTTTTCCCCTGTATATTATTATTATTATTATTATTATTTAATCTCCATGTGGCCTTTCATTTCTGTGACTTAAGTTTATGAGCATTTTATTTTTCATTTTCAGTTACTTTTTCCAACATAACATGAAGTTGCAGTCATTTTTAGGCCTTCATTTTTAAAATTATCTCTCATTATCATAATTTACTGCTCTTAATGATTTTTCTGACAGGTTTTAGTAGCAAGATTCCCCAAGTATTCCTTTTTTTTCCTTGGATGCAGTTAAGTATATCATACAAGACAGTATGGATAATATTAAGATCCCAGTAGTGTAACATTCAGGAGAGTTTCCAACAGTCAATATTATCTGTCATCTCAGGATATGCATCACTCGGGGATCCTTTCTATGGAAGGAGTGAGAAGAGATGCTTCTCCAGACAACATTTGTCACGTTGTCCTAGGATTTCTGGGAGCTCCTGCAGGAACCCAGAGGTGGCTGCAGTCTGCTTGTTTTGATGGTTTGCATTAGGATCCAGATCAGACTGTGCTGGAGAAGAAAACCTCCAACAGCTACCATGGCCCTGGCAAGGCACAGGCTGTGCTCTCTGCATGCCTTCTCCAGATGCTGGGCATATGGGCCTGTCCTGAGAGCTCCAGGATTGTTTGGCTTTGTGGGTTTGGCTGAGAAGGCAGTTGGAGGAGAGAGACTTATTGCTCTTGCAGATAACAGCCTTGCTGAGTTTGATTGATGGATGCTGTTTTATCTGCCAGACATAAGCTAAAACTTAGGAAATGGAGCAGAAATATGCAGCTTGGGCAGAGCAGTTGTGTACAGCAGGGAGAAGTGCAGTGCTGGTTTGAGCAGAGCTTGTGCTCAGCTACCCTGGTGTACCACAGGCTCCCTGGTGAGCACAGCTGGGTGTGAAGAAGCACCACACCCCGGTGTACCAGCCCGACGGGGCCCAGAGATAGGGTGCCACACATGCTCTGGCCATGTGTACCAAGGAATGAGATTTCTTCCTTCCTGTTTTCCCAAGCCTTTCCCTTCGCTATCCTGTTGATGCATTGCAGACCTTCCATCTGGTCCTGAGAGCAAGAATTTCCCAACTGTGCCTCCAAAGAGTTCTGGGCTCTGCTACCTCCGGCTTTAGCAGGCTGGCTCCCTGGCACTGGGCATCACCCCATATCCCTGGCCATCTCCGTTCCCTCTGCCTGCCTTGGACTTGCTCCACACTCATCATATGCTCCCAGACACTTACTGGGTAGCAATGCAGAGTTGAGAGCATCATCCCTGCCTCAATGACTAATGTGAAAGGCTCTAAAATGGAAATGGTTGTAGTGGTATGGATTGCCTCTATCTAGGGTAGCTTATCCTGTGCAGGAAACTGGCTGCAACTGGGGCACCTTTTTGCTAATATACACTGCATTTTCACTGTGCTGTAATTGTAAAACTTCAGGGTGTGAACAAGGCTACAGCCTGTACATTTTTTAACAAGTGCGGCTGTGCCTCAATCCTCTTTGCCACTCTCTGGAACCCTGATAACCTGGTCTTCATAAAGGCCTTTGGGAGCTAACATTTAGCTTATAAAATTAGGACAAGACAGAACTTTTTTAAACAAGCAGAATTTGACACATTTGATTTCTGAGAAGGTTGTGAAGATGGTATAATATTGCTTGTACAAGGTATTTGTCAAGTGTGTTCCAATTTGAGAGAACAGTTGGACATTTTTCTTCCTCTTAGAGGTGTTAATAGACTCAAAGGTGGAAGAGGAGGCAAGGGCAGAGTGGAAAAAAGACATGACAAGCTGGAGTGATGGCAAACACAGCAGATTACACTAAAGACAATCTCTTCTCTGCCACTCATTTTTTCTTACTCAGCACAGAGTGCATCTGGCTCTTCATTACGGAGGAGTTGAAATGAGCCCTTGTGAGTGATCAATGCGCATGCTGGGAGAAATCTTGCAAACACAGGAAAAGCAACCAGTGATATTCTGTCTGGAAAGAGATTGCTGGTGGTGGTTGAGATTTCCCCAAATTCAGTCTCTGGTGAGGAGACAGATGAACAGTGTGTCTGTAAAGAAAATTTAAAAGCTTCCATTAAAAGAAGAAACATAGACCTGAAAAATGCACGTGCGCTGAGGTAATGTGTATCTGATGCAGCAAAAGTTTCATGTTTTTTCCTACCTTCTAGAGTAAATTTGTGTTCAAATCCTTGTTCTCTACAAGAAGTGGGTGAAACAATGTATTTTGCTATTTGATGTAAATGCTCACCTTCATTTGCTTTACAGTGGATGTGCCTGCACCAGCCTCCCCAGTTAGTGTTGACTGGCATTCCAGTTGGCTTTAGCGCAGAAAAGCTTCCTGCTGAGGAGCTGGGGATAGTGGGATGGTGTCTGGGTTTTAGAAGTGGTCTTTTTGGGTTTAGGTCAAAGACTTCTAACAAAACAGCATCAGAAAGCTGCTCCTGCAGTTGTTGTTTCAAGTGACAGGGAACAAGATACACAAGGCATCTGGTGCGTCCCATCTGCACAGGAGAGGAAGAAATTTGCTCTGTGGCTGTTAGGTCAGTGTGCTTTAGCATGCTCAGAGGTGTAAAATGTTTTCTTCAGAGAGCTTCCATATTTTGTGCCTCATTTGATATCCTTCAGACCAAATTCAACAGTTTCCTCGGTAATGGTGTTTTGTACTGTGAATGCTAGTAAATCAAATATCCATAATGGGGAACCAGATGTAATTTACAACCAATTTGCCATTTTATGAAAGGGCAATGAAATACTGGTATCCCATCTGAAAATTGTTTATTGAATATATAATGAAGAAGAAACCAGTGGGGATATATCATAATTAAATAGGGTCTACAAAAATTGCTGTAAATTCTGTGCGAGAATGATACAAGTTTTTTATTGAACTTTCAAACTGCCCCGTGGAGTTTAACAGATAAAGGAGTTCTCTTCCAGAGTTCAGAATTTCTTTAGGTTATTTTCAAACTTCTATACAGTGTCATCTTTGTTCTCCATTTAGTGACATGATTTTTTAAATTACTTTTTCTTTTTCCTTTTAAAAGAGAATTATCTACTACCATAGCAGCATGAAAGCAAGTGGGTTAAGGGGGGATGATACTAAGTACGTTCTCCTTCTTACTTGCACTGGAAAGATCTCCAGATTCTTAGAATCATGCTCAGCCTAGGTTGAAGTGGATGCAAATAGTGAGCTTGGTGTAAACTTCTTGTGTTTATTAATACAAGTCAATCATTTTGCCTGTCCAAGTCAGTGTTTGAATTGTTTTTGGTTTTTTTTTTTTGCGGTTTGTTTTTGGTTTTGTTTTGTTTGTTTGTTTGGGTTTTTTGTGGGTTCTTGGGGGGGGGGGGGTTGTTCCCTATTTTTTTTCCTTTTTTCCTAGAGTATTTCCAGTATCTCACTTTCACATCAGTGCTGAGTGAGGGTACAGCATCAGGTGCCCTCTATTCAATTCAGGACAGGATTGCAGACCTGTGTATCCAATATCAAAAGCCAGCGCCCCAAGCAGTAGAATAACATGTACATTTCCTGCTAGGATAAAACCCCTGGTAAGATACCTAGGATCAGATTAGAAGCACCTCAGCAACATGAGACAGGTATTTTGGTGATATTGTGTCAAATTTGTTTAAAAAGTGTTCTGAGTGTAACTGAATATGAGCTGTAGTCACAAAAGAGATTTGGTATTTTATTCCCCACTGGCTGATTGGCATGCCTTGTTGAATCTCACATAGTCCAGCCCTTGTATTTCTGATCCTTTCTTGTTCCTTTTCTGAGTTGCGTGCTCCAAGTTCATGGATGTCAGATGTTTACATCCTTCATGAGTAGATGTGAGATGATGGCATTTGCCACTCTTTTGGGTAACTTCTGGGCTAGGACATTTGTAGGCTTGCTACCAGGAGTTCGGGCTGGTCACTGCCTATAGTTACCTTCTCTTTAGTTGGATCCTGAAGGAAAATCCCCTTTCTGAGGAGTCACTCTGTCAGGAACCTCCCTTTTGGATGTCAGCTATGTTGATACAAAACAACTCAACAACTCAATTATCCTAGGCCAAATTAGGGACATATTTCAATCCAAAGCCATTCTTGAGGAACATAGGAAAACATTTTTCTAGGTTTCATTTGCAGCAGCATCATTTGGAGAGATCATGGGCTTACTCAGGTGAAGAGTACTTTTAAAGCAGCACTGGCTGGAAAATCAAGCAGGTTGTCCCCTACCAGACAGCACTGTATGGAAAAAAGCAGGTGTCTGTAGTCAAAACACCTCCCCTGTGGCAGACCAGCAGGAAAGTCAAAAATAATAATGGAAAATGCTGGGCCACAGCAGTGCCAGAAACTGGATGTGTCTCAAAATGTGAACATTGTGCTGTTTTAGAGGATGTATTTTACAGGACAGAAATCAGATATTCCCTTCATCTAAGGGCTGATTTTTAAATTTTTTTTCTTTTACCTTCAAGGACTGCAAGAGCCTCTGAGGAACAGAGGAGAATTCCCACTGTTCCTGGGATCCAGACTCTTTTTAAGTAACAGGCACTTGAAAAGAAGCCTCGGGAACTGAAAGAGCCTGGTTTGTGGGTGTTTCTTCGCTACCCATCACACATTGAAGGGTCAGGGTCACACATCAATGCAAGCTATCCCTGCCTATTTCAGTTGCATCATATTTGGGGACTGAGAGGCTTTATTGTCAGTTTTAAGGAGCACCAGCAACCAGGCACAGTGTGCCCCTTAATCTGTCATTTGTCATGTCCCCAGTTTGCCCTGGTTTTTGCAGATGTGTGAATCCAAGGGTGAAATAGACTGGCAGTGGTTTATATCACAGTTTCCACTTTTCTTCTCTTGATACACAGCCCTGTGCACTGCTCCCTTGGTCTGTGGTCCACTCTGATCCTCCTTATCCTGGGAAGCTTAGGTCTTTCTCTCCATTCCACCTCTAACTGTGTTGTGGGAAGCTTGAGACAGGAAAGCCAGGCACTGTTATAAACTCCAAACATTGTTCATTAAAAGAAAAAAGCAAACAGAAGTGCACACAAAGGGAGACCTTCATCCTCTGCCCATCCTTGGTGGGTTGTTCATCAATCTAACACTGGACACCTGACAAGACATCAAGGCTAGTAAATTTGAACTTCCACTCAGCAGAGTGAATTTACACCTCTTACCTTCCATGTTTCCCAGGAGAGTAAACTTCTTACATGTTGTGGCATCAGTCACTGCCCCTGTCCGTAAGTTTATTCTGCGTTAGGCAAAGTAATGGCAAGGGGACTCTTGCTCAGCTGAGATAAAGAGGTGCTTTCAACATGGCCTGGTCTGATGTGAATCAATCTCTCATTGTGCAGCATCTGCACGATGATTTGCAATGCTGCCAGCCTTACCTTGTCGTGCTGAACTAGAGAGAGATGCAAGGTCTTTGCAAATGGCTCCTGCCTTTTTCAGTTGTCTGTTTTGAAGTTATGCATTAGTAGTGCCACCCTTGGCACCAACTGGCAGAACTTGCCCTTTCTGGGGGAAGAGGGGCTGGTGATGGCTGTTCACTTTCAATAGAAGAGCTGTGCTTAAAGGCTTGCTCTCCTCAGTGTTGTACGAAAGCCCTGCACTTCTCATCCTCCAGGGATGTCCTATTGGCAGCTCTGGAGGGCTGGAAACCAGTGCAAATCATGGAGGCTGGGCTTTAAAGGATGAGAATGAAGAAGGACTCCGAGTCCCAGATCTGCAGAAATGTTGGTTATCCTGCCAAGGTTGTCAGGATCTGCAAATGCTGGTGACCAAGGCCAAGAGATGCACGTGTGAGGCTTTGTTGCATTCAGAGCAACTAAACAGCAAGAGTCAGGCACCAGGCACTTTTTGGCCCCCTAGGTTCTCATGGGGGTGACTATCCATGGTTTCTCTCCACGTTACTTAGCAGCACAATGGCTTTTCTAATCTCCATGGGTCCAGTGCCAGCGTGGAGGCATTTCTCTGCTCTCACCCATGCAGCACTGATGGAGAGCTTAGGTGGCCATGCATGTATGTCTGCTAGGCTACACAGACATACACATGGGTGGTTTGCCACTGCAGCCTTTAAGAAGGATAATGGAGGCTGTCTGTAAAGGTTTGCTTCATCACCAGCAAAGAAGAGGGTGAAGCTGGTGATAGGTGCATGTGTAGTGGCTTTCATGCAATGGGTAAATCCAGTGGAAGTGATATTTACTGCAGTTTCACCCTTCATCTGCTGGTAGCTTGGGCTGTGCACGGCTCTGCACTGCATCATCTCAGCGGTGGCCACTTCAGGGGCCCTGAGGGCACCACGTCTGTGACTGCCCCTGCCCAGCCTTCCCAAGCTCCCCTCACCCTGCTGCAGTGACTGTAGTCCCAGGAAGAGGTGATAGGCATGGACATGTTCTTTGGCCAGGAAGGGGTCAGCCGGAGATGCTGTGCCTGGGGTGGGTCCAAGCTATTGTGTGGCACTGCCTGCAAATGGTAAGAGAGGAAAGGGAGAGGAGCGGCAACACTGGGAAGGCACATGCTGGTAGCTGGCAAGTGGCATCCCAGCAGTGTCTGGGGACTTTTCCCAGAGCTGAGGTGACACAGAAGAAGAGGAGCAATATGCAAGCAGCAGCACTGTCCAGGGGGTGTACAGCCTCCCCACGGCTCAGGGCATCCTCCTTGCTCAACCATGAACCCTGGCGAGCTCTGCAAAGGCTGGTGGGCGTATGCAGCCATTTCCCTGCTGGGTGGTTGGCGATGAGTGCTCCCACGTGGTTTAGATTTAGTGAGAATCCCCTTTTTGTGTTCGGAAGGCCTTGTTTTCAGTCCCCAAGTGCCTCACAAAATGAATCGTTGTTTTCTGGCCATCCTGATTAGGAAATACGATTCATGCAGTTGCTGGGAACTGGCAGAAACATCCTGGTTTTCAGGGTGTAAATTATGAAAATGCATTCTTATTCTCATGGATTTTCCTTGAGAAAAAGCCAACAGTGGGAGTGTGTTAGAGTGGTAAAATACAATTCATGACAACAATCCCACTGAGAGGAGTATTTTTTTTTTTTTCAGTTTGGTTGCTTCTAATTGTGGTAAGGAGCAAACACATTCCTCTCTAATTTCCATTGGCAAAGTCTCCAGGACTCTGCAAGTGCCAATGCGTGTGCTGTGGTTGGTTTTGCATTTCCTCCTCTCTTCTTCCCCTCCTCCACCTCCTCCTTCATCTTACTGGTATTATGGCCAATTCCTCAGCAAACACCTTTTTCACAGGCAACATAGGCATTCTCATTCTTGTTTTTCTTCCTTCAAAACTCGTCTCTATCTCTTTTGGCCAGCTGCAGCCTTCCTAGAGCATCTTCTACCTGTCAAAAGAAGATACCTTTGATAGTCAGGCATGACTGTAAAGTTGAAACACATGCTTGGTTCAGATACTGATGAACTTTAATTTATCTCAATTCATTAGCAATTTTTAAACCCACAGTTAGTGGAAGACAGTCTGTAAAATAATTGGAAGTAAATGCTGAAGGAGAAATACTGGGGGGAGGAAAGAAGGGAAGCGGCTTACAGCAGGAGTCTAAGCCAGTCTTTCATCTTCAGGCCAGTTCAGTTTTGAACCCTGATGGGAAAGGTCATGAATTTTAAAATGTGTCTCACAGCAGACAGCTCTAATCATAAAGCTAACACTATCTGCAGTGCATGTCTGACCATGTGAGACTCATGGCTGACTGAAGAGGGAGACTGACTTCCAAGAGCAGGATGCTGCTTGGAGCAGGAGAGAGTGGGATAAGCAGAACCGATGCCATATCTGTCAGTGCTGGCATGAAGTACCCGGCTTTCAGGGGGAACCACGCTGTTCTCAGCAGGGTCTCAGCAGGGTTTGCTGCAGCAGAAGTACTAGATAGCACATTCTTTGCCTCTGACAGCTCCTCCAGGATCCACAGTTTCCCCTTCCTGCCTGTTGTTTAGGAAGTATAATATTTTACTGCTTTAGCTTGCAACCCTCATTCTTGGCTTTAACACAGTTTCCAAACTATTGTGCTCCAAAGCCTGCAGAAGCTGGAGTGCTTGCTGTGGCTAGTCTTGGGAATTGTCTTTTTGCCGTTTGCCAGGCTGTGCTTGAAATCAAGGGAGGCTAATGTTTTGGCAGCACCTCACAATGATTCTGACAAAGGAATTGTGGTTGGTGACTATCTCAGTCTTAATTGTTTTCTTAATTGGGTGCTGCTGAGGCTCAGACAGTTTATTTGCAGGACGTGAGAAAGCCCTTGGTTCTCTCTCTAACTTCATGTGCATTTTCCAGAATTCTTCCACTGTTCATCTATCACATCTTGGGCTCTGCTCTTCCTAGCACATATGGAAGCATGGTCCGCTGGAGTTAATCACCACGTGGTGTCTAGACATGCTGAAAACACTTAAGCAACTCTGACATCTGTTTGGTTGGCCTTCGTTGTTGGGAAACTTGACCTTATTTACGAACAGTTTTCAAAACCAGGTTTCAACGATGATGTGATTATAAATGTGAAGCATCTTCACACACTGTGACCACATCTTTGTGGCCAACATCCTCCCTGAGGAGAGGTGGGCTCACTCTGAAGGGTTACAGCTTGGGACATATGGGTTCACTTTTTAGGTCTGGCACATACTTCACATCTGACCTTTGCTAAGTTGTATGCTCTCTTTGTGTCTGGAATAAAATGGCAATGGCAATACCTGGGATCAGACTGATTATTTGACTCTTCAGATTGTGGCAGCTAATTTGTTACCTAAAAAAGTCCCCATGATCTAAATGCACTGAATGCACTATTGTATGGAGGTAGTGTGGTGCAAACAAGAGCAGGAGCCAAGCTGGAATTTCTCTTAATTCTGCAGCAGCAGCAGCAGCAAACTTCAAATCAGGGGTTACTTTTGGTGCATCATATTGCAATTGCTAGGTTTTTGCAGCGCATGATGTGAAGCAGAATTTTCAAGAGCATCTGGTTCTTGCCTGCTAAATGTTTACATTGGTTCTGAAAATGGAATTTAGGGCTCTGACAGAGGATCTTTGATAGATTTAACTGTTTAGAACATTATCTCCTCTAGCTCCTCTGCCAAAAGTTGCTGCCTCACAACGGGGATGCAGAGCAAGAAGGAAGCACAGCGATGAACAGTGTCCCACTGTGAACCTGGTGGGGATGGTGCCATGCTCTTCCTGTCACACAACCCTCAGCAGTTTGGTGTCACCGTGGAGAAAAACTAGAGATTTGCTCAGGTGTTGTCCCTAAGCTGCTTCTGCTCCATGTCTGGCAAGTGTTTAGTGGTGTGAGAGTGCTGGTGCTGTGTTTGTGGACAGGTGAACTCTCCCACAGCTCACTGGGAAAAGGCTGGGCACCAGAGAACATTTGGGAAGCCCCAGCTGTGTGCTGGTGTAACACAAGGAAAAAGTGACTTCTAGGGAGGCTCTAAGTGGAGCTAACCCTGATGCCCACAAACAAGGCTAAGTTTACCTCTCCATTTCCCTTGTTGAACTGCAAGTGAATTTCCAAGAAGCTCTTGGCTCTGAAGGAGCTACTGCAGGCATAAGCGGCTCTGCTTGAATGGCATCCGACTTGCGATTTCTGTGACTGTATCTTTTACGGCAGTGTCTCCAGAAATACAGAAGTATAACAAATTATTTATTTGCCAAGCTTTTTCTGTTGTGTTTCAGCCTCTCCTCTTCCCCTTCCCCAGCTTATCACTGGTGAAAGCGGGTGTGTAAAGTCCTTTGAACAAGGACATCAAAAGACAACTGCATCTCTGTTCTTAACCTAGGCTTATAAAGAGATTGTGATAAAGGCCAACAGTACATGTCAGTGTTGCCCAGTTATTGTTCTGGGCTTTGTAGTTTTATTAGGAAATAATTTCTCACTCTGTGTGGTTCCTGGTGAGTTTTGTTTTCTGTGCTGCTGGATTTGATCTGCCCACTAAAAGACCTGCCACAGAACTGAGTTTTGCCAGCTGTGAGTTAAGAGGGAGACATGATTGAAAAAGTTCAAGCTCTGCTTCCTAGCAGCCAATTTACCATCTGTCTCACTCTCCCTCACGCCCCTTTTATAGGAAAAATGCAAACAATTTGTTTGACCTCTGCTGAATCTGTACGACTCTGGGCTTTTAAAGTGTTGCTCTAGCAAATAAAAACCAAACATGACAGCAGCAACAACCCTGAATTCAAAACCAATAAACCTAGGTAGAGGCAAGGCCTCTTCCCAGAGATCATAAGAAGCTATCAAAGGCTTTGTTCTTCATTAGTTTATCCCTCCTTCTCTTCTCCCTTTGCTCCACCTCTGGGAAAACCTACAGGTAAAGTTAAATCCTGTCTCCCACGGCACACGGCTGAAAATTTACCCCTCCTCCAGTGTAAGAGAGTGAAGCCCTCAAATATAATGCCCAGAGGCAGGATGCTGTGCATAGGTAAATACCAGCACCCCTCCACTTCCACGTCCTGGCAGCACTGCCCCTCCCTGACCTTGTACCAGCCGTGGTGCTCCTGAGGCACCTCTGTGAGCTGTTCTGCCGGAACGAGGTGTCCCACAGAGGGGCCTGATGGGGGCTAGAGCCGATGGGAGGAGCTGGGGCACACAGGAGTGGGATCTCTCTCTCCATGGTGGTGGTGGTGGTAAATCCCTAGCCTGGCTCAGTTGCACGTGGAAACACAGACGGGTGTTGTGTTACAACATTATTGCTCGAGTGCTGTTGCCAGCCCCGGTAATGGTTCTGTCTGTCTCCCAAAGAGACTTCTCCTCAGAAGCATTCCTGATGCTGGTACAAATTGGGATGGCTCCAATCAATGTGTAATTTTTCTAGTAGACAATTAAATGTTCTTGAAAACTGGTCTGCGTTTCAAGGTTTTGTCTTGGTTATACTGACCCAAATGGAAGTCCAAGCTGCTAAATGACTCACTCTTACCATCCTTCATCCTCAAATAGGTACTTGTACCCTCAATTCACATTACTGAGCAACTGTTAGGAAAAAAAATCACACTTCAGTTTTCATTCTTCAAAAAAACCTATGAAGTCCTCATTTCAGGCTGCTGAAGCAACCTTTATTTTGCTAGCAAATCTCTGTAGAAAGAGATGAGAACTGGTAAGAAAATCACCTCGGTGCTTGTGTGTTTTGCTGAGGTTGGAGGAGGGCAGTGTGACATCCTTGCACAAAGCATTTGCTATTTCAGTGTATCTTAAGTAGGCTGGAATAAGAAAAGAAAGCCTTTTTTTGGGTTTACTGAAACCACAAAGATATTATATCGTTGGGGATCATTCTGAACAAAAAATGTGGTGGCAGGGGTTTGGGGGAGGATGGGGGAAGGAAAGGATTTAGTGTGGAAAATGAAGCTCACATTTGAAGATGGACTTAACCTGATAAGAATTCTGAAACATGAGCTGAGATACTAATCCCCTCAGGACAATTTTAAATCCTCCTTTTAGGGAGGTGGGAGTGACTTCATACCTGCTTTGAGAACTTGGAAAAGCCCTTTCTAAAAAACACATAAAGGGGGCTTTCCATGGTCAAAGGAGTAGCTTTATTATTGCAAGATGATATTCTTTGCCACAACGTACTTTGCCTTAACAATTTTCAGATGAAGTACTGTCAGTAAAGAATAATTAGGCAAAAAATGAAACAGAATACAATCACATTAAGAAGTGCTAGAAACAAGCAGGAAAACATTTTTTGCTATGGCAGAGGCAGAAGTAAGACAGCTCTGTTGCAGAAGAGCTGCCTCAAATGTGGGAGATTTAAGCAGGAAGTTCTTTCACCCTGAGTGGGTGAGGGCACAACAGTACACTCATACTTGAAGACACAGGGAGTGGGGATGAAGCAACCCAAAATCTCAAAGAGATCATGGGGCTTTGAAATGGCAGGGAAGGTCATGGCAATTGAAGACCCCTGAGATCAGCAGAGGGACAGCGGAGTTGCCTGGCATTGTTATCACTGCCCTGAACAGATGCTTGAACAAGGAAGTATACCTAGGGAAGCTGATGATGTCAGAAGCAGTTACAGATGAATGGCCCTGTGCTGTGATAAAGCCAGGCCCTTAGTTTTTTACAGATAGGACGGCATAGAGGGGGAGGTGCCACAAGGCACCATTGCGGAGAAACTCTCAATCATCTCTGTGAAGCTGTTCAGACACAGAGACCCCAGTGTCCTTTGTAGGGGACAGGAGGGGGCATGATCAGAGCAATGGGCTGCACAAGCTGGGTGTCCAGTTCATGTGCGTTTTTATTTTTTGATCCTATGTTCTCTGCTGGGAGCATGATGCAAAATCAGACTCAATGGCTCACACCAGGCAGTATGAACTCCGGAAGGGTCCCAGTATCCTGCTCTACTTCTGGCTGCATCAGTGCCAAGGCCCATCCAGATACAGAAATTTTCAGGTTCAGTCTGAGAATTATTCTAATGGAGGGTTTTTGTTTCTCCTTCTGAGCTTACAGAGCAACTTTTGTTGTTTCTGGCAATGAAGCATTTGGGAAGCACCTGGAGGGATGGGGACCTGGTGCTGCCAGGCAGCTTGGCTTGCTTGAACCAACCAGGGTTGCAGGGGGGGTGTGTGGGTCAGACCAGCAATGACTAGGCAGCCCAGCATGCACAATTCCAGCCACCCTCTGGCCTCCAGGGTGATGTCTGTGAGGCTGGAGAGTGATTGGCTTCGTTTTGGCCAGGCTCCAGGCAGATCCCTGGGGGCCCAGAGTGTTAGATCCTCTGTGTAAATGTTAAGGCAATCCAAAGAGATGATATCCAATCCAAAGAGAAATATTGCTATTCTCGTCTTGCAAATGGAAGCTAGCACTCACTGCTAAGATGACTTCCCCAAGGTGGGGAAGTGGTGGCTGTGCAGCACCATCAGAAGCCCCAGGTGACCTCAGTACCACTCACAATCTACATCCCTCCCTATTTTTTGCATTCACGTATATAGTACAAACAATATGTACTGAAAGGCCATATAAGCAATTTACCAATAGGATTCTCTGAGGTTTCACCCTAACCTGGTAGACCCTGAACAGCTGTCCCATGAATTTCCATTCTTTACTTCAACCAGGAACAGCAAACCTGTGGCTTGTATACTCTTCACCACCTGGGATGGAAGTGAGGACTAGTTCAAGAGGGGACCTTACTTCATACGGAGAGCTGCTTTTTTTTTCCCTTCTTGTTTTGCTTAGTTACTTCATAAAATTTAGTTCCAGTTACCACCTAGCTCTCAGTGGCATTTCCATATCACAGAGCTGTTGCTTCATTCCAGGTTTTCAACAACTGAAATATATCATGGGATTTTGTTGTAATGCAGGAAATTGCCTTCACATTAACAATCTGCCACTTCTGTAAACAAGAAATCCACTGATGTGACATGTCAGCGCTCAACAGGAGGAGTCCTGGCTACCTTAGCAAACTGATACATTCCTCAATGGAAAACTGGTGTTAGGCATACCTATGAAATTATACAATTGCTTTAACTTATTTTTAGAGCAGGGGCTAGGTGCCTGCTCAGGATAGTCGGAGGCAGAGGACATGAAGGAGAATCCCTCCAAGCCTGCTCTTTAAGTGCACTTTGCTACCAAAGTTTTCTGAGGTCATGGGGTTACATGCCAGGATTTTTTTTCCCTGTCCCTTTAATAGCATATGAATAGCAGTAAGTACATTGTAGATGATAATATACCTTTTTCAGCTAAGCCCACTTGTGTCTCACACAGGCCGCTTGTTCTCTCCTGCTAGCACGTCTGCTCTGACTATGTAACGACAGCTGCGTGGATATATGGACTGTGGCAATGGGCTGGCAGCCACTTCATTGTCAGCTCCCCTTTGTTCTCCCAGAAAAGAGAAGGCACAATAGCGAAGGCTTCATCCACATGTCAGACATATGAGGGACAAAGGGATGACGGGAACTGACTGAACTACAGGGTCTGAGTCATGCCGAGAAGCGTGCTCTTTCAGCTCGGTTCAGCAGCGGTGTGGTGGCCGGCCATCGAGCCGCTTGTAGTTAGCCAGCACGAAATTAAGCTACAGCAAAGCCTCTGTGCTACCTCAGATCTTGTGAAAGGCCATTTCACGTGGCAGGGTTTAGGGACCATATTAATCCTTTGCACCTGAGCCCCATCTGGGGTTGCTGGTGGATGTTTAGCACAGGAGTAAGGCAGGGTTTGTCAGAGAGCTGGGACCTTTCCTCAGGGCAGCTCAGTCCTCTCAGGAGAAGGCAGCAGCTCTCTTGCACACGGAAGTTCTTAATCAGGTCTAAACCAGAGAAGCAGCAGACATCAAAGAGAAATCCAGGTTGAGAGCAGTCGCTTTGAGATTAACTGGAAATGTTAATCAGCTAAAATATCTGAGAGAAAATGTAGTTGGCACCTGTGGAGCAGAGGGGAAGCCAGTAAAGAAAGCAATGGTAAGGTGGCTGTTCCCTAAGGGAAAAGCAGAGGGAAGAAGTAATTTATAGCCTGTGGCACAGGTTAGTGGGAAGAGAAAAATTATACCCTTATAAAACTCAGTATTTCTATTGAGTCTGCTCTTGTTAATATTTGGTAGACATTTAAGCCCCATTGCAGGATGCTCGTTGGAAAATGTTACACTTCATCTAGTGCACGTTATATCCTGAGAGCCTTCGCCTGCCACAGACACATATGGGCTATCTTTAGGGCATCTCCTTCAGACCTGCTCCCAGGCCCAGCTTTCACAGGGTTTTCATGGGATGCTTCTGTCTAAAACAAGAAGTTAAGGTCACCAGAGATGAGGAGGAAAGACAAAAGAGGATGATAAATGTGTCCAGGTTGGATTTTTCAGTAGTCTCATTTTTACAGCTCTGTCTCTGCAAACCCTCAGGAAAGATGGATAGTAAACCTATGGAGAACATAACTAAAAATATTTACCATATTGATTTTCATCAGAAAGTATCTGCTTGTCAGCTGAAATGTTTTGGATGAAAGAGACAATAGAATGGTTTGGGTTTTCTATGGAAGAACAGTGTGGTTATAATTTTTAAACTGGTATCACTGTAGTTTTGCAATTGGGTGTCTGTTGTGTAACAACTACTACTGCAACCCTTCCCAATTAGGCAAATTTACATTCTTGTCTGAACCAAACAGAATTCAGAATGTCCTATCACAGAAAATGTTTTGACAATGTGAAAAACCTTAGAGGATAGGGAAACTGTTTCTGGATGTTTTCCATGAAAGTGAAACCCTAAAGTGGGGGATTTTGTGTCTGCTATATTTTAAAATACTTGCTATGACTTAAAAAAAGGAAGAAGTTATTTGGAATTTCTATGGGTTTTGATTTATATTATCATGTATATCCTAATGTTGTCACATAAATGCATTTAATACCTGTACTGAATTAGAGAACTTCTATGTAGTTATACTTCAAATCTATCTGATGAATTGTCAGTGGTTATAAGATGAGTAAGTTTTTCTGTGTGTTGCTGTCCCAGTGTTTTGAGATATGACTGAATTTCATGCACAGAGTTTCACTGAATTGAAGGTTGTCAGGTAAAAGATTTACTTCCCTGGAGTTCACGGTTTCCAAATTTCAAGCAAGATCCCAAGCGTTGTGTAGAAGCTCCTGACACTGTGGCCTCCTACAAGTAAGCAGTTTAGTTAGAAGATGGAAAGCTCCACTTGGTTGTTAGATTCAGAATCTTTACTCTTAATTGTGTATGTTCAGCTACCAAAAGACAAGGAAGGTCCTCTAATAAAGTGGTTTCTATTATGTATATAGTGGTAAATGCTGAAGACGCTGCAGTGGGGAGTAAGCTCTATATGCCTATTTTAGACATGTTATGGTTTCTGATCTTTAGTATTCAGTGCTCTCTTCCCCTTCCACTGGCACAAAATTGAGTACTCAAATTTTTGGAAATAAAATTCTCCAAGAGCTCTGCTGTTAGGTATAATGCAGCCAAAGAAAAGGGTGTAAATATAGTAATAATCATACTACTGTACTGTACCATTTCAGGGAGCTAATATGAAAAAAAAATGGAAAATGCAGAAAACCAGTTACTGGAGATAATGCTTTCTTATGGAAATGTATTTTTAAAATAAAACTACATTTCTGATGCCATTTGTAGTGGTCTAATGCCAATTTCCGTACTCTTCTCTGGCATGAGATTTCCTGTATTTGGTACCAAATCCCTATGAGATGAGATGTATGTGAGGTGTCAAAAAGGGGCTTAACCATCTTGAAATTGGTATTTGCATTTGTGGTTCAAAAGTATTTGCTGCTTTGTAAAGAAGACAAGGTGCTACTAAAGATATTTACTATTGCAAATAGCTGAAAAGGTGCCACAGTCTAAAAGATGCTATGAAAGGTAAAGGAATTGGAAAAATAGTTTAGAAGTTAAATCCTAGTGAAAAAATTTCATGCACCTTGATACAGAGGATGGCCCAGTGGATGGGGAATGGCACGTGACAGGAGCAGTGTGTTTCTTTCCCTAACCTCCAGCCACCTCTGGGATGTAAGTCCATCCCCTGGTCTGTGAAAGGCCCTACAGAGTTCTTGTTTGTGCATAGGTGCAGCATCCCCCTGGCCAGCACCAGTGTCGTACCTGTGAGGGAGAGAGGACTGCTCCATGCCTCAGTATGATCTCAGAGGCTGATCTGAAAAACCACCTTCAGTTTAAACAAAACCTGTTCTCAGTATATTTTTTTTTTGTGGGTTCTTGGGGGCATCCCACACAGTGGCAGGCATCCGCTTCTGCCTACCCAAAACTGCAAAGAATTGTAGTGAATTAGGGAATTTGTTGCCTGCCTGATTGCTTTTTCACACTTAAGCTATACATAGCAGTGTCCTTTAAGGCTCCTTCATGTCACTCAAATGCTTTTCTTTCCCGATATTCACAAGGCTGACAATGTGACAGGGCTTGGTCTCTGCTGTTTTACAGCAAAATTTAAGGTACATTCACAAATGTGTTGCTGTTGAATCCTAATCCAAACAGGGAAGAACAGTCCCTGGGCTTGGATCTCAATCCACTGGGCACAATGACCCAAGTGGGACTCCAGCCTTTCTCCGCTCCCTCTACTCCTTCCTCATCAAAGCTTGATTAAGTTAAGAATCTGAAATTGTACTTAAAAATTAACTACACTATAGTTCAAATATTGTAAGGATGTGCTTGGATCCAGATAGTCTAAGAAAAATTTATTTGAGGTGTTTGCCTAATTTAGGCCGATTGTGCTGAACTGCACAATCTCTGAATTGAATAGCTGGGTCCAACAAAGAATTTTGTTGTTTTATATTTCACCCCACCAAAATTATATAAATACATAAATCCTTCTTCCACCTCTGTAGTGAAAAACCTCTTTTTATGTTGTGTTTGCATGCTTGCACTTTCCATAATTCTACTTAGAAGGTATAATTACATTTATTTTTAACATTTATTTATTTAGACATCTAAAATAAGACAAATCTTCTGTCTTTATAAGTTTCTGATTATTGTTGAGATCCAGACAGACATTTTTCAAGTGTATTATAGATGACATGCTCATCTCCTGTTCATATTTAAGATGTTATGCTCGTCTTCCTACTGTACTTCAAATCACTACTTAAGAACACTATATTGAGAAAAAGATATCTCATTGCATGGAGAAATAATCCTTTTCTGAAATGAGAATTCCAATAGTCTACAGAGGAAACTCCTATCAAGCAAAATGTTCTATGGATGAGTACTCAAAGAAAGCTACCCTGAAAATGTATTGTTCACATTTGAACACATTATCTAATTGCAACCTAATCTGAAGATATGAAAGTAATTCATTACATGGCCTGAAAATTACTGCATGAAGTAGGCATCATAACAGGCATTTACATGCCAAATGTAGTAGCAGATTTTAAAAAAAACCCCAACTATTTAAATGAATATAAATAAATGGCTAATCTGGTGAAATGTTTTCATGGAATTATAGCAGGTTCATTGCATATATAATTCTACAATTTTTAAATATGACTTTTAAAAATAGATGGCTGTAACTAAAATAATTCATTAAGTAGACTCAAAATATATGGCTCTGATTTTTATCAGATTCATGCAAATAAGCTTCTGAATATTTTGCAAATTGAATTAAATGTCTAGAAGCCAGTGTTGTACCTCGGCTCTGACACAGAAAAGTCCGTCTCCCTTTGAATAAATAACACCACCCCTCCCTGCATCTATCCCAGTATAGAAAACTTCAGGAATTTCATTCCATTTCTAATTCCAAAGTGAGCTGGGTTGACAAACCAAGGGCAGACTTGGAATATTATTGATTTTTTCCACCTTGGTTGATCAACCTCATATATTTTATTCAAATAATGTCTAAAAGCTCTAATTAGCAATGGCTAGTGTGCCCCCCAGATGCTTGCTATTGATTTTGCCTGCAGTAAACTAATCTAATTGCCCTCCTTGTGAGAGAGAGGGTGAGTATTAACCAAGCAACTTAACTTGCATGTCTGTGAGAGCCATCAGAGTAGCAGTGGGGAGTGGGGTGGCTCTGTGGGGCACTGGAAAGAAGCCAGGCCATGGAGATGGGTAAAGACACTGAGCTAGTGGGCAGGCAAGTCCTGGAGGTACAGTGCTGCTGTGAGAGAGAGCTTGGATGTCATCCTGCTTCCATATGAAGAGTCAAACTCAGAAGGGAGATAAGAGAGGCAATGTGTTGATTACTGTGCCAAGAGAGAAGAGGGAGCTTATCCATCAGCAGTTCACTGATTAAAATGCTTTTCAGGTCTTTGTCTGGGTCTCGGGGCTTTAGTGCCACCCCCAAAATAATAGTGTGCACATAACTGTAAGACAACATCTATTACTGCTTCCTTTGATAGCATTGTGTTTATGGAGGGTTTGATATTGTCTATAAAAACTACTGCTCCATTGAAACCTGGCTGTTAAAAAGCAAAAAGCAAATTCTCAGTCTAAGTGTTTCCTTTAATAAAACCTGAAGGCCCCTTAATTTTTTTGTTACCTATTTGTAAAAATATGTCAAAAGAGAAGTTCAAGCAGATTTATTTTGTATTCCAGTAGAGCAAAAATGCTGTTTTCTTTTTTGAAACTGCATTTCAGAAATGATTAGTCAATAATGTGGGATTTTTCTGATATTTGAAATGAGATGTTGGTATGTGAGATACTGTGATGCATTGTTTTTTTGTTGATAGCTTCACTTGGGCTGGAGTTTCTGATTTTATTTAAGTTGTAGTAGGATGCATTTATCTATTTATTATCCCTATAAAAATAATACTAATAAATTACCCTAAGTAGCTCAACAAGGGTTTTTTCCCATTAAATAGTGCTGTTGTTGATTTTTCAGGGCAGTAATCTATCACGTTCCTCTCAGTACCTATTCTTTTTCTTGCAGCTTTCTGCACTGAGTATGTGTTTTGGAAACAAGCCAGCCTGATCCTACAAATCCTGTTTTTCTGTGTGATTTGTTTTACAAGAGCACTCACATGAGATAGTGGGGTGGGGGGTGGGGGGGTTTCCTTTGCCTTTTTTTACTGGAAAACTCAATAAATGACTGGCAGATCCTGGCTCACTTTTTGTTGTGTGTCCTTGGATTGCCATGCAGTTCAGTTGCCACAGTTACATCCAGCCAACATCACAAATACTGTAAGGTGCACCTCTTCCATATCTTTTCTGTGTCTTCCAGCAAACCGCCTGGAAGAGGAAAAAGAGGTTGGCTTTTTAGCATTACTGCTGACACCGTGGGATGTTCTTGCTGCACCCTGACTGTCTCCCTTGGGTTGGGAGTCCTCATCTAAAGGGATTCTCCTGTCTTTAGTCCTGTCCATAGAGTAGTTTTTCTTGGAGGCTTCACTGTGGTTTTGGAAGTCTTCAACATGGCAAGAAATTACTTTTCTGTTTGGCTCGTGGTAGGTTTGGGAAGGTGCCCCTGCCTTCTGTAGGCTTTGTTTTGGTGGGCAGTGCATCATTACTCCAGTGTCTGTCTAGAGGTGCTGGCGGTGCT
Organism: Picathartes gymnocephalus; assembly: GCA_013390045.1. Lineage (NCBI taxonomy): Eukaryota > Metazoa > Chordata > Aves > Passeriformes > Picathartidae > Picathartes > Picathartes gymnocephalus. Next base: position 234,738 of record WEKY01002115.1, on the reverse strand, counting down.
AACGTGTTCATGATCATTACAACAGGAGATGCAGCCACAAGCTGGACCATGACAATGAGATGGGAGATGCCAGGACGGAGCTAAGGAAGGGCTTAATAGGGACCGCTTACACAGACCAAATCAATTGCTGCACTGGAGCCTGAAAAACTTAAGCATAGAGACTTCTCATTTTAGGAGACCTTACAGAGCATAGTGCACTGCAATGATTGCCTTTCCAGTAGCTGGTGGGGAAGGGGTGCAAGGAGGTATGCCCAAGGAGAATTTGAACCAGAAGGCTTTGCATTTCAAAATTAGATGGTTATGCTATGTGTTATGTTATGGGATTGAGCAGTGAGCAGTGAAGGGAATTTTAACAGGATCAAATGAAACAGTTCTGGCAGCTGTCTCTAGTCAGGACTGAAATGTGGTACCAGTGAAAGAGCCACAATGGTGCTTCAGGAGCAAGTTAGAAAAAATGAAAGCCCAAATGAGAGAGACATTTGTGAGTATGAAACCTGAAGGATGGCTTTTAGATGATGTCGAGACTGAAAAAACATCAGGGTTTGGGATAGGGGCAGACTTTGTGGAGAAAAAGAGAGGAGTGAGTCAAAAGTTAGTTTGGAGGAAGCTGGAGCAGGAAGGGTTGAATGAAGAAGGCAAGTGAAAACTGATGGGCACACGTGTGATATAGAGGCAGCACTGAGCATGGGGAAGTACAAAAGCAGCAAAAGACTATATGTATGAATCATCAGCCTAGAAAACAGTATGCAAACATCTGAGGGCAGGTGAGATTCACCAGACAGGGAAGATGAAACATGATGAGCAAAAGTCCTGGGAAGATAAACACGGTGAAAAGGGCAGCTTTTCAAGAGCCAGCATCGAGGCATTTAGCAGCAAGGAAGAGGAGAACTTGATTGCTATCTCCTGTTCTGAGCATAAGGAGGATTGCTAATGAGTAAAATATTTCGAAATGGAAGAAAATGTTGAAAGCAACAAAGTCAGTCATATTCTGAGCAAAGCCAGGGAGTCCTGCCAGAGAAACGGAGGAGCCAATGCAGCGCGTTGTCTCCTTGGTTATTCTTCTCTCTCCTTGGCATTACGCTTGCTATTTGTGAAAGCTCCTTCCAGACTGCTCTCATGCAAAGAGAGTGGGGGTTGAGACCTTTCTCTTGGATATAATACCTGGACAAGCTGCAGAACTATGCAAACACTGCTGTGGAAGCTGGAAGCGGCTGATGGTCGGCTGCAGCACTGTGGAGTTGTTTAAGGCCTCTGGTGGGAATTTTCCCTCTTTCCAGAGTGTATTAATAGCACAAACCTCTTTAGCTCTTTAGGGATCTCTGGAAATAGCTGGGTAGTCAGTGTATGTACTGACAGCAAGTATGCTGATTGAATAGTGGTTTAGTGTGTTATGCGTGTTTATTATTCAGCTTCTACCCTGTGATGTTGTGTCAGAAGAACAGAAAGAACTGCTGAAGCTGGAGAGAGGGGGAAGAGAGGAGGCTGAGGTGGACAGGATGACATATGAGAGAGGACCAGGTACAGGGGGAACAGGTAGGTTTGGATAGAAAGCGAAAAGAAAGTCTGGAGAACTTTCAGTGTGAGAAACATTAGAAGTCCAGCCTGGGGGAATATAAATGAAAAGTATCAACTATGCAGGGTAAATATGCAATAGCACTGCAAAGAAAGCTGAATTTATTGTTCCTTGATGTGGGTGGCTATATTTCCCATCCCCTTGTCTTTGCTTGGATGCAGTTCTTCTGAGTGATGAGGTGACCTCTTCTGATGAAGATAAATTCAAAATCTGTGGTATTGTTAGAGCTTGTTCCGGAGGTACATTTATTGTCCTGCTTTTGAGAATTAGGATAGTTGCTTTTAAACAGTGGTAGTGGGATTTAACTATAAAATGCTACTTTAAATAAACTACAATTTTATGCTGCAGGTAGCTGTAAAATAACAGTCCAGGCAAGGAAAATGATGTATGAGAGGAGAGGATAGTAAGGAGAGGGTGAAATTCTGAAAAGAAGCCTTTTTGTTTCTTTCCCTAAGCTAATAAATGTTTTGCTGGTAACCATATTGCTTCTCTGTGTGGTCTGGTATGCCATTTGTTTTCTCTTCACAAGCCATGCTGCAGGGAGTGCAAATTGAGCAGTGAAGTCAGTTCTGAATGGTGTAAGAAATGCATCTTGGCACGCCTCAGATATTTTCAAGTGCTTTCATGTGTACCCTCTCTAGGCTATAAATTCTGCAGGGCATGAATTGGGGCTTTTTCCCTGTTTGGGCTGTTTTGACTGCTCTGTTTGTACTGCCCATAAATAAAGATCTAGTGATTTCCAGCTCTGCAGAGGAAAAGCAGGACACCTGGCATTTGGCAGTGAGCACCTTAATGTCTTGCCAGAACAGGCTGCAGCAGTTTTGGTCACATTAGTGAGCACTTCCTTCTTCCTTCCCTAAAGTAAAACCTAACTCTGCTAATTTTGATCACATCACTGGGGGCAGCAGCAGTCTGAGTCCTGCAATTCTTTATATTGATGTGTCATATTGATACATTCTTCATTCTTCTCTTTGGCCCCCTTAACTTCCACATTCTGTCCAGGTAAAATATCACTGCATCACCGCAAAGATTCACCTTCTGAAATCTGCTCCTGTTTCCATGTCAAGCTCCTTCCATGTTTTATGTACTTCACATCAGATTCAAGCGTCTTTGCTCCTAGTTCTTTATTTCACAGCCCTTAATTCATTGCTCTTATCTACCTTAATTTCTTAGAAAATAATGTCACTGCTATACACCTCTCTGAATTTTGAACCCACTTAATGACTTCAGCCAAATTTGACAGAACAGTGGTTGTCTCCAAGATCAGATGCTTCTATGGATGTTGTATAAATAGGTGTTCAACTGAAGGAGTTGTGTTACTGATGTTATGGAAGGAAAAAGGAATGAGATGTGCACCAGGGAATCTCTCCTATTACAGCTCTTGTACCTCAGGCTTCCTTAGTTCTAGTGCTTGGCTGTCAGCTTCTTATTTTTCTAAGGCCTGACACTGCCTGGCGACCTGTGTTTTGCCTTCCCAAACTCCCTGGCAAAGAGTCTCAATGTGCCATTCTGTCCCATTACTTAATAGAAGATGACTTTCCTGGGTGGATTTGCTCCATGTCCCCCCAAACTGTTCACTGTTATTGGGGTGCTGTACTGCTGGCAGGTGAGGGGAGGATGCAGTGTACATTTTGCTGTCTCCTGCCAGCTCCTCCACCTCTCCTTGCAGGTTTCTTACTTCCCTGACTTGCTCCTTTGTTTTAGTGCTTTATGTACAGGTACATAACAATTTGAATGCAGTGATGTATATTTTAAACAGGTTATGTCCCTTAGTGTGGATCCAGTTATGCTGAAACACGTTCAGCTGTAATAGGTCTCCTAGGCCAGGCTACAACAGGAGGGCTTTGACAGCACAGCAGTACCCATTTGCAAGCTTCACTTATTATTGTTTGCTCCTGCCCTGAAATTTCCAGCATTATCCAGCTATCTATCTGTTTGCATATTTAGGGCTTGCTAAGTTATCTACATCTGCTTTGCTGTAGGGCCATCTTGGTAAAAAATCACAACCCAAAAGAAGTAGTTTTACTACAGTAAAAGCTGTCCTCTTGACCAGAGATGCTGCATCCATTTGGGAAAAGCACTCATATATTGTGAGAGGAAGAGTGTTCTCTTGTCTCATATAAACATGCCTAATGTCCCTGCGCCCCAGACAAGGGGATCAACTTCTAGCCAACCCTGATGAACCCCCTCTTTCTCTCCAGGTCTCCTGGAAAATTACTCCTGAAAGAAAGCTCTAGTATATTGACCTGACGCATGTGCCTCTTTGCCTTGTGCACATTTATTCATTTCAGTAGTAGACATGAAAAAGGAAAAACACTTAGCTACCGTGAAAATGAGTGTACTAAACCCCTCATCTGAAAGGAACATATGGAGAAGAGAGATGAAACAGGTCCCCCTCCAAAAGGCCATTATTTGTCTACACCTCAGAAGGAAATAGTGTGCCAGCTGCTGCTATAGCCCTGGAGGAAAAAAACATTTTGCAGCAAGGTGGAGTCACAGGGGAAGACTAACGGAGTCCCTTAATAAACATGGACTTGTCCACAGCAAGGAGAGGAGAAATGGAGCGCTGGATTGAAATTAAATCACTGCAGCATGAGAGGCTTGTGATCTCGCTCTTTGCTTGACTCCTTATTCCCACAGCCATAGGAGCTCAGGGAGCTGTGTGATGGGTACTCATTGTTCAGCACAGGAGCAGTCCTCGGCACTCACCCACGCTTACAGAAAGCTCACAGCACCTCTGGAAGCACAGCAAGGCCCTTACCCCAGCTGTAGGAATAGCTGAAGAGAATTGCTCAGGGTAGGACGAAGCACAGCTGAGTTGCACAGCAGCTGTGGTGGCACGTGGCTCACACCTCAGAGCGGTGCCATGTGAAGGTGGTAGCAGAGGTCCAGAAAGCAGCACAGCCAAGCCCAAGTGCTCAGGTGGGCTACTCACCCCTGTGGCTGCACTGCTTCCAGTCCTGGGCTCTTGCCTGGGCTTTTCTCCATCGTTTTACAAGGGGACATGCACCCTGAGGCCTGGTAAGGACCCGCAGAGCCTCTCCCCTGGGCAGCAGGTGCCTGGCAAGAGGGTGCTGCCATTACCTGTTCGTACAGCCCCAGCACCACGGGCACTCTGTCAGTGCCACTGGGTGTGCAAGAAATGGGGACACAACAACATAATTTTCTCCTCTTTTCGAGCAAGGTTGCTATTTCACGGGATCTTTGAGGGAAAGAGATTAGATGGACTGAAACTCATCAGGGCAAGGCAGGGGAATACTTCTGGTGATGAGAGAGGTGTCAGCATATTCCCAACCCCACTGGGATAAGGTTATGTTCTGATGCTGTTGTAATAAGATGTCAAACTGGCTGATAATATCCACTGCCATATGATTTTGCAAAGCTTTAGCTTGGGAAGAAATACTTGTTTTTCTTCAGCAAATCCATAGAGAATAAATTCAGAAAGTTCCTTTAAAACTATAAACTCTCTAAAGTAAAAGTGAGTTCAGGAGGAGTAAAGAAGAGCCTTGATATCACAATGAAAAGCGAAATTCAACTTTTAAAGTATTTTTATTCAAATGTAATTTAACAGAATATATGCTTTTTTCCCCCAAAATATCAAAGGCTTATATTTATGAGACAGAGTGCAGCAGATAATTCTCTAGAGGATAAGTAAAACAAAAGAAAATAATTTCAAAAAAATCACTGTAATTTTATGAATACTTCTATTAAAAAGATTAGCAAATGCAACACAACCCCTAAAGCAAACAGCCAAATACTGTAGCATATGTTTGTGTGTCTGTGAAAGTGTCAGAATTTTTCAATTGCTATTAACTCTTTCAAATATTAAATGGCAGCATTTCAATCCTCTTATATTTCTTTTCATTCTTCAATAAGTGCTACTGAGGTCTCTTCTCTGCCAGGAATGGAAATTCTCTTGGTTAAAAAAAAACCAAAAACCAAAAAACAAACCACCAAAAGCAACTTGAACAAAATATCTAGTGAAGAGTACAACAAGACACAGTATGTTGAGCAGTAGATAAAATCAGCCAGAATTTACCTATCAGAGGCAGTTTGAAGTCAACACAAAGCTGTGCTAGCTTACAAAACAAACAAACAAACAAACAAACAAAAAACCCAACCAAACAAAAAAAACCAACCCTAGAAATAGAATGAGGCAGACCTGAGCGTAAGAGAGGCTGCAGAAATTCTACTTCCACTGCCTCAATTAATGGGTGGAGAGTGAAAAGATGTCCTTTATTTATTTTTTTTTACCCAACAAGGCAGAGTTGTTTTAAGACGACCTGTCAGGTGACAGCCTTGAAGGAGTCCAATAAGTTTATAAGTTATTCTCCTTGCTTGTAAATTCTATTAATATCTTTCTCACCTGGAGGCAAGCAGAGTGAAATTGTGTAGTTATGTGGTGTCATTCAGCTATGAAGGGTCTGTAAGTGTCTTGTTAGGCCAACCAACTTTTTCAAAGAGTTTCTTTTAATAGAAGAGAATTTTTTTCTGCATAAATTGTCTATGTCTTTATTGGATGCACTCTACTATAATGCGTAAAGCTAGATAAGTCCCACCCCAACACACACCGAGCAATTATGGCTCTAAAGCTGAAACTCTCTGAATTTGCCTGGTGTGACTGTGTCAGCCGAAGGCAGCTCCTCTCTAATCAGTCTGCAGTGTGGATTTAGGTGCATCCAAGACAAACTGTAAGGCCGCAAAGCTCCTGAGATTAAAACTCTGGACATTTCACATTCATGAAGCATTTAATGTGTTTCGATTTTTGTCCCTTGGGACATAATGCACAAACTGGATTCAGGGTGACCCCATGGGCCAGGTTCCTATGGAGCCATTACAATGTATTTATTCTGTAATCCTCAAAACTAGGAGGGATTTATACAATAGACTAATGGCTTCAAAGGAGTCAGTTCAGCCTTCTGGGTGGAAAAGTCCACGTTTTAACCCTTGCAGTGCTGGCTCCTTGCTGGGTGCACACACCTAAACAGGGAAAGAAGCCCTCCAGGCCTTGGTGGGCAGGACACACAAGGTTTGCTGTCCAGGGTGGACATACTGAAGTTGTGATTTGACTTGAGAGAAAATTGGGGGTGAGGATGTGCCTTCTTTGGATCCATCCCCAACTGCGCCATTCACACTTCTGTTCCTAGTGTTCAGGATAGCTCTGAAGAAATCAGTTGAGACAAATATAATACATAAGTTTAAATACATTCTCAAAATCTTGCAAGGCCAGAGGTACCACTTATTTTTCAGTTTGCATGGTGCACAGTCACTCATGTTTACAGCTTTTCACAAAATCTTTATGAAATTTCATTGGGGTTTGTTTTTTTTTTTAACAAAGAGGGCCAGCAAGGTCAAGGCAATACAGAAAATTTCCCTAGCTCCAGCTGATATAAATATTTTGCTTGAGTAAGATTTCTAACATTTCCTTCACTTGCTTCCTAGGAAGATTTAATAATTACGAGAGGCTGGTTGGTACCTGAGAGGCTGCTATCCTTTATTAATCTGCTTAGCAGCTCCAGCACAGATGTAACTGTGAGAAAACATACAATGCAGTTCTAATAATAAACTTCTGTATCTTCCCAAAAGGTCCTTCTCCTCAGATTGACTTGTTTCACTTTGTCCTTAGTCCTTTAAGGAATATTCCGTGCATGAGGCACACCAGATGCAAGTAGACATCTTGGAATGTGGAGATCTTCTTCCCAAGTATTGTTCTGAGACCAGAACCTGCACCCTTGCCTCACTGATACTGCTGCAGAAGTGCTAGCTGTTGCTGAGGTCAAAAAACTCTTTTTGAAAGGTTAGAGTCTTCAAGTTTTGTAGTGGTTAAAATAGATGATGTGTTAGCTATCATGTGACCTAAATGAAATGAAAGGGTATAATAGGAACCGTATGTATACTAGGAATACAAGTCCCAGGACTGTAAATCCACTTATATAGTAAAATCTTGCAAAATCTATTATTTTAGGAAAAGGTAAAGCAAAGGGAAATGGAGAATTGAGTTGCTGTTTAACTTCTGGGTCATCAGTCTTTCCACTCATAACTGGGGAATCATTTTCCATGTGGATTCTTCTTTCAGAACAGAACTGTGTCTGCTTTATTCTACAGGCTCTCATAACCATAAAAAGAATTGAAGGCCTGAAGTGTCAGACGTGGTGTGCAATGATAGTATATGAAAGGGTTAGCCAAGATAGCCAGGAGAAGGTTACCTGTGTTAGTGCTGGCACTGGTCAGGCCCACGCTTTGGATCAGTCCTAGGGCCTTCATGGTAGTGACACGCAAGTAGCTGCAATAATTGTTGCTCAAGTTTTAATGCGCTTTGAAACCGTGTTACATTCAAGACTTGTGGTGCGAAATGACCCATTTGATTTTTAACCTAAAGTCTGAGATTCAAGTGTTCCATCATGGAAACCATGCAGCTGCATCTTGCTAGTTTGGCTGCAGTGATCTGGTAGGTAGAACCTTGGTGCTTCTGCCCTGGCACTGGGGGTTTGCAGAAATACTGCTGCCTGTGAGGGGAACATTGCTGTATAACTATTGCTGGGGGTGAGGTTTTGGTGTGGAGATGCACTTTGGGCATAAACACTCAAGAAAGATACTGCACCAGCGTGCTGTTTTCCGTTTGATTCTGTTTAGTTGTAGCATAATAGTTATGGCTTGATTATATATTATCATTTTAAGCTACTCACAGTCAGTTGTAACCACAGCATAGGACTATGTTTATATTGACAATCAAGCCAGCACACTGGATGAAGAATTTTATTACTTTACTGTAACTTTCAATAATGGACCAACACCCAATATCATTGTCTGAGATGCATGTCTAAGGAAATGTGACAACTTTTTAAACTGCTCCTCCCCTCTTCATTAAAGACTGAGAAGCTTCAAGGGTTTGGCAGCTGAGATACTTGTAAATACATAATTATGAATTATGAGGAAAGCTTTTTACCAAAGTGCACCTCCCTCTACAAGCAGACACATGTAATCTACAGAAGCAGTGGCTATAAAGTCTTATCGAGTACTTTTTTTAATCACTGTTATGATATTGCCTTCATCTGAGACTGGAGCCTGGCTGAGTCTGGTGCAGGCATGAAATGAAAAATAGTGTTTGTCTCAGGAAATGTACAACCCAAAAGGCTAACTAAGGAAAATACTGCCAGGAAAAAACAAACCCCTCAATTTCCAGGAGGAAGCTGAAGTATAGATAGGTCTGGTACAAAGCCACACAGGAAATCTTGTACAGGGAGGGTTATCGCATATTACTGTGCTACTTCAGGATTACTTGTAATGTAAGAAGAAAGAAATAATGATGAGTCTCAGGTTTATGAAATTTGTCTGTAGAGATATCTCTAGGTAGTCCAAGAGATATAATTAGAGTCGGGCTTCTGCTCGCTTTTGGCGAAAGAAGAAATGGCTCCATATGACATAGGAGATATATCATAGTCACTTCTGACACTTGTAAGTGGTAGATGTGTAAAATTTCTGATGTCTGGGGAGAAAATGGTCTGTATGTTAGAGCACCTCTCTGGAGCTGGCAGGCTGGGGAGCCAAAGGTTGTGTTTCCCACATGAGCTGGGGAACAACCATCGTGTTTGGCATTCCCGTCTGTGTGCTCTCCTGGGAGCTGTCTGGCTACATGTCATTTGCTGTGTCCGCCAGCTACATCTCAGATCCAAATGCAAAATCCACTACTCAGGGACATTATGTGGATTTGTGACACTACCCGTGGGACTTCAGATCCATAAACCAATGAATGGATTACAATGAGGCATAAATATAGTATTTTCATGGATGATATATAATCCTACTCAATTATTGTTCCTGTCATGTAAAGGGAAACTGTACCCATTTTTCTCATCCCTGCACACCAAAATTTCAAAAGAAAGAAATGCCCAATGCAAAAGATTCCATCTCATAGCTCCCTGCCTTTTATCTACTAACAATTTTAAAGCTTATATTTCCCATTATTAGGTGTTTCCTATAATTAGTTCTTTGCATCTCTACAAGATTATTATATGGGAAATTCACTTGACAGAAGCATTTAAAGTTTCTGGACTGAGCAGACTGGTATGCTAGTCTCTGAATGGTAAACAGCATGTCACATTGCGTACTCTCATTTATGTCTGGATTGCCATGTCCAAAAACAGCTTTGCCTTCTGTTTTGGTTCTATGAACTCTTTCTGTTTTTCAGAAACTGCTGCTACTGTCCTTTGCTTGAAATAACTTGGATATCATAGTTGTTTCAGGATCCACCAAGATGTGAAATATCTCGTGCATAAAGACTTAATCCTTTCTATCAGTACCAGGCAGTTTTATGGGCGTGGATGCTTCACAATAGGGGGAACAATAAGGAAAATTGAGCTTGTGTTTTGTTTCCTTTTAAGACTGAAATGCCATCTTTTGTTGTCAATCTGTCCTCTTTTTTTTTTTTTTTTTCCCCAAAGCTGCTCAGGCAGTAAAAAGCCTTTTGATGTATAAAGTTAACATTATAATGCCTCAAAATAATGTTTTCTTAGAGAATAGGTATATGCAATGTTTGTCCAGCAGGCATTTCTAATGCAGTATGTTAAAGCTTTCTTCATACTGCTGGAGATGCTGAAGGGGTGCTGTAGACAAAACCCATCTCTTGTGGCAAGAACTGTGATAGCTCCCCAGCACTGTATCCTGCATGTGTTTTACAATGCAGAAGCAGCTGTCCTGTAACATTCAGCTGATTGTAACAGGCAGTGGTTTTTTCAGAATTTTTCCTTGTATTTGAAAGAAATCTTTCTGGTTATGCATGGAACTGTGGGTGTCTCAAGACAAATACAAATATGTTGCCCATAGTCAATCCCACACAGGGATTTAATCAGTGCCCTTTCTTTCTGGTTAGAAAAGTTTTAGGGCACCTATGGTATGCTCTGAAACTACAGCCAGTTTCCTTAGAGGAGCAAATGAAGCACTTACATTTTCCTCCGTGGGCTGAGTTTTAAGTTGAATGTTACCCACTGCTGTTTTTTCCCCTCTCACCTCTGTATACCCTTACCACAGCCACAGAGTCTGCTTTTGAAAGGGCAGGGTCAGAAAAGCACTGCTGTATTTATAACACAGGGATTGTTGCAGTTCTCAGCACAAGTGCTTTAATCATCCTTTCATCTAAAGGAGAAGCATCTGGTCCTAAATGTGCGCTTTTTTGCCCCTTCTGCTACAGTGCTACACGGATGGTTGATTAAACCACCCCTCCTTTTTCCTGGCAGCAGGATTGGGATGGGTTGCTACCTTTGTTTCCACTTGGGGCCTCTAAATGGGGCTCTATAAAGAGAATAATAATAATAAGGAAGATCCAAAGCTTCTGTTGGACCCTCTCCCCAAATTTAATCTGTGCCCAGGCCCCACTGGCCAAGCTGCTCTTATGTACATTGCTAGGTCTCAAAAAAATTAAAATAAAGAAGCATATGAATGAGATGATGCTGGAAATGCCAGTGGAGAAGCTAAATGCTAGGTGCACTTGTCTTACAACACCCAGAATGGTTTAAGATGAAAGACCCAACTGCAAAAGGAACTTCTTTAAACTGCGGTTTAGCTTACATTTACATAGATACAGACATTTGCTATTTCCTTTACACAGATACACACATTTGCTATTTGCATTACACAGATACAGACATTTGCTATTTGATATTGCAAGTAGATATATGCCAAGATCTTTCCTTTCCTCTTCCTCCTCAAAAAAGTTTCAAAATCATTTCATTGCAGCTTTAGCATTTGGAAATTTAAAATTAAATGAAATTGCATTTAGAAATGAAGTATCATTGTGATATTTGAAATACTGAAACATATGAATGTTATTATGATATTATGCATGATATTATTTATTTTTACTCATAAATTGTGATCAAACCAATTCAGGAGATGTAAAGTAACTCAGACAATCTTTCTGTTAGTTTGGCTGCGACCTTAGTGCTCTGCTTTTCATAGAATCTTAGAATGTCAAGGGTTTAGAATGGACATTAAAGATCATCTCGTCCCAAATCCCACTGCCATGGGCAGGGACACCTCTCACTAGATCAGGATGCTCAAAGCCTTATCCAGCCTGTCTCTGAACACTGCCTGGGTTGGGGCATCCACAACCTCTCTGGGCAACCTGTTCCAGGATCTCACCACCCTCACAGTAAAATCATTCTTCCTAATCTCTAACCTAAATTTCCTCTCTTTCAATTTGTACCCATTACTCCTTGTCCTATCACTATGCTATTCACCTCATGTATGTAAGGTAACAGATCCCTTCCACTATGGGTTGATACTTGCCTAGGTTCACTCTCATACCCAAAATCCACTAGCACCTCTGGATTTCCTTGTTTATATTAGGTTCAAAGCAACGAAGCACATGGATGCCATCTTTTCATCAAACAATCCCTAAAGAGGATCCCTCAGTTTTCCAGTGAGGGTGCAAAGTGTTGTACAGAGAATTTTAGGCTGGTGGGACTGAGTTTGTTCAGAGGCTCCACGTGTAGCCCCAAAGCTTTGCAGGTGGTTTGTCAGTTCCCAGGGGTCTGAAGTCGAAGTGTAGGAGGGAGAATTGGGCCCAGCAGCAACACAGCTGCAGGTAATGTGGTCCCCTTTTAGGAACAACTGTGCTTGCTTTTTGGGCTGGTGCCGAGCCCAGGAGAGCTATTCACTTCCATGCTTCGCACTTGGCTCAGGTTGCATTTGTCTGAGCAGCAATGGGAAGCTGCTTTTCACCTTGAAAGGCCAGAAGCCCTTCCAGCCCCCATCTGATGCTACAGAAACTAAGGAGGAAGGGCGATCTTGTACATTGGCTAATGAAACATATATGAGGTTGGGGCTGGTGGTGTGCCAAAAGAAGCTTTCAGCCACAGGAAAGCGTCGCTGCTTGACCAGACCTCTCTGACCACAATACACCCATCTCCCCTTCCTTGAAAGCCACTTAGGACCTCCTAGGCTCTGTCCCAGCAGCTGCAGAGCATCTCAGTACCTTTCCCACTGCAGACCTCCTGTCATTCCCTGTGAATGACCTGGAGTGGCATCCTGCTCTCTGTCTGCCCCAGCCATAGGTGACCAGATGGCCTTTTGAGAGAGTTCTGCCTCCTTTGCTGGCAAGGCTCCTGCAAGCCATCCTGGCTCTGCTGCTTCTGGTAGCAATGTTCCCAGAGGACAAGGTCAACCTTTGGGGTGTACCTGCCAGCCTTCCTCTGCCTGTGGCTCCACATGGAGTTGTACCTGCCCCGGGCTAGGAGACACTATACCCTTCATGGTCTGATGTGCTAAAGGCATGGCCCACATCGGAAAATTCTGCAGCTTTGCTCTGTGGAAAAAAAAAAAACCCAAAACAACCCAAACATAGACATATTATGCCAGAATAACTGTTCTTTTGCTAGCATGGCTAATTTGGCTCTGGAAATCTCTGGAAGATGGAAAACCAACATGGGAAGGACATTTTGGTGCTATAAACTATATTCACAAGACTTGAATTTTAAGCCCAGCCTTTCTTATCCAATACAGACATGGCAAGTTGTGCTCAAGAGGGCTTAATTTAGGATGACTCCCTCTTAATTTTCTCTAGTTTAAAACCAAACCCACTGAGGCCTGAAAAAGTGTCACAGTGAAAAAAAAAAAGGCACAGGGATGAGTAATTTGGAAACTCATTCACAACATGTTTCTAGATCTGGAAGATGATTATTATGTGTGGCAGCACAAGTTAAGAGGATGCTTTTGTGCTGTTTTTCTGAACATGGTACATGCTGCATTCTTCCTCCTGTGGGGAACGAAACCAGAACAGGATGCAAACTGCTTCAGATTTCTCCCACTGCTGACCTTGCTGCCACTTGTGCCAAAATGAAGACAACAAACCTTGGAAATCACCATGTGTGTGTTTCAATTTTTAATTGAAACTTTTTAGCTGAGCTGAAAGGTGGGGGTGGTGGGAGGGAGAGGGGTAAAAACAAAGCAACACACTTCCGTCTGCTCCCAATGAAAAGAAACTAGAGCTATTAGATTCACTTCAATTGCCTCACCTGACCTGAAATGAACTCCCTCCCTCAGGCCTGTAAGAAAATTCAATTAAAAGGTCCATCTGTGAGGCAGCAGCTGAAGGGGAATTACTATAGGGAGGTCCACATTTTCATAAAAAAAGAAGCCCCACTCTCTCCCTCCCCTCCTTCCTCCTCTCCTTCCTCCTCTATCCCTGATTAGGCCTGTTCATAACCACTAAACCACAAGTCCCCCCAATTAACCAGATCTGACCAAATACCCTTTATATGCTCCATTCAGATGTAGAAACACTATAGAGTTCGTACATCCCTTAAACATCGTGGGGTGGGAGAGGGGGGAAGGAGCAGAGGACAGAGGTTGGAAATCGGAACGTCCTACCCCAATTAAGCTGGCTGATGCAATGGATTAAAGGCCGCTAATATTCAAAAGACTGTGCTGGCAGTGAAAATAATCACCATAAGGCAACAACACTGTGCAGCAGCTTAAAAACACAGAGGTGACAGGGAGAAAAAGCTGGGTCCAAGGACCTGTCTGAAAAGTCTTACCAGCTTGCTTGCAGCACCCTGCCCCGGCTGTGCCCTTATGATCAGAAACTTGTCCTAGATGCTTGGCCAGGATCCCATACGTTTGGGGTGTGGTGTCTTGTGCGTTACTGCTATGGAGGTGCGACAGAGAGCCTGCCAGTGACTGGCACAGCGTGTGTGGCTGTGCCACATGTGGTATGTGGCTGCCATGGAGGGTGAGCCCCTGCTCTGGTCCTGCAGGCTGGGGGGGACCTTGTGTTGCCTCCCAGCTCTGGGGCCACTTCCATCCAAGGGGAGGCTGATGAAGAATCAGGAACTGACATGCCTTTTATTTTCTTACCAACACTTTTTCAGGTGCATTATGTTGGGGTTTGTAACAAATAACCAAGTGGTTCCTTGAGCTCCTGTGTGTTTTACTTTGTGCTAGCAGAAAACCTGACTTAACCATGCCTGAGAATACATGCACTCCCTATGCACTGACTTCATTTGTGCTTGCACAGTGTGTAATCAATCACTTTAAAATATCCAGCTCCCAGTGCTTGCTTCCCTGGCGTGGTGTATACTGTGCTGAGTTACATCAGTTCAGAAGGATTCGTTTGAATATCGACACTTTGTGCTCCCATCAGGTAGGGCTCTTGGAGCAGAGCACAATTAAAATCTTCACTCTACCCTGCTAATATATACATATATATATATTGTCATTTGCTTAGAAAGAGAAATGGAACAAAGTCTTCTAATGTAGTTAGGGATAATACAGGGGAAAATATATCAAAAATTCATGACATGAAATAGGTCTTAAGCATGCTATTAGGTTTTCTTTTTTTGTTAGGCTTAAGATATAATATCAAGAGCCTGTGCATTTTCTTTACAGATATTTGGCATGCAAGATATTTCAGACTGTGTAGAACAGTTTGGCAAATTGGTCCTTTGGTGTCTTTATTGGCTTGTTTTCACTTTTTCATTAAATATGTAAAATGAACCTTGTTTTACTGCAATATCAACTGAAGCTCTATTAAAAAAAAATTATAGACAGTTCAGACAATAAAAGGCCTTGTAAATCAACCAGAGATTGGTTATCTGCTCAACAAGATCATTAACTGTGCACAGGGGGAGACAGCTGAGACAGGGCCGCTGGAAAGAAGATGCTAAAAATTAATTTTACAAGGAAAGTTAGCCCTGCCATGTTTGATTTGTTTTAGGGACACTCCCTTACTTTTTATTATTCATCTTTCAAGGCAGCCTTTGAAATCAGGCAGGCTTGTGATGAAGGGGGTTTTTTTGCAGTGTGTATTTCAGTGAGATACCCGAAATCTCACTCATACAAATTGTCACAGCTTGACAGACTTGGAACCTTGTAATGTTAAATCAAGTCCTAGCGGAGGTGCACTGGGGAGTGTGAAACAGTGTCACTGGCTGCTCCTATGCTGAATGCCTTGCACTGGAAATGTTGAATGTTCTCTTCCATAACATGCTTATAATTAATATTGTGCATGGCACCCTCTATGCAGCTGCTCTGTATGTGTGCAGTGTCTGGGGGTTTTTTGCAAAGCTTTCCAGCTGCTTTCAAGCTGTTCCTTTGAATCTGCCAAAATATTCATGCCCTTCTCCCCCACCAGGCTGAAGGACACTTGGAGATTTGTTTCTTGTTGACTCTTTAAAGCCTAGGTATCCCTCACGATTAATAGAGAGCCAAAACTGAATAGGGGTTGGGTGAAGAGAGAGGGGGGAGCAGTCAGCTTTCAGCAAACTAGGTCTGGAATAAGACTGTCTCCAGAGAAAGGAGGGTCTTCATACATTAGCACCCTTTGCCTAGAGGAAACCCTTGCCTGTTCAGGAAATCTTGGCCAAAACATTTAGTAGCTCTCTGTCTCTCTTTTCTCCACAGAAGGAGAAGATGGAAGGGATGACCAGAAAGGATGACAGAAAGATCTCTCAGAACTCGCATGAGAATCATTTGCTGAGCATAGTTAAGGGATTTAGGATCTTAAGAGGGACACAAAGTCACCATTCTAAAAAATAAGAACAGACACAGGCAGCCTACAAGGTTTAAAATAGGTAATGGAACGACCTGTGTCACCTTTCTTGTGACCTCCTCTTTGCTTTTATATTTTTTGCACCTCTGCAAAATTATGCACCTGTGTGTATCATCTCATAACTTAAAGAAGTGTTCCTCCTTTACCCGTGATAAATTTGGGATGCATTCTTAATGCAAGGAATTAATGGAATATCCTTCAGCTACATGAGATGAGATCTTGAGAAACTGAGTGATAGAATGTAATGGCATGGGCAATAACTTAGGGGCTAATAAGAATTTATGTTTAAATGGGAATCAATCAATTATAAATGAAGAGAAGGAGAAAGACAAGACTGGCATATTAGTCAATGAAAATGTCTGTGAACCTCTGAAGTGATGTGGCTAGGAAAAAAAAAAGAACAGGCAAAAAGTGCGAAGGTGTATATAACTGATGATGCTCAGCAAAGAGGAGGAAAAGGGGAGTATTATTCCACTGGGCTCCCATTAAAGAAGGCTTTGTCTAGTTCTGGCTATCTCCACTGGTAAAAGCTGAACTCAGACTATAGCAGAGACAGGTTTCTTGGGCAATTGGGAAAACAGGGAGTTTATGTCCCAGGAGGAGGGTAGAAGAGTTGGGCTTATTCAATCTAGGAAAAGATAATTTAATGCTACTTTTTGTCTCTAAAGATATAAGGCACAGCAGCAGGACCAGGAGTTAAAGGACCGTGCTGGCATGAGGATAAATGGATGTTAACTAGACACAGATGGAATTTCACAAAGGCTTCTCAACCATTCTGGAAAGAGGCTTCAGAGCAGTTGTCCTGCAGGAGTCAGATGGGGCAAAAGGCCTCTTTGACTTTCTTAAGACTTTGTTAACCAAAGGTGGTTAATTATGTGAGGCGGTCACTTTGAGATATGAGTGAACTGAAACACGTGGTGTTGAATGTTGCTTTTGGGATCAGTTTTTCTGTGTAGGGTGCCAATAATTCATGTTAAGTACTCTCAGATGTGCATGTGCACACATAGAGCAGCCTCCATTTTCTCATCATTGCCTCTTCTGTTCTGCTGTGCTCAAGGAGATGCTGTTTCTCTGCTCTTGACAGCCTCCATCTTTAAGCAACAGAGCCCCACCCTCCCTGTCTGCTTCTAGGGTTATTTTCCTGCTCCCACTGCTGCCCAATTGAGCAAGCTGCTTGGTCCAGGATGCTGGCTTATATCATATTTTCACTAACTTTCCTCCTCAACAAGGCCTTTAGTGAAGATCCCATCTTGAGTTTTGGGCCAGAAGGAACTCCAAATATTAACCTGAAGAGTTTCCCGGCTTTTCCTTATGTCAGTCTTTCACACTGAAGCCTATGTAATTGTCATCTGTTTTGTTCCTCTGTAGTATTTAACCACATGCTTATTTGCTGAGCAGAGGTCTATGTCTTGATTACATGGATGTGGAGTGCAGCTATAACCCGAGCCCTATTTGCTAAGGGCCCCTCCAGGCACTACTGCAGCATGAATTATAAATGCTCTTTCCAAAGGACAGCCTCGATTCCCTTTACAGGAGTTGCGAGGGCAAAGCAGTTCAGGCAGTGAGGCTAGCTCATGTTTTCTGCCCATTGGCCCTTTCAGGAGGTGGCAGCCATTTTGGAAAATGAGCATTTTCCATTCTCATGGTAGGGTAAAATAGCGAGGATACATAAAAACTAAAGCAAAGACACAAATGCCTTGCAAAGTATAACTACATCATGAGAGCAGGCAATGCTGTGGAAGAGATTACCTAAGAGAAAAGGACTGATATTGAATAGGGAAAGTTAATGTTATTTCATTAGGAAAGTAAACTTTCTCCTTTACATTTCATAAACTTTCTCTGATGAAGAGAAGATAATTAAAGATAGTTTTTAAGCGCGTTTTTTTAATTGGGAAAGTTATGCTTCAAGCCTACCAAGGTTCTTATGCATCCCTTCCTGAGAATTCAAGGGAACTGAGTTCATGTGAGAAAGAGCTGAGAACCAGCCCTGAAGACATGGCTTGGTACCAGGTTTGGCTTAGCTGAACCCAAAGGTGAAGTATTGGAAATTGCTAGTTAATTGAAAAAACATAGACCTTGATTTGGCATAATACAGCTGGTCCAGGTGCTGCACCAAAAAGTAATTATTGCTTTTGTATGTGCTCATCTAAGTCA
The DNA here is from genome assembly GCA_013390045.1 of Picathartes gymnocephalus. NCBI lineage: Eukaryota > Metazoa > Chordata > Aves > Passeriformes > Picathartidae > Picathartes > Picathartes gymnocephalus. Next base: position 216,466 of record WEKY01002115.1, on the reverse strand, counting down.
CACAGGGTTTTAGCCCCTCCTCTCCCCCTTTGCACATCTGAGTAAAACGTAGTGTTGTGCTGTGGTGTGACAGTTTTATGCTAAGAGGAGGGATGGGCAGTTGGTGTGAGCTGTAATGCACTGCAAATCTGCAACTTCCATCATCATTTATGAATATTTGCACAGCCATAAGCATGTGTTTGCTCCGTTTTCCCTTACCTGTAAAAGTGGGATCCCTGACTTCCCTTCTTCCTTCACATGGTATTTGTGAGGCTTACTTCATTATTGTTTGCAAAGCTTTTTGAATTTACCAAGCTCTATGCAAATACCACGTTGCTCACTTACATATATCCAATAATGTAGGAGCATTTTAGGCAGATAAGGTTTAATTAGACATGTGGAATAGTGCAGTAAGAGTAGGATTTTATATGTTCCAGTATATCGCTGCCTATCCTATGTGTAAATGATGAGGCCAGAAATTACCATTAGAATTATCTAACATGGCTGCCCGAGTACTAAGCCACAGTACTGTTGCAACTTTTTTTTCTCCCCCTTTATTTACCTTTGGAGACGGCCTCTGTATGGACACAGGAGATTTTAAGCTCTCTAGTAACTGATTTGCTTTTCTCAATCATCTCTCACTAACCCCTGGAGTTCACAGAGGTTTAAAACCATTTTACTTCAGCATGAAATTCAGAAGAATATTTTGTCTTGGTTTCCAAAGTAAACTTCTGCTATTAAAAAGAGTGCTTACCCTTCCCGTCACCAAGATTTAACCCTGTATTTCTAACAGAAAGGTTTAGAAAGAAGACCCCAGGCTTTCCAATGTCTGCATGGGTCTCTCACAATTATTCAAATTATGCTTAAAGCCAGACTTTTTTCTTGGAGTTTGTATATTTAATATGGACTTGTCTTTTTCAGTTGTGCTTCTTCTGTTTGGGTTGTATTTATTCAATTCTGAAGTAGAGTCACATAAGTGTATGAAGAGCTGCTGTAGATCTTGTATCCTATAAATCATGGGGTCAAATTCTTGCCCCAGAGAAATCGATGACAAAACCTTCTATAGATTGGAAAGTACTTACAATTTTACCCATTATTCATGTTAGCATGAAAATTATGTTAAAGTAATGCAAAAATAAACTGTAGGAGCTCTTGCCTGGTAGGTTTGACTATTTGTTTGGATTTGTGGTCCATTATTCAACTCTAATGACCACTATTTATTTGTTCAGTCCAATAGTCCAAATTTTTGTCGGCACATCCTTATTTTCTTAATGCCCTAAGTCTGAAAAAAGGTAAGTGTGTGGTCTTTATTGCCTACATGCAGTTGTGTGGTCTTTTCGCGCTTTTACCGATTTATCTGTTTACTGGATTAAGCCTATCATAAATATTAGAGTTAAGCTAAGTAGCTTACATTTGGCTAGGTAAAACCTCACTGATCCACAGACTGTTTGTTTTTTGGTGTTATCTGAACCCACCCACCAGTTGTGAGATTCACAGAAAATATCTGGGCTTTACCTTTTTGTAACCAATTCTCCTTAATGAGAATCAATATTAGGAATAATAGCAGCATGACAACTGTGGTCCCATGCCTTCTGCCATGAAATGCCAGCCTTGATAGCATCAGAGTCGAGCTCTGCGGTCGACTGTTAATTTAAATGTTAAATATTCAAGAATCAGAGCAGCTCTAGTATTTTGAGCTTAATTACAGCTTCACTTCGAGACCCTGGTAAGAATTGTGAGTGAGAGCAAAATTTTAAGAGCCTGCTCCTGTTTTACCTCATAGCAGTGTATAAGGTAGTTTAGGCAGTTTCAACAGGATATCTTTTTGCCTCAATGTGCCATATGAAAATGTACAGGATAGTTTTTATTCTTGCTTGAATATGATACTGTTGCTTAAACCTTCACTCCCCATATGAAGGTGTGTTTATGCTTCCTCAAATACAATCCAATGTGGAAAAATTAAATCTCTCCCTTAGTCCACTTTGACATAGCCATTGGGTTTCTATTCCATTATTCTTCCAGTAGTGTGATTATTTTATTTTATTTTATTTTAATTTAATTTAATTTAATTTAATTTAATTTTATTTTATTTTATTTTATTCCTCGAGATAGCTTTCTTTGTGTATGTGACACTTACAGGAGAGGAATAATTAAATCAAATGGAGCAAAATCTTGGCAGATCACCCTTTTATTAACTCTGCTCCTTGGGTCAACACTCCCAGCTTACAAACCGATTAGGAGCAAAAAACTCCATGCAAAAGATTCAGGCTTGTTTTGCTTTGTTTTGTGTATGTGGATAATTCCCTGCAATAAATCTTCCTGCACACCATCCCTTTCATTCTCTGATGTTAACAAGACTGAGATCTATGCGTATACATACACACATTGTCTGTCCTGAGCTGACAGTGTCTTGATAAGAGGTTCATTATTATCCACCACTGTCAGAAGCTGTTCTGAAATGATCTGCAATGCGAAACATCATGTATATATTGGGGATTTTTTTTTTTTAATTAAATAGAAAAAGTGTCATGAAACTTTCTTCAAAGGGGCCAGGCAGCTGTTTCTTCTGAGGCATGTTGTTCTTTTCTTAGGCAGTGGGTCTTTGATAAGTGTCTCTCAGCACCCTCAGAAGTGTTTTCCAGGTTAGAAGGATGAGAGAGAGGAGATGGCAGTCATGATGCCACCGGCTGATAAAGCCAGAATGCAGACTAAGCCTTCAGATCAATAGGAATGCAGACGGCTGTAACACCAGACTGCCTGGTGTCAGCTTTAATTTCGCTTCCTGTGCCGGCTGCACCCAATTTCCAGCCCTTGGAGTCAGAGGAAACCTCCCCCTGCTTGCCAGGCAACCGTCGCACAAGCAAACAGCTTGTAAGCACGGGAAGGGCAGGCAGGAAAGCATCACGAATAACCACCGAACACACGGAATTGTTTTCCTCCCTCTGGCCTTTACCCCAGGAGTGCCTACGGGTGCTTTTGCCTTCATGTCCACTCTTGCTCCCGTGCCCTGCCCCGGCACAGGGCATCGAGCTGCCTGGGCATCAGCCACCTAAGGGCTTAGCCCCCTCTCTTCCGATGTTTTATTCAGAATAAGATTTTATACCAGTGGATCTGCTGTAACTTTTTTGGTGGGTTAAGCAAGTTTTAGCCTTACCCAGGTTTGCAGGGTCTGGCTGTGCCGGCACCTTGGCGGAGAGCACTGGCTAGTGGCATCGGGTGGCCTGGCCAGGGCAGCTGGGGGGACAGCAGAGTAAGGCAGGCTGCCCTCCACACACAGATGTCCTGTTTCGGTCCTCCCTGTGGGATCAACAACTCTCCCTCACACACTCACAAGTCTTATGCTAAATTACTGTAACTCCGGCGCTGCATGGAATATCTTGACTTCCTCTATGGTTGCAATGCTGAGGAAAGGCAAGGATGAAATTAAAATCCTTGTTTTTCATCCAAGACCTAAAGAGAGGCTTTGTTTCTGCTCTTTATGAAGTCGTTGGATTTTCAAATCAATAATGTAATCTAAGATTGGGTTATAGAGGAGCTAAATACTGAAGTAAAATTACAGAAAGGGTGATGAAAAGAAGAAAGAAGGCTTTCTTTGAAGCCCTAAATTTTCAGTTTTCAAAAGTTCAAAAAACATTTTATTTAACCATCTTTATTTATTGAGCACCAAGGGATGCCTGCAGGGAAGACATGCAACATTTCAATTTATAATATAAAACTTAAATCATGGGGAAATGCAAAAAGCAGGAGGAACCCCCCCAAAAATCATATTAGTTTAATGCTGGAGATAAATACTACTTGTATGTTTGCGTCTCATTTCTTCCAAATTCTAAGTTGGTGTAGGGGTAAGAGATTTTTTTTAATCAATTCTAATCTTGCAACTGATGAGCCTGCTTGTAATCAGCTTAACAGAAGTCCAGCATTCAGGAATCATTCTCCTAGACACTTTGGCGTTCTGAACCTGAGTGCAAAATTTGCAGTGTTAGCAAATTTACTTTTCATATAGCTGTTTTATTGGACTCCTGAAAATCCTTTAACTTCGTATTAATGTATATAAATGTATATACAAATATTGGCACAAATAGTGTACATAAAATATTGAACAGCACCTTGAGGGTTTAAGGTCTCTTCCCAGACTTACTGCATATTTTTTCTGTCTTCTCCAGCATATAAATTTTAATTTTGAAATCAATTCACGTTGCAAATATATCTGCTGTTGCATTCTGGACTCATCTAAACTTTAAAAAAAAGATGCTTAAAGGTTGAGGTGGCTAAGCATTCGATAGTGGTGAAGTAAAACCACACTGTGATAGCTAAGCTGCCTTGTGAGGGTAGTTGGGGTTGGAGGCAGCTGATCATACAAGAAGCTGATCCCTGTTGTACACTGTGGTAGGCATCTCAAGAGATAAATTTCTCCTTATCCAAACCCATTGAGTCCACAGGCAGACAAGGAACAGCAGAAAGAGAAATGTTAAATTCTCTCATTTACTCAAATGACTTTTAAAATTTGAAGCATAGTTACAGGTCAATATCTTTAGCCGTTTCATCGCTGATCATTTTATTAGAAGCTTTCAACAAATACACTTATTCTTTATGGCCCATCTTCCTCAAAACTGCTTACTTTTTCAGTTTTCAGCCACAAAACTTGGACACAGTAATTCTTGCCAATAGTTTCTGATTTAGTAAATTGAAGTATTTGCAGGTGCTAATTAAAAATATTAAGGAGTAGTTGTCTCTGCCATGACTACAAATCGTCAGTATAGCACAGGCTCTTTGATTTTTGTGGGCACTCTATAAAACTCAGTCCAGCAGGAGCAAGGGTAATTTGATTTAATAAGCTAATAAATATGTTTGAAATATGCTTCCTGCAGGTTATAAAAACAGAAGGGTTGAGCCACAACACAAGAAAAGGAAAAATTTTGCACATTAAAAAAATACAGATTTGGGAAAGAAATCCCTACTGGCATGACCAGAATTCATTAGGAATTTCTATAAGTTAAAACAACATTTTCCCTTTTACCTGGTGGCAAAGTGCTTTCTGCAGTAAGGTCCAGGGATAAGTTATCCTCTACAACAGCAGATAATAAGCTGTGTGGCTTCCTTTACTGAATGAGCAGAGAAGGGAGCAAAACAAATGGTATAGCTTTCCTTGTTGATTAATTTGACACTAATTTTATGTTGTCTCGAAACTGATGATTTCCAGTGGGATGGCAAATAGATATAGAAATAAATTAAAATTCATTGTGGAGCGATGCCAAAGTCAGAAGTGGAAGTTAGAAATTTTGGCAGCTAAAGGCGTCTCGTCTGTCTTCTAGAACCAAAGACAAAACGAGAGACATGCAACCCCCAAATTCCCAAGTCATAGAAGCTGGGTGCTTCTGTTAAAATAACAGGCAGTGACATCATTAACAACGTTGACATTTAAATTGACATAATTAGGTTCTTGAAGTTAATAACCCATCTGTGCAAATACATGGGCGACGCTTACCTCTGACTCTGTGGTTGCATCCATAGTGCAGGCTTATGCTCAGCTCACACTTGGAGCCCTGCTTTGGATATATGGAGTCCTTCAATTTCATCTCATAAAACCTGAGGAGCCGAAGGGTTCTTCAACTGCTTGGTTGGGATCCAAAGCAAATTCTTGGGCAAGAATATGGCACGATATACGTAAGAGCCTGAGGATGCATCTCCAGTAAGAAGCACTTGGGTCTGGCTTTGGAAGCGTTCAGTTCCCTTGATCTCTTGCCTTCTCTTAGGTATCCTTGTGGAGCCTTGTGCTCTTCCAAGCACAGGTCAAAACTGTGGTGCTCAGGCATCAAAACAATAGCATTAGCAAAATCTGGAAGTTATTTGGTCAGAATCCTGCTGGGCATGTTTTGTTTGTATTTGTGTAAAGTTACTCAGTGAAAGTTACTGCTTTTGGGGAAGGACACAATTAATGACAGCAATATTTGGCCCCAAGCTGTACCTTGAAATGCCTCTAACAGAGTGATTATTTGGAGCAAACATGTCTGAGGTAAGAGCAGCTCTCTTGGCTGTCTCCATCTGACAGTAGGTCTGCTTGTCAGAAGGGGCTGACATGCTGCATTACTGATAGAACAGGGAAGGGAAAAGAAAAGAAGTCTCACAACTCCCAATAATAACTTTAGAATGTTCATTTTAACAGTTTTAAATTGAACTGTTCTCTACTTATACATTTATGATACATTTAGAAATGAAGTGTTTATTTTTTCATCTTGAAATCACCATTTTAATTGTAAAATAAGCACTTTTAAAACAAAATGAGACAAAGAACGTAGCAGAATTTGTTTCGGTTTAAGTGAAATGATTGCAGTCAAATGAATAGAACACCTTTTCATTAACAAAAACTTCAACCTTAGCTATGTCTTCACTGCATTTTCAGCATCCTACCTGAGTTTAAAAATATGTTCTCTGAGCTCTGTCAGTACCTTTTTCTGCATCCTGTTGGGCAAAATAGGTGTGAGATCCTAGTATGCATCACAACTAGTTTTAGAAATTCACTCCCTAGATCAAACTATAAGGAAATACCACCCAAGGACCTGGCATATTTAAACTTTTGATCTGAATTTTGGACCTCTGTTTTAAACTGGTACAGGTAGTTTTGGCGCAGTTTTCATTCTGCTGCCAGCTGTTCACACTGACTCCGGAATGCCACTTCATCTTGATGTGATTTGAAATTTTATGTGAAAAAAATGTAAATATTTGCCAGTGAGATTTATGAATGAAATTTTGAAGTCTGCTTGATTTGAGGAATAGTGTATGATGAGCTGATTAGCTCTAGGAAAAGTTTTTAATGCAGAACCTATGTTAGCACACCCTTTCAGAAGAAACATGTCTATTGCAAGCTGGCTCAAGTTAGGGAGACCTCAGGTAATAATGGTAATAACAAGAGACACTTTCAATATTCTCTGCATCTAGGAAATTGCAAGATTAATGACCAAAAGTGCAGAAAATAAGCATGAAATAATTTCACCTTCTGTGCGTTTAGTTTAGCTGGAAACAGAGCTGAAATGCAACTGCTCTGCATTAATCTATTTCAAACATTGCTTTACCTGATGAAGACATGCTATTATGTGAAATGCTCCTGTCTATTAGAAATTAGTTAGGTCACAGCTTTTTACAGGGATGAAGGCATTGCTTAATCTTGACATCTTTTAACACATGGACTGTCAAAAAGGTCTGCTCTTATCTCATTTGTTGAGGTGGCAGTTTTGTAGGGAATTAATGTTTTCATTTGCTCAGGGTGTGGGCACATTTCTTTTGCAAAACTCAGTGTCTGTGTGATGACAGAATTTATTTCATTCATTATTATTGCCACATATTGAAGCATTTTATTTCAATTCAGTAGACTATTTTTGTTTCCATAAATTATCCAGTCTGTTTCTCATATAAATGATGGGATTGATGCCTCTGGTGTTAAGGAAGATAAAAAGGGAAGGAAAGATATATTTGAGATTACCTTTAGTGTCATGCAAGTTATTATCTAGCAGTCTGAGAAGAGTTTGCAGAAGTTTCTGATAATATGTTTAGAACAAGCCTGAACTGGAACTAGCAGGGCAGACAGTGAAGTTGCACATCCAGCTTTTGATTTTACCCATTTTGTCAAAAGGCAGATGCATCACTTAGGGCAGAAATCCATCCTTTCCTAATCACTTTCTTACTTTAATTTGTGTTGACCGACAAAACGCACTGTATTATCTTTTCTGGGTAACTTTTAGTGCCCTTGATCACAGCTTGTTGGTGAATCATTGGACTTGCTCTGTGTTTTGGGTACGAGCTGATGAATCTTCCGCCTTTGCCCACACCATTGTGAACAGAGGGTGTCGCCCACATTAGAGGAATTGCAGCCAGAATGGGAGGGTGTTATTGTGAAAACCAAAATTAGTGCTCCTCCTGAGAAATGAAAGGGTGCATTGACAGGATCAGGAACTACCAACAAATTGGAGATAGGCATAAATGGCTGTTTTTTACAAGTTTTCCTCTTCGTCTGAATTCTGGTACTAACCTAATGATTCCAGGCACTGGAACATTTGGCCAATTCTGAATGAAAGTTAGTTTTACAATTAGAAATCAAAACATAAAACTTCTGAAGCGTCTCCAGTGTGGGTTGGATCAGGTGAATGGTTTAAAATCCAGAGCACTCTTGAGTTTTAGGTTAAGACCAAATAAGTCTTGATATCTATGTTACAAACAGAACCTGAAACAAAAGTTCTTACTAGCAAACTAATGCCTCTCTAAACCTTGGCTGTAACTTGTTGGTTTTGTTCTTTCTGAAATCCAGTCCCCAGTGCAAACATATTGCCTGTTATTTCTTTCCTCAAATGCATTGGCATTTGCTTCTTTGAAGGAAAGAGGAAGACCACTTTTCCTTTAATTAAAGAAAAAGGTTTAATCACTCAGCAGCCCTACAGTGGGTGAATGTCAGTGTAATTTCACCTGAAAGTACTTGTGAAACCCAGCTCTTCCATTCTGCTGAAGCGTAGCTCTTGTGTGGGGGATTCTTTACTGGGTTTTTCAGACACAAGAACTGCGTTGTGAATAGGAGGAGGCAATCTTACCAGTCAGGTAAAAGTGACATACTTCAGAGAGACAGGCACACATGGTGGTACCTGGACCAAACTGCATCAACCACCATCTAAATTAACTGGAAGAATTTGATGTTTGTACATATTCATGAAAATCGTTTATTCTTCATTTGTTAAAGGGGACATTGCCAAGACTGGTAGGCCTAAAATTAGCTCTCCAGCTGTGTTTTGCTTTGCAGGCACGTGCATGTCTGTTCTGTTCCTGGAAGCAGCTGGGTGTTGAAATCCGCAAGAAACCTGCTCTGTGTGAAATGCAAAAGGAATATGTGATTTTTCAAGATTCCCTCCCTTTTGTTTGTTTTTCCTTACTTCTCCCACCTCTTTATGATGACGGCCTTTTCTGGCTGGAGACCAGAAATCTCTTCAAAGTTTCTGAGTGTTACTTTTGCTTAGGAGGTGAGAGCCGGAATGCTGAGGCCAAATTAACATCCATCAGTCCAACATGCCAGCTACAGGATGTAAACTGCATAGCCTCCTCAGAAGCATGCTTGGCATTAATTTCCAGCTTGGATTCATGCTTCTCCTTGGCAAATTCATGCCAGCGTCTTCCCACTGAATGCCTAGTTTGATATTAAGAAGGGAACATGCAACTGGAAGGAGGAACATGGCTTTTATGGTTACAGAGGAACTTACCAGAAAGCTATTTTTGTCTAGCCTACAGCCTTTCCTCAGAGACAAGACAAATAGATTTCTTAGACTCAGGAGAGCTGTTTTTTAGTGGCATTTTTAGATGACTGCAAACTAATTCTTGGCTTCTGAATCTTCACTCCATAATGCTTGAGCTGTTATGCTTTTAGTCATATTTAGAAACAAGCAATTGTCTTTTCAGTGTGGAAATATGATTTTTATATACCCTAAACAGTATCCCAGCAGTGTCTGTGTCTCCTGGGTAAGAGTTCCTTCATACATGTACATTAGTGAGGCTGAGGGCAGGTGCAGGGCAATATCTGAGAGGGATGGATGAGATCTGTTGTCCCACTGTCACCTTGTGACGTATTTTCAATTCTTTGTATTTCAGAAGGCACTTGGAAATTATCTCAAGCCTCAAAGTGACTGGCCCAAAGGCTCTCCTTGGGGCTAGCATGAAGAGTTTTTCTTCTTTCTTCATTCCTCTCTAATGATAATATCTGTGAAGTATCTAAGGCATAGAAGGAAAAGATTTTTTCTTTTAATGGTAGAAGTTATTCAGACTTTGTTCATAATAGAGGTGGGCCAGGCATAACTGGACTTTGTAAAATTAAGTATAATCCAGACTTTGACTGCTAACAGAACTTGTGAAAAGCTAGACAGTTAGACGTGGGTTTTCCACAGATCTATTTGCCCCTTATGTAGCCAAATAGGAGACAAACTGTACCCCTGACAAAATCTTATGGCAACTGAAAAGCTGTGGAACCAACTGCAAAGTTCGGTTACAACTTAATGGAAGAGAATAAACATTGCACACCTGTAGCCAAAGTACATGGGAGGTTTTTTTCCTATACTGCTCCTGAGTTCACTAAAAGCTTATCATCTGTTTGCTTAGCTGCTGGTTCAATTTAGAATAATATTTAACCCTCACAGAATCTAAACATCGATGAAACTTTAACTTGAAAATCGACAGTTCTTATTGCTTCCAGGCAGAGATGGAGGAAGATGGCCATCATACATTGCTCTTGAAGAGATTCACCAATAAATATCCTTTATGAAAGGCTTGATAAGGTATCTGCTATTAACATTGTCAATATGGAGAAAGTGAAGTCAAGGAAATGGTAAATAGCCTGCCCAGATCTACAGGGAGCATCAGGCTGTGCTTCTGCAATATTGTAGAGTATCTACTGCTAAATCAAAACTACAGGAGCTCTATGGCAAAAATTGATGAACTGGGGTTTGTGTTTGATCCTGGCTCTGACCACAAGACAGACAAATCCAAAGAAAAGAAGAGATCAGAGCAAGAGATGCAAAGAAGATGTTTTATTGCTTTTAAGCCAGCTCCTGTACAATTTCACAGCATGACAAGGAGGAATCAAGGCTTTTCCATAGAATCATCATCCAAGGATGTCTCCTAAGTTCTGATCTTCTCAGTCCTCATGGTTAAACAAATAAACTGAAGCTGTTACAAGTGATGGCTGTCATTTGACTTGGTCTGCTCCAAGCTCAACCTGCTCCAGCCCAACACCATCTGCTTCCTCTGGCCTTGCAAACTGCCTGCAGGACACAGCAAGGTCTTCACTGGGAAAGGTGGGCTGGATGTTCACCTGAGGGTGAGGACCTGCGGTTTCCACTGTTCAGGTACCCAAGCTGCTCATATGTTCTGTGGTGAAGCAGCAGCTGCTTGGGTGGTGAGCAAAGCAGAGGGTTGGCATTGGTAGTGAATGGCTCTGAGAGAGCATCAGCAGCAAGTGCTGCTCACCCAAGAACAGCAGTGGCAGGGTAGTTCTGCTGTCTCGTACAGGGCCACCTCCAGAGGGTCCCGGCCAGCTCAGCAAACATCTATCAGGCCTGCATGTCCCACACTGGGCTGGCTCTGATGCCTGTGGTCATCCTCTGAAAGGCCCCAGAGATCCAAGGCTTCCTGTTGATTATGTACCACTCCTCACTCGGGGAGGAGAAGGTGCGGAAATATTTTCCACCCATTGTGGTGACACACCAGGGGAACCCCATGGAAACAAAGACTTCTCTGACCTCTTGAATCCCACTGGGGAAGGACTGCATGTGCCAAATGCCTCCCTAACTGTCCCATGTGAGGCCGACTTCCTAATCCTAAACTCATTATTTGCAACTCAGGGGTGGAAGCGCATGGCTGCCAGCTCCCAAATGATTGGTTCAGCCCACTCGGGACTCTCTGATCCTCTTGAGGTGGATTGCATCTTCCGCCCCACAAAAGGAATGAGCTCACCACGGATCAGGCTGAGTGTGTCTCTCCCTCCCCTGGCAGTCGTCCCAGATTACAGCATGACCCTCAGCTATGAGTCACCTCTTTTCTCACAGATCCAGACGCTGTACAGAGCAGGCAGTTGCTCATCTGCACCAATGCTGAGAATTTACTGCGGCAAAGTGAATTTGGCCTGCAGTGACTCCTCTGCATGTGACCTTTCTGACTTTTGCCAGTCCTCCTATACAGAACATCTTTGTGCAACTGTTTCCCCAAGGATGGACTAGCAGCAGTGCTTGGGAGGAGAGAGGAAAAATCCTGCGGGGCTCCTGCAGTGCCAAAGAACAAGTGACAGTCAGGTGCTGACCATGCAGTGGGGCTTTCCATGGATTCATTTCTGGGCACAACACCTGGCAGTTTGCCCCTGCCCTGTTGGCTGTAATCAATACTTTATATTGGCCACTGATGTTGTTGGTGTGAGTGCTCCTTCCGTGCATCAGTAGGGATGAGTAGGGTCAGTGCAACCAGTGACCACTGTGCCTGATCATCCTGTCAGAGCCCAGTGGGGAGCATCAAGGCTTAGGGAGAAGGCAGGTAGGCTGTTGAGTGGGTTGCCAACTTTATACCCTCCATCAGACATGTGCATGCACTCTGAGCCTGCTGGTTCCCACTTGCAAGCCAGAGAATCTGATTTTGAGAGCAATGCCAGTACTGCCCTTGCTATCACTTTTGCTCTGTCAATCCAAATACCTGCTCCAGGACTGGAGGCATGAGCCGTGCCTGGGCTATCCCAGATGTAGGCAGGGTGTCAGGGGCACTAGGCAGCCACAAGGCTGAGACCCAGCTCCTGCCACCTCTGCCAGCCAGGATGCACAACCAGAGAAGTGAATCAGCACCACTGTGATGCACAGTCATGAGAGAGCTGACTCCTCCTCGGACGGCTATGAGGAAAATAGCTACGCCGGGTTCAAGGAAAGGCAACACTTCAAAGTGCCACTTCTGCTCCCTGCTTGTTTCCACACCTGCGTGCTTCCAGCACTTTCGAAGGAGGAAGAAGTAGCCCAAAACTCTGTGTTTTGCTTTGGTTTGTTTGTTTCTTCTCTTCCGGAGCTGTGTTCCTCCTATGCCGTCTGGTTTAGCATTTTGCCAGCTTGGCTAAGTATCTTGTAAGGAAATCATTTATAATAAAGCTAGTATGCTGGGGTTTATCATTTATAAGTGTGGGTCAGGGTTTAGTTCACTGTGTTAAACTCTCCATGCTGCATGTGATTTTTCAAGCTTTGTCAGGAACAAAAAGTTCTGGGGATGTGCAAAGCATGACTGCATGGTTTCCATGGAGACTCTGCTAGTTAGGCTGTGGAAATCCTGAAAAGGCCAGAGGATGACTGACAATACAAGGTCTTAGCGGCTGATCTGAAGAGCCAGACTGAATTAATGAGATTTTTCACAGAGAGTTATTAGCAAGGCTAGCACGGTATGGCACTTAGGCCTCTTTCGTTTTCTCAGCTGCAGTCTTGGAAAACAGAAATGGAAATATCTAATTGCTGTTTTTTAAGCCCTTTTAAGATTATTTCAACCTATAACATTTTAAGGATGTAATGAAAAGCAGGTTTGTTTGCTTTTTTTGTCATTTGGTAACTGTTATTACTGTGTTTTTTGGTGGCAGTTGCCCTTTATCTGTACAGAGATGGGAAATTCAATAATACTTATTACACTGAGCAGTTAATTCCCACATACTGTGAACACATTACTGTTCAAAGTAGGTTATCTCGAGTTCCATTTAGAGCCAAGCACGAGATACCATGGCTTTATATCTCCAAGGGCCATATTAATTATTTATTCCTGACTGCTAATACAAACTGTTAACTCTGACTAGTAATAGTTTGTTCATTTATCCATCACTTACTGCTTCTTCCCTGTGTTTCTGCCTATCAATGGTCTGTTCAGGCTATGAATTCATGTATATTTTTGGACCCAGTTAAAACAACAGCAAAACAATTAGCAGTCTGAGATGATGAGTTTTGATCAGGACCTGACTTTCCTAAAAGTTTTGCAGTGTCTGATCTGTAGGATTTCACCGGACCATTAACAGGTGGATATGGCCGATAGTTAGAGGGAGGTGTCTGTTCTTTGCCAGTGAGCAAAATGGATGTGTCTGCCTGTTTCTGGTAGGAGTAGCTTGTTTGCTGTTTCATTTTCAACCGATACAACAAAAAAAGTATTTGAATACTCTCCTCCTTTCCCTGGAAAATGCTGTATCTGCTGAAATCAGCACAGCTGGTACAACAAAGCGGCTGCTATTTCTTGTTGGTTTGCTCAAGTGCACATGCCCATATGTTTCTGGGAGATGTAAAACCATAATGTTGCTGCTGAGTAATCCACAACAAAAGCACATGCGGGCTGCATTCCTTGGATTCCTGTACAGTAGACTAATCCACCTAATCTCACTGTTCCCTTCTCTGGCTGGAATTTCACAGTCCCTTTTGATTTACTGGTTTGTAAATCTCTGATTATGTGTCTGGGGGAGGGGGGTGGGGGGAAGAGGATATCATCTCTGAAGCCCCCTCTTTCCTCTCAAATCGTTTTGTGGGAAGGAAATGTGTAAGTTGAAGTGGGGGTTGGCTGGTCTTATTTGGCCATCATTTTGTCATCATCTTATGATTTTTTGAAATATTTGTTCAGTAGTTTTCTCTGTTCTCAGCTGTTCGGTGCGTGGGCAACGTCTCTTTTTGCCACATGGCAACATTTCCACTCCCCAAGCTTCACAATTTTCTTAGTATTCTATTTTTTTCCTTTTCTAGGTGTGTTTTTTTAAACGAAGATGCTCACCGAGACATGTGGAAGTTTTATTTTCTATTAGTGCACCAATAGTTATTGACAAGCACAGAACACAGGAGCTAGATGTTGGCTGTGAAGCGAATTCCCAGAAAACTGCTGTTTAGGAGGAGGCATGCGTATGAACACAAGATAAATCCCTAGCTAAGCAGGCAGATAAATGAGAGAGCTTGGCCTCAGAAGGTGCTCAAGTGATACAAATATCAACTTAGGACCTGCCCTTGAAATATAAAAGTGTAAGTAAATAACAGAGGTGGCTCACCTGACTTAATGAGTCATAAAGGACGGGAAATTAAACACTGAGCTCCCAAAATAAACGCTCCGTTTAAAAGAATACGTTAGCACAAGGCGCTGCATCCTCCGCCGCTGCGAGTGCTGTTGTGAGTGCCGTGGCTGCGAGCGAGGCTGTCCCCAGGCAGGGTCCCGCGTCCAGGACGCGGCTGCTCCGCTCTGCGCAGCTCTGACTCACAGCCAGTCCTCCCCCTGCCTGCTGCCGAGATGACTCCCTGCCGGGGCGTGAGGACACTTCCCAGCTCATCGGAAAATTCCTCCGCAGCCCCACACTGCCTTCGACCGCCTGGAAGGAGGATGAGCTTTAGGTCGCTGCCTTCCTCCCCCTCCTGCAGTCACGCATCCCACTGAGCAGCGTAATGGGTGTCCCCAAACAGGGCTGCTGGTGGGAAGGATCTGTCACTGAAGCCAGGCGTAACTATCCATCAAGAAATTAATCAGAACAGGTCTGAAGAAGGGAGCAGGCAAATAAACAAACATATGGGCTACCTGACAACACAATGTTTGGAGTAGCTTTTCTCAGGGAGAAAGGATAACATCTCCCACGCTCTCCAGGGCTGTCCAGAGACATTTACAATTAGATCCAAATAGGGTTTAGGCTACAGATTTAAGTCTGAGTTTAATTGGATCTGAAGATGCCAAGTCCTCTGCCCAAAGTGATGAGAACTGCACAAAAACAACCTCTCTCACAGCACTCCTGCCATCTGGGCTGGTGCCAGGACCCAGGGTGTGGAGACACAGCCTGCTCCCAGGATGGACCATGCTGGTGGGATTTCAGCTGCATCCGAATGGGAAGTGGAAAGCATATTTTTCTAAACTTTGGCTGTAAACCAGAGCTAAAGCCACTGGGGCAGTCAGGCCCTTGGGTATCAAGCTGATTTTATTTGAAAGCTTGGAAGTTTTTGTTCTGATATTTCAGCTTTAGCATGCCTGAAATGCTCAGAGGAAGCTCTGGGAATGCTGTGAATCTCACCACCCATACTGTTAACCTCCTACAGCCGACATAGCCTCAGTCATCCTTTTGAAAGGGCTCCCTGGTAGGATTGCTGCAGCTGAAAGAGAAAGTCAGATAAGAAGCAATGGGCAGTCAGTGGAAAGAAGTAGGGTCTCACAAGGGTATTCCCACGGTGAATTGATAAGAAAGGTGATATATATAAATGCCACCTGAACTTTGGGTTCAAGATGTAGAGCAGATAAGTGAACCACAATGACTCAAAGGCAATAAATCTTCTGTTCCAGACAAAATTAATCCAAGGCTGTCACAGGAGGCTAGAGAGGAAATTTGGAAACCCCTTTGGAGTGAATGTCTGCCAAAGTTGGAAAGACATGCATTGTGCTATGACCTGTCAGTCTGCATGAGCCATGCTGCTGGGGTGCAAGCCAGACTCTTTGGCTTTTTGTCCCTCATAGTGCAGACAGAAAGGATAATACAGGAACTCACAGAAAAGTTTTTTCTACCCAGGCATTCGTCTGCTTTCAAATCAGCATAAGAACAAGTGGGCAAGAGAGAAAATACGCAGCAGCAAGGTAAGACTTAATGTGATGCCAGCTGGTTTAATCAAACCCTTTCTCAGGTGTGCCCACACTGAGAAATGAGCGCTTGCCTTCACAAGGTTAAGGCTGACCGGTGCTAGCAAACTACCATGCTGTCTCTGTGAGCATGTTACAGCCTCCCAGCTTGCTGACCATCTGGTGGCCTCTCCTGTTAGGATTAGGCAGGTCTCTGAGTCCTGTTCATGTCAGGACACTGAATGGTTTGATGCCACTCTTTCATGACATGCAGTGCTTGGTGGCACTATGGGCTTGGCAGGTCCCAGCAGTGTGACCCACTGGGTCTTGAGGAGATTGTGAGTGGGTGTCTGCAGACTGCAACCAGCTCCCCTCTACCTCCCCATACCTCTCTGTCTGCCCAGCTGCACCCACCCCTGTGGGCTGGGAGGTGGCTCAGCGCAGGAAGGTTATCTTTGCCACTATCAGGGCTAGAGACTTTGTTTATTTTTAGATTACTCTGTAAAGTCTGGACAGAGAGATGAAAAGAGCCAGTGTAAAGAGGTCTGTGCATGCCAGACTGTCTTGCTTGTGCTCTGGCTCTGAAAACACAGGGAAAATGTGAAAGGATGGGCTCGATCTAGCCAGATTGATTGAAGATGGCTCTGCCCACGTTTTGAGTGGCAGATGTAGTACGGGGGTGGGCTCTGATTCATTTTGGTGCAAAGGCAGCAAGGCTCTGCCAAATCCTCTGCTTGAGCCAAGCCGGTGGATGTTGAGCTGAAGAGGATAGACCCACCAGTACAGCCTGTTTTTCCAGCAGCTCCTCTTAGAGAGCAGCAATTTCCACTCGGGAATTGCTGAAAACACCTTGTGGGAACTTCAGATCATCTTGAAGTGCCCTTTGGTGAGAGTGAGCTGTCAAATGCAGGTGGGCCTGAGCTCCAGGCTATTTAATGAACAGGGAAAACTCTTTTTCATCATCCTGAGTTACACATTACAGGGAATACTTCAAAAGTGTGCAGTTCATTGTCATTCAAAGGCCAAATTTAAAAGTGATCCGGAAAGATGGTTACTGTCTGCCCGGCTCTGGCATTTCAGAGCTCACTGGGGTTGACGAGAGGGATTCTGGTAGCTCTGAGCCCCTTTGGTCCTGCCCCTCAGCAGAAAAAGGTGTGATGCAGGGAGGTGAGAAAAGCCACCCTCCCTGCCATCCCCCCAGGTGTGGCCACAGCAGCTCTCTTGCTGATTGTCAGTGAGTTTACTGACTGCTAACGGAGTGGAAGGAGAAGTGGCTTTCAGTGATATCCATACAAAAATGATTATGTGAAAACCACTGGCTACTTTTGGAGAATTCTGCCCTGCCTCCTCCCTCCCCCTCCAACGAGCCCCGCCCCCACACCGATCTAAGCATCATCCTGCGTGAGGTGGGGGTTTTTTATGACTATATATGGTTGTTGTTGGGTTTTTGCAGCAGTGAAGTTAATAAAGATGGATATCAGCAACAAACTGTCAAGTCCTGAGCTGGAGAGATTTTTCACTCAGTGAAATAGACCAGGGAAAATAAATAATCCAAGAAGAGGTAGAGCTTGTAAATAATGACATGTACAAGCAAGGAAAGAAAAGTTAGGCAAAATAAAAAATGGGTTGGGAATTACTATTTTTCAGGTTATTGCTTGGGGAAAAAAAAAGAAATCTACATTTACCTAGCATCCCGTCTAGGGGAGGAGTTAATATTTTTCAATTAGAAGGTATTAAGTGTTTGAAGGGGCATATTGCTGTTTCTCCAGGACAGCATCTCTATTTGAGGGTCACTCTTCCTTCCCAGCCTTTGAGACCACAGTGAGCAATAGTCCTTCATCCATGGTATCTCTAGGAATACCCATGACAGAGAAGACTAAGGAAAGAGGAAAGAAATGCAAGGTGAGAAGCAGAAGAGATCAGAGGGAGACTGCTCTTTTCTCTGGTTTCCCACCAGAAAAGGGACCTTTTTAAGTTCTCTGCACAAATACGTTTTAACCTCAGCTGGGGTCCAGGCTGACAGCCCAGTAACTTTGCCAGTGCATTGCTTGGCCCCAGCTCACACAGAGGGAGATGCAGGGCTGCACGGGTACCACCAGCTGTTGTTCCCTCTCCCATACAGGCGGCAGTTTTGGCTCCCTGTGGTCTGCCACCATGGTACATGGTTGCCACACACTAGCTAACTAGCTGAAAACATCTTTAAAACAGCTCCTGCTTTGTTTTGTTTTCCTCTGCCTTCTTAAATGATCCGAGAAGCTACTAGGTTTAGCACCTGTAGTTAACCCATCCACTAGTTGACTGGTTGTTTAACTGTTTTTTTGCCCAAGTCCTCTTTTCTTCAAGCCAGTTTGTATTAATCTTTATGACTGAAGGAAGGTTTGCATTGCTGCCCTGCCTGTACACACTCTGGAAAGGCTCCAGACCTTTGAATGTTGCAACCATATGAAGAGCAAGCCAGTGATGTAACCTTAAAGAGGAGCTTTTTTTGCAGTCCAGATGGGAAATCTTTTTGTTCCATCCTGGTGTAACATAACAGAGTGCCAAGGAACGTAAATAGCAGTGGTGCAGTAGCCAGTAGTGTTTCAGACTCTTGTTATATCTTAGTGATCAAGTTGCTGTAATTATGGTAGGTGGAAATGAGGTTATCGGGGATGGTGTTCTTACAAGGCAGGCATAAAATTCTAAATACAAAAGTGTTTCCAGATACTCAGTGAAATCAATGGAAGGGAAAGAATAGTGGTCTTTAATTATTTCAAACCCAGACAATTAAGGCAGATGTACATCATCAGTCTTCTAAGAATGTCCTGGGGACATCGCCAAGACAGTATTTTTTTCCTCCCATCATTGCTGATTTAATATCTGCACTAGTGCACATGCAAGAGGATGATAGGAAACTTGTGCTTCTCAGTTCAAGTCCCTGTAAATGACTCCCCCTTGGAGATTGTTAAAAATGGAATGGGGTTGTTGTAGCACATGGGAATCAGTACTTCAATGCCTGTGCCAGGAAGGCAAAGGTGGGTTGACCCCGTCTGTGTTAAGTCAGGGAAACTATGGGGTTTAGCTGAGCAGCGAGTGGAAATAAAAAGAAAAACTAATTCCAAGCAGGCCCCAGTGAGCATGTTTTTATCCAAAAAGCAATCAGAGAGAGGAATATGACCTACCAGATGGAATTGCTGAGGCAGAGGTGAAAGTTAAAAACAACAATAACGAAACCCGATCAAGTACAATTTTGAGAGAATGAAGACATTAGACAGAAAAGGCCCCAGCAGGCGAGTTTGGCTCATCCTGAGCCCAATATTTCATTTGCTTTCAGAAGACCCCTGGAGAAAGCCATGTCACAGCACCATAAGATGCTGAGGCTGAACCAGGCTGAAAGCTGCAGTGCCTGCAGCCCTGTGGTGGGGCTGAGGCTTGCTGGCAGCAACCTTCCTGGGCTGGTGTGCCAGGTAGTGGGAAGGGCTGCTGTGCCTTGCTGCGCCTCTCCTCCTTACCAAGGCCTCTCAAAAGAGGGACTGGGGGTGCTGAGATCTGGGTCCCACTCTAGTTTTCCCTGTTACAGTATTCCCCAGCATTGCCCCTATTAGCTATTCGGAAATTCCATGGAGAAACACCAGACACAGACTTAACTCTAAACTCTCCTTTTGTTGTAAAAGGGATTTTGTGTGCTAAATGATATTTAGCCCCACTTTAAGACTCTCAATGCTGCCCAGCAGATATGAGAGCCTTAATGTAAAAGAGAATCAGACCCTCTGTGCCTATAAATTTTGGTCTGTCTTTTAGAGCCATTAATGGTCGACAATTTCACTAGGAAAACTAGAAAAACAAACTGGAGCTGCTGTGAGGAAAGTGTGCTGGAAACAGAGGAGCATGTCTTAGAATTCTGCCAAATGTTTGGTTTGCTCTTTCTGTTTTGCACTGTGTGGCTGGCTATGGGTGCCCGGGATGGACTGCAGGAGCACAGAGGGGAGTGAGGAAGTGTTGGCTGTGCTGGAGGAGGTGGCAGGAAGTGGAAGGGTGAAGCCACAGCAACGTGTAGTGCTCCGTAATAACGGGGTTGTCTGCTTGAGCTTGGCTAGATACCAAGTCAAGGTTTTACAGTGTGAGTTCATCTGCTGGCTTTTCCCTGTACGTGATGTAATGCTCTCTGTGAGTGCGGTATTTATTACACCCAGCTCTGTTGTGGGTATGTGTAGTCAGAGCCAGCCTCAGAAAGTTTGGAAAACAGCTTCTCGATCTTTTTTGCATCCTTTCGGCTGACCTATGACATAATCGGTCGGCACCCTGGCTCCCTCCTTCGGCTCCCCCCTTCCGTCCTTGCCCCCTCCCTTCTCCTCCTCCTCCCTCTCCCAACGGTTTGTCAAACTGTCTTGCCTTTATCTCCTCTCGCAGGCTTCTCGGCAAGTCACAGGATGATTTATGCCCTGATAACTTCTGCTTTTAAAGGCTGGGCTAATAAAAGCAGCCTTTGCAAAAACAACTTTTGCGGGAGGTGTGGGGAAAACCACCCATCATCGCACTCAGCAGGCGAAGGCACTATCTCGGCAGAGACACCAAAGGCCGCCTCCCTCTCCATGTTCATCTGGTGCCCAAAGGGATGTGGCGCTGGGAGGATGGGTGGGAGGAAAACCTGGCCTGGCGAGTCCCAGCAGGAGAAGGAGCACAGGGTGTGCATAGCCAGCCCATTTCCCCTGTACCTCTGTCCCCGTATGCCCTGCTCAGCATCCTGCAGACCTGGAACCTGATGTGCACCTTGGCAGCAGGTGGGGGACCAGGACTGTGTGTTTGTGATGTTGGTGGTAAGGTCTGTGCTTTGCTAAAGGAGGAAAATATTTTATCGTTATGATACTGCTTTCAACATTTTACCTACAAGGCTCCTCAGTGCTGGGGCTGCAAGGAGGCCAGGGATGAGGCAGGCAGCTGGACTTGTGATCCCTTTGCACTGACCGCAGCACTGGGCATGCCAGAGCTGCAAACACCCGTGGCTCCCTGCCCTTCATTGACTTCTGGCCTTGAGGTTTACCCCAGACCCCCTGGAAGGCACTGCAGCTGCAGCAGGGAGGCAGGCAGCAACCTGCCCCTGTGCAGCAGGGCCAGCGGTGCAGCGGGACTGCACCTGGGGACATCTGTGCTGGCGTTACTGACCCGCCCAGTTAAATGCTGCTGGAACTTCAGCCTAATGGCGATCCACCCTGGAAGTTCAGGTGTGGGCACTGGCTGTGTTTTTGAGTTTTAAGCACCATGGAGTTAAACCCTTAAATCAGCTCCTACTTCAAAGCACTCCCACTGTAATTACAAGACCAGAAAGATGAGGTGGGCACTGGCAAACATAGAAAGCATAGGAATATTTTTGCAAGATCTAGCATATTTAAATGGTTCTTACGAGGTGAGTTTATAATTTTATTTTTATTTTGCAACTAGGAAAGAGAAGATTTTCCTCTAACTGCTTGGTTAACGTGGGTCTGAAACCATTATGCCTTCCTGAAAAGCAAGCAGGCCATGCCATAACTGAGATCAGCACACTGAGTTTCCTGGGGAAAAATTGTGAACGGGGAAAAATCGTGAACAATTAAAAATCAGGTGTTGAAAGCTGAATCTGTATCTTAGCTGAAACCTTTGCAAATAACACAGTGAACACAGAGCAGAGAACAATTTAGATTTATGTAAAGATTTTTTTGTAATTGTTTTTTGTGTGGTGTATTTGATTTCTCAGAACTTTTTTTTTTTTACTCCTGAAAGGCACGGTTGTACTTGCCTAAACTCCTAAACAAACTAGTTAGACCTGAGAAAATATTCACAGCAAAATTTAAATTTAGTTGAAACTTGCTTGGCTTCAGGTTTCTTTACAGTCTCTAAGCTCAGCCCTGGTTCACTGGGAGGTTTGCAAAAGAACATGAACTTTCAGAGGGAACATGGACTGATTTATGAGTCTGCCTGAAAATCCATGTGAAATTTGCCTTTCGCATGACCACGACGCAAAAATATCTTCTTCCCCCCTCAGCCCTTTCCTGCGGTACTGGATAAACACTGATGCGTTTTGTCTACTGTTTCTGCATTGAGTCTTCCCAGCACAAGCAACATCTTGCTTGTTTCTTTGCAAATCACCGGTAGTGCTAACAACAAAATGTTCAGAGCTCTGGGGTTAGTACTTGTTAGTTTGTTGCTGCTACCATGAGCCAGGCAGGATGAAAATGATGCCGATTTTGATTTATTTTAACTTGACGTTAATGCTGTTGTGCACATTTTGCTCTGGATTATAACAGCTGAAGACAGACTGGGGCTGCACAAAGGCCTCTCAACATCTTGTGACACATGCCAGCTTGCAAGAGGGCACGTTGCTGTTGCATCTGGTTGCATGCTCGGGGAAGTGCTGTGGGATGGAAATGGCGAGCCATGTGGGCTGCTTGCTGCAGTGCAGCCCCATGGGCCCACTGCAAGGACAGCTGTGGCACATCCAGCGAAGGGTCTAGGGGGGAAGGGCCACTGCTGGTGTGCTTTTCAGGTTACTTTACAGTCAGTATTTCCCACTGGCTGGGTTGAGTCTCTCTATACTTTCATCGCAGGAATAGTGCTATCTTTTGTTAGGAGTAAGGGATTCCACAGCCTTTCTTGTCTCCCACACACGTGCAAATGCTTGGATATTGCCCTCACATCTGGATGTCTTGTTTCTCCATTTCCAGAAGGACTTTATCAGTTGCCTGCGGGCACCAAGACCTACTCTGGGCTCAGGGCAGTCCATCCTCTTTCAAGCAAAGGGCACCGCTTCCCTTCTCTGTGCGCACAAGCTGCTCCCTGCAGCAATCTTTGCACACCCAGTCACTTTTCAGATCAGAGAAGCAGCTGTGTAGGGGCCAGTCTCCACGGATTTGACAGCATCCTGCAGTGCCAGCCACAGGGGCTCATTTTTAGAGTTCCATAGATGGCCCACGGAAAGTTCCCATCTGGCCCATATTGCCAGAGAGGAAAGGGCAGGATGCTGCAAGTGAAGGGACAGCAGACTGCAATGGCTTCAAGACTCTTGAAAGGTGTTTGGCATTGGAAATTCTTTGGAAAATTGTCTGGATATAGGAAAAGACCAAGTCTATCCCGAACACACAGCTGAATTCCCCTTTATCGCAGGGATTGAATTCTCCTTATGGTAGGGAAAACACAGGATAAAGAAAAAGTTGTAGATTTTTTTCTTTAACCACCACATGCCTCATTTAAAGGCTAAGTTAAAAATTACTTCTCCAATTTGGAAATGCCTTTCCATTCCACATTCCAAATTAATTTACAGTAAAACAAATTTGTCCATTTGTAATACTTTAGGGGAAACACTTGGAAATCTCCCAAGCATTTTGATTCAGCAGATCTGACTTATCTCTTTCCCCTTTTCCCGTTCTCAAATTTTCACTTGTTGATTTGGTTTTTTTCCATTCCTTTATGAGGTGGGATAAATATTAAATATGACAGCAATTCCAATGGGACCAACAAAACAGTTGTCACTCAGCTCTACTCAATGGCTACTCCTCCAGCTCGTATATCAGCCAGAAGGATCACTGCAGAGCTGCCTGGCTCATTTCCCTCTGTGGTTTGTCTGTGCAGATGATGTGGGTTAACTTGGGAGTCGAGAAACTGGAGCTGATCCTAGGCCCCTCCTGCACTTCTGAAGAGCACGGATGTGTGGAGCTTATAGGCCAGCTCACAGGTCATTTCCATTACTGAGGATCTTTCGTTAGGCTGGTCTTACTCTTAATATATCGTATTTCTTCTTCTTCAGAGTTACTTATGTTACTCCACTGTTTATCACTTTGTGGTTTTATTTTATATTATCCCTGGCCCCTAATGACTTATCAGGCTGTGAACACATATAACGAAACTTGAGCTGCATTTTTTCTGGCAGAGCTGCAAGCAGAACTCAGTTCACAGAATTTCCTGATCCTGTGAGCTTCATAAAGGTGTGAGGCAATAATTCAAACCAACATTTCACTTGGTCTTGTGACATGATGTTAAAAATCCGCAAAAAAAGTTGACAGCAACTAAGGGTTGGTCTTGAAGCCATGACAAAGGGGTGCCGGAAGAATGGAGAGGTGAAGAATCTCCAGGAACAGAATATTATAAATCCTTTTTAAATTGATAGCTAATTGTTCAAATAGATTCAAGAAGAATTTGTAATAGAGTATAAGGTTAAGTGATAACTTGGTGATAGTTGATGGAATGAAAATATAGCCTGGAGTTACCTTAGATGAGCATAGCACTAAAAAAAGAGACTTCCATGGAAATTTGTGTATGTAGATGATAATATGATGAACTGGATCAAGATTAGCACGTGTGCATTAGGAATTTTGTCACATTGAGTGAAAGAAACCTCCTTTAGGGACAACACTGAAAGTACAAATGCTTTGAGGGCAAATCTGTCTTCAGAAATAAAGGCTTGTGAGATTGCAGGGGAAAAAAAGAGCAATTTCAGGCCAGGGTAAGCTGTTGTTTTATTTGTGTCTACTCAAAATATAGGAGTGTTTTATGTCAGAGGAGCTTTTCCCAGTGGGAATGAACGAGAAACTCTAATGGATAATAAATGCTGGGGGTCAGGAGGTTTTCAAACTTCTTTTATATTGAGCACTGGCTTTGAATGACTCACAGTCCTTTACCCTTTTTGTTCCAGGGATCATGCATCACCTTCCTACCTCTTCCATAAATGAAATGCAGTGGCAGAGCATTCAAAGTAAGACCCAGAGGGTCTAAACTGGAGATTCAAGTCTTACCTTGGATTTCAAATGAAAATCTGGAGACAATCTGGCTGTTTGTAGTGGTCTGGTTATTTGAACCAGGAGTCAAAAGGCCTGGCAGGGATGTGGACTGAGCATGCTGTAAATCCTGCTGGTCTGAGAGGCTCACTGCCTTAGGAGAACCTTAATCTTTAATAGACAGCTCCCCTCTGGCTTTCACAGATGTTACTTGCTGTGAGAACACAAGAAGGGATTTGGAGAACAGTGTTCCCAGCCACTCTCATGAGAATTTGGATGTGGGAGCAAGGGGGGAGATCCTGACTTGTGCAATCCTTCAGACCCTCTACAGTGTCCAGCAGGGTGCCTGATGGAGACCTCCATCAGGCTGCAAGCTGCAGTTTGGGAATGTCTGTCCCTCAGCATCCATGCACTGTCGTATCTTCCCCACTGACCTCAGCATTTGCTGCGGTGCCTGGTGAGATCCACAGCCGTGATGACCTTTCCTTACACCAGCTGAAGTGAAATCCTCCTGGGTCAATCTTTACACATATCTCAGCCTCATAAGAGCTCCGGAGGAGTAGGGGATGATGGAGAGCTTTTAGCCTTGTCCAGCATCCTCGTAAAGCAGACAGCAAGTGACAATGAAGGAGCACAGGAAGATGTGTCAGTACTCCTGTCTGCCCCAGGTGTGATTCTTTCCCTTTCCCTTTCCCTTTCCCTTTCCCTTTCCCTTTCCCTTTCCCAACTGTAATAGGACAGCTGGCCGAAGCCAGGCCCTCATAAATGGAGATGTCCAAAATATACAGTCACTTAAAAAAAAATAAAAAATAAGCACAATCTGATCTTTTGCTTCCTCCAACTCCTGACTGTTAAGTGAAGATAATAAATGCTTTCTCACTTTATAGAGCAATATGAAACTAAATATATTTTCAAAGGTCTCTTGTGGAACAAGGATGACTGCCACAGTGAGAAGATAAAAAAAGGCTTCCTCATCAGTTTGCGTCTCCTTTCTGTAAAGTCCCTTAATAGGTGCTGGGAAAGAGCCATCACACACAAGCTAGGAAATAAGAGGAACCCCTTCCTTTCTAGGGATTCAGGTGTATTTCCCCTCTGCAACTTGAGCCCTGACCCTGGTCCCAGCCTTGCCTCTCCCTGGGGCCAGCAGTGACTCAGTGGGGTCTTCCCGTCCAAGATTTGGGAGGAGGTCAGCCTCAGTTCTACATTCCCTTTGGGTGGGAGCATGGGTTAAATAAGTAATCTCTTAGTTGGCCTCTGGTTCCTCCCACATTGCATAAAGCTGGCTAGGTCATTGTGCTGCTTTGGGGAGGGCTCTGACAGCAGTGCACTGAGCACAGAAGCCTACAAGGTAACAGAAAATAGATCCCTCCCTTGGCATCAGTTGAATATCACAGGAGATTTGTTAAATCTGTGCGTAGTTTTTCCTCTTATGGAGAAGTGCTCAGCCTCACTCTCCTTTCTGTAGGTGCAGAAGCCTCTCACCTCCATGGGGTGATGCCAGGTGGGTGAGTGATGCCGGGTGGGTGCAGGCATGGGGGCAGTCAGTGCCTGACTCAGCTGAAGGAGTGTGAGCAATCCCGCTCCCTCTCACATGGTCTCGCGTGCCTGAGGGAGGGAAGGGGGAGTACTGCCGGGATGGTAATATCTTACTCTTGTATTCCTCATAAAGGTGGCCTGGTAAGCCATCTTCCAGGACTATGAATTCAAATCAACAGAAGGTTGCTAAATCAAAGAATAAAAAAGTAATGAAATAACCCTTGCTGCTTCCCTGTGTAGTGTTGATAACCACAGATCTTGAAGCATCCCAATGCTGCAGAGGCAGGAGAGAGTAAATAGACTTGTTTAAGAGAGGAGCTGATAAAAGCAGGGACAGATGTGCTTCTGCCATCACTGTAGACATTACCTGGAGATAGCAGGGTTGCAGAGATGGCTGGCCAAGATCAGCAGCTTCTGCCTGCTAATGCAGCTGGGGAACATCTTTGTCCTGAAACAGGGATGTTCCTTTGTGCAGAGAGCCTTATGGGCTGCATGAAAGGCGCAAGGCTGACGTGCCTGTGGTGGGTCAGAGACAGGGTTGAGACCCTCTGTGTGCACCACAACCTCCTGAAAGTGTTCTTTGGGGTGACACAGCCACACTGAGAGACCCAGCTCTCCATACCACACATAGTACGGGGCTCACTGCTCAGAGGTGACGAAAGTTTGGACTCCTGCTGCCATGGAATAGTGGCAGGTGTCCCTAATGAGGGCCAACAATCCAAGTCAAGACATTGCTCTTTGAAAACCTGCTGCCACCGCTGCTCGTTTTCATAATCCTTTCCCCTACGATAGTATAAACAAGCTGTCATCTATTTTTCAATGAAAAATACTTCTGCTTGGCTCGGTTTCACATTGCATTGTTACTATTTGCTGTGGCGGAAGCTGCTGCAGCTATAAATAACCTCACCACAAGCTCCTCTCATCCGTAAGCTCGAGCACTCGCTTTAGAAGAGGCAGGCAAGATTGGGATCTTGTTTTGAAGGGTCAAGTGTCCTGGTAGAGGTGATGAGTGGGTGCCATCACTGGGGTGCTGGCATCCCATGTACCTTGGCCTCCAGTTGGCTTCCTGGCAGAGAGTGCAGGGTCCAGAAGCCCAAAACCGCCTTGTTTGTCACCCAGGAGGTGATGCTCATGTAAAGAGCAGAGGATGAGAACTGCCAGCGGCATTGCTTCGTTTCCGTGTCCCACTGATGGAAGCAGGGCAACACTGCTGTCCATGGCCCTCGTGTTCCTGTCAGCATCTTGCACACAGCTTGGGAGAAACATCCCAGGAAGGACATGGCCCCACGGTTTCTGGGACTTGGCTGCCCTGGAGTGGGTGACATGGCCCTCTCTACTTGAGATGGGACAGAGAACCATCCAGAGGGGATGCCAGAGCATATATGTGTGCCCTAACTGCAGAAAAAGAGACAAAGGTTCAAGCTATCAGAAAACTGCTTGTTTCTGGGGATTTTTTTTACTTGTTTTTTTCTTCCGGATTTCCAAGTCAGACTGGCTCAGATGAGAGGATCAAATGAGACTTAGATCTGGAGCAAGGAGAAAAGGGGAAGGCAGGCCCCATTTTGGGCTGAAACAGTGCAAGAGTGACGTCCTCCCCACACACGCTTGCACGTTTCTAGGTGGTTGCAGAGACCCCAGACTGCTGAGAAACCACACACTGATCACAGGCATGTACTTCGCAGGCATCTTGCTGAACCTCTGGTGCCAACCAAGCGTGAGACACACCAGACGGGTTTCATACGCTCCCCTCTTCCTGCAAGCATTTGCTTCGTTGTCCAGGACTGTTGTTTTCTCTGCTCTCTTCGCTCTGCAGTCCTGCCTTGGCCTCCTCCGTGGTGACAGCTGCATCCTCCCTGGTGTGCCGCCACTCATGGTAAATGTGTGCCGTGGGCAGGGGACATGGTGTGACTTGCCCCAAGGTGGAGTGATGCGGTTACACTCATCCGGATCATTGCCCATGCCAGAATAAGTGCCCTGAGCTGATGATGCCCTAGATCAAGCTGGGAGTGAACTTCAGAAAGGAGAGCTCGTTTTGTCTGTAGGCTGAATGAATACGGTGACTCATCTCAGTTCCTAAAAGCAGAGAAGTGTTTGTTTCCATACAGTGCGAAGGTGCTTTAACTCAATGTTCAAGGTCTCTGCCTGTGGTTTTTCATATATAGCTGGCTGCTGCTGAGCAGGATAGGTTCCCCTCCCTCTCCTGTCCCCAGCCTCACAAAGTCCTGCCACTGCCCCGATACATGTCTGACCACCACAGTGAGCTGACATAGGGAATTTAACCTGGCAAAAATTGTCCCTTTCCTCTTTATTTTCCACAATCTGAGTTTTCTGTTGGTTTAGCTTTGGTGTCAGGCATGAGGTAAAGGGGAATGAGGCCTGTCCTGGGTGGCAGACAGCCTTTGGTTGGCGTAGCCATAACATGTACTCACAGTTCTGAAACAGGGACCCCCACCATGTCACTGCCACCTGCCCTCCCGTGGTGTGTGCAGTGTGGGCAAAGCTGACAGAAAGTGCTGCTTCTGCATTGCCCAGGGCTCGGGCACAAGACCAGAGAGAAGCAGGCCTGCAGATTTTTCCTGAGCCCTTTTGTTTTTGTGATACTTTACTTTCCCAGCCAGACAGGATGAGAAACAAATACCACCAAAATACGATGAGAGAGGCTATTCTTGAAGTGTTTATAGCCCAGCCTCACAGGAGAATGTTTGGCTGCCACCCAAGACAGCCAATTCTCGCTGTGTTTCCAAGCCAGTTTCTGAACTTTCAGGCACTTACCCAAACAGAATCTGGACTTTTTGAAGTTTGCTTATCTCTGTTTACAAGGGCCTCCTGTGAGGGTGAGTCAGGGAAGGGCAGCTGAGGTCAGGGATGTGAGGAGGGAGCAGAGCAGGGAAGCTCTGGTGAGCTTTGCATGTACCATATGTGAGAGCAATACTCCTGTGCAGTCTGAATGCCCAGCTCTGATCTGCCTGAGTCAGTGCTCAGCCTGACTGTATCTAGCAGATCTCATCACTGCAAAAGATTTTAAAAAGCCCTGAAGTCCCTGAAGCACTTTTAGTTTATGAAACTGAAAGTCAAAATGATGGTGAGGGGTATGTGCCTGACTGAGTGAGTAGGGGATGATTGGAGCTGGAGCTTCAGATCAGTACCCTCCTGCAAATGCAAAGGTGTCAAGGTGAAAGCTGTCAGTCTGGCACACTTTGGCAAAATAGTGTTTGGTCAGCCTGCTTAAAAAAGCAGCCGCTGCCCTCATCTTTCTCTCCCCTCTTCTTTTCCAGATGGTCATCCGTTACTTATTAATTTGGAGGAGATTCTGCCTCATTAGTGCTGGAGAATAGCTTGGGTTTGCTAAATTCTCCTGGTTTTCTTTTTATTCCAGGTTGTTTCCTGTGATGGTATCTTGGGATTTTTCTGTTTGCTTACAGATACGGAGTGTGAGAGCTGTATCAGTTCAGAAGGAACAAAATCCAAGCCAAATTATTGGTGAGAAGTGAGCTGCATGTTTTAGTGAACGGTCATGAATTTGCAGTCTGCAGAAGTACTTTAAAACAATAGTAAGTAAAAGCTTGTTTTGCATATTTAAGGCAAAGTACAAACCAATCAGGATAGGATTAAATGAAATATATGCTACTGTTGATAAAATTCTGATATATTAAAAAGTTATTTAATTGCACACAACTATCCAATATCCTCAGCTGCCATTCTCAATTACTGACATTATTAGTCTAACGTTATTGTATTCAAAATGTAATAAAATGTCTGCATTAGTTTGGGAGCAGCCTCATCACTGAGAAGAAAAGATGTTTGATAATGCACTGAGTGATCAAGCAAACACAGGAATTTTATTCTATTAATTGGCTATCAGGGCAAACATGAGCATTTTATGAGTAGCAAGCGATGTCTATGCTATGTTTGTTTAAACTTATTGCTGTTTGAACTCACTGAGCAACAATAAAAAGCCCTTTGTTTTTAGATAAACATTTTTTCTTTATCCTACAGGGGGATCGTTTTGTTTAGCATGTGCCATGAACAAATTTCACCGTGTTGCTCCTAGTAAAGCATGTCTGTTTAAATCAAGTAAATTAAACATAATCCTGAGATTAAGGAAAAAGCTGTATTTTTATTTGGAGCAGCTTGTTTTTCCTAGTTGATTTTTTTACAGTTTTCCAATGTTATGTAAACAAATAGTTTAATCAGGAACAATAGTGGGGGGAAACCTTAACTTTCCTTTTTCCTCTACCGGTGGAAATAAATAACATATGTAATAAAGATACTGTAATTATGAAACAATACTCTGCAAAGGATAACACAGTGATTATTTTCAGTTTCAGAAACGCGGCATGAGCCACAACGTTCAGAAGTAAGGTTGCAGTTTCACAAAGATTTAAGTGTGGTAACCAGCCCCGCTGAAGTCAGAACAGTAATAAACAGGCCCACAGGCTTCCTCCATGCAAAAACTCCAGCTAAGTCCTTGACATAGTTGAGAAATGACAACTGCTATTGCAGCTGCTCCCCACTTTTTGGATTTCAGTCTCTCATGCAAGCACCATTGGTTAGCCATACGCAGGCATGAGTGCAAGTGCGTGCACACACACACGTAGTCCAAAATGTAACAGTCTCCTGTGAGCACTTCAACCTCAGGGAAAAGATGACGGGAGTAGATATGTGACTGATGTTAGTCATGTTGCTTAATACACTGGTGGGAGGCATGAAGATGCTGCTTAGATAAACGCCATGCAGAAACCCATGGATCTGAGCAATCCCTCAAGTTTTGCTCTCAGCGTTTCACATGAACCTGCCAAGAAGGTGCAGTCGATATGGTCACTTGTGACAGTGAGAATAGCAATGGATCATGCTGAAACTCTTTAAAAATCTGAAGCCTGTAACCCAGTTTCTGCCTAAATTTAGCATGGTGCATTTGTGACAAGACACTGACTCAGAGGAGTTACTCATATACTTGAGTCTTTCTGAAGTCAGTACCTTTCTGGTGACCTTCCAAACTGTTGCCTCAAAAGCCACCTATTGTTAATTTGTGCGTGCGGCTTTTCTGGGAAGGTTTTGCTGAAAGAAATTTGAATGGAAAGCACTGTTAACATTCTCATGCCTAGCCCTAATACATCATTTCTCAGTATACTTCATTGCCACTTAAACACTGCGGTTAACTCATAGCTTTATCTACAAGTTCTTGAAAAAGTCAACGCCTAAATTAAGTAACCTTTTCTTGCAGTGTCTTGAATGGGAAGGAAAATGTGCTTTTTAAACCTTCTGCGTAAGTGGTAAACGGGGCCTGTAATTTTGCATATGCTCCAAAATAAAACAAACATTTTATTTAACCTTTAAAATATCTGTGTTGATTCTCATGTCCTGTGGTTTTGCATTAAGGTTTCAGAAGTGAGCTTTGGGGTTTCTTGTCTCATAAACAAATGAAGTGCTAATTCTGTTATGGGGATGTTTTTATGGATAAGTGTTTTCCTAAACAAATTAAATTGTAAACAAAGATGGAGGCTGATGAAAAATCACTTTCCCTCTGACTCCCATGGCACAGCCTGTTCTCCAGCCATCCATGGAGTCTTATGGGAAATCAGAAAATCTGGCTTGCAAAGCAATAAAAAAGCAGCACATCCATTTTTTCCCTGGCCTATCAAACCTCTGTAAGAAGAATTCAGAATTATTTTCTAATGAAATGAGCGAGATGTTTTATTTTCTCGACTGTTATGTTTTGAGTTTTTCCTTTAACTGAGGTGTCCTTAAACAAAGGCACCCTGTGTCCAGGGTAGCCCAGGGTGCCAGACCTCCCTTGCTGGAGTGCTCCGCAGAATCTGAATAGCAGTTGTTTTCACTTGTGTGCATTTACTCTGCCTTTGAAAGACATACGCCATGTCAGCACTCTACTGTTGCCTCCCATCCATTTGTTTAGAGATTAATCTTCCCCTTTGACAAAGGTAATTTTTAAACTTCAGAGCCGGGCAGCCCCTCTGTGCTGTGATGCGATGCAGAGGACGCGAGCTGACACGACGCAGCAGTGGCTCCAAGGAGTCGCTGCTGGTGCCCAGGGGACAGGGGAGGAAAGTGGCATTGCCCAGGCACAGCAGAGCTGCTGCAGCCCCCCTGGATGAGGGAAGCCAGGAGGGAGCCAGCCCGGAGGGCCTGAGTGCTGGCTGATCAGAGACGAGAAGGAAATGTGGTGGCAAAAA
Organism: Picathartes gymnocephalus; assembly: GCA_013390045.1. Classification (NCBI taxonomy): domain Eukaryota; kingdom Metazoa; phylum Chordata; class Aves; order Passeriformes; family Picathartidae; genus Picathartes; species Picathartes gymnocephalus. The sequence goes on along the minus strand of WEKY01002115.1, from coordinate 183,948 downwards.
TGCCCGAGTCCTGCTTGGAGCTGCATTTTCACCACAGAGAAATGATGGGCCCATTTCCCTCAGGACCCTGGTTAATTGGTTTTGTTTAAAAGGAATAAAAAGCAAAGTGCTGACAGGGTATTGTTGGCCAGAATAATCAGGTTTTAAATATGTTTTAAATCAGCTAACAGAGCAACATAGATGCTAGATTCATTCCCTTCCACTTTGTGTGCCCAGGGAAGGAGGGAAAGAAAAACAGCAGAGCCAAACTTACTAATAGATTTTAATCCTTCCTGGAGTTACTATCAGCTAGGCTCCTGCTACTGTTTACCCAGCTGAGAAGTCTTTAAATGGGTGTCTCCATTTGCAAGGATCTCATCCCATTGTGAATATGGCAATGACTAGACAATGAGGCTGTTACAGAAGAAAGATGAGCTGGCTGCAGCCAACAAATCTTGCACTCTCCATTTACAGGGCTATAATTATCCAAAGTTTTAAAACACAATGCTATCTGCTGAAAGGGACCATCTGGGTGAAGACCAAGACATCCCAATTAAGTGATTGATAAGCAGCTCATGTGCTGGAGGAGCACACACCACCCATACAGTGCAGTTCTAAAAATGCCACTTGCGTTAGCAGCCGTCTTTAAGGAGTTTGAATGAAGCATGCACTGTGGGAGGGAGGAGATGAAGCGTGTTTGTGTGATTCAAAGTCAGGCAGAACAAATAAGATCAGCCTCCGCAGCAAGGTGGAAAGTGCTCTTAGAGCACTGAGGTGCAGTAGCAGAGCAGTGCCCATCTGTGCTTTGCAGTCTCCTGTGTGAGGGCGGTGTTTTCATCCCAGGGGTGATGCGAGGAAGTGTTAGCGTTAGAGAGGGCAGGGAGAACAAACATCTGCTCATGGGAGGCGTTTGCTTGCCAGGCATGAGAGCAGGTTGCCCATCAGCCTGCATTAGGTGATGAGTGTAAGCATGAGGCTGGGACGGGAGAGAAATCTGTGCTTGTGTACTCCATCCACCACACACTTTCACTTTGTCCTTGCCCTGGAGTTCATTTTTTCCATCTGCAGTGAGAGGATGTCCATCTATTCTCCTGTTCTCAACCCACCCATCTTTTTAAAGCTATAAGATAAGCTCAGCTCTTGCTTACACTAACATAATGCCTGGCTCATTAGGGCCGGTGTCTTGTGTGGCACTTGGTCACATCACATCAACAGAAAATGCAATTTTGCCCCCTAACACCTTCCAGATACGTGTCGGTACTCCTTTGCATCTCTTCAAAGCAGTAACTGGCACCCTGGGCATGGATATGGTCAGTGTGACTCAGAATGCCTGCAGTAAAATAATGCAACCAGCCACAGCTGATTTGCTCTTCAACAATTGCCCACTGTTGCCATCCTCAGGTTATAAAGCCAGATGGGAGTTTGTGTGATAACCTAGCATGAACTTAAGCCTTGCCTTGATTAGTTCTTTTAACTTGTAAGATGGTCTATCTTGTGTGTAATGCATATTTATGCATTTATATAACATTTTGCCTCTGAAGCTTGAATCTTAGTTTTAGTGCTGCTGTGTCTAACCACACCTTTGAGACTTTGTTCTGGCATGTGGCCTCTCTTAGTAAATTTCTCTTTGGCTGTTGACTGTTCTCAGTCCCTCCACCTATTCTAAGCTAAATTGATTGAGGCCCATTTATCTTTTAAGCGGATTTATTTTCCAGCACTTTTCTGTGAATCCATCTTGATTTACCAGCAAAGTTACCCACATATGAGAATTCAAATGGGATATGGCCTTTATTTCCTATGCCTAGAAAATACATCTGACTGCATTTAAATGCTGGTTTGCAGGGGTTACTGTGTGAATGACTTGTCATCTTCATTTGTGCATCACTTTCCCTAAATATTTCTCTTATCTGCAAGATTTCACGTAATATTTGTTGTCGTCTTTTGCTGTCTTGCCTGTCTGGCAAAGCCAAATAGGAGGACAAGAATCCAGGCAGGTCTCAGTGGAAGCAAACCCTTGTATTCCCAGCAGAAAGGGACCTGGAGATGGTGGCTGACAGCAGCTGAACACGAGCCAGCGTGTGCCCAAGTGACCAAGAAGGCCAATGGCATCCTGGCCTGTATCAGCTATAGTATGACCATCAGGACGAGGACAGTGATTGTCTCCCTGTACTTGGCACTGGTGAGGTCGTGTGTCCAATCCTGTGTTCAGTTCTGATCACCTGCAAAAGTGAACATTCTGTGATGGATCAAGGGCTCTGCTTTGCTCTAGAGGTCCAAGCATCTTTTTAAAAAGTGATGAGATTAAGCCACCTTGAACAAAGTGGTCTGCAAGTGTAAACATCCCCAGAACCCACATCACTGAAACAACTGGTGAGCAAGCTCATGTGGTGCAACCCTCTGCTGCCAGATGCAGCTCAGGGCTGTAGGACTATTCCCAATATGTGTAGAGGTTCTATGGGCCAGGCTGTGCAGCGCTGGCTCCCTCTGTCCCACATATCCTTCAGTGCTATCCTGGGGGGCCTTGCATCTTAAAACTTTGTTCTGACAAGCTTTGATGCCACGCTGCTGTGTAAGCAGCACACACCCAGGCTATGAAAATACTGCTCTGGGAGGCAGTAACACTCCCAGCACTACCAACATTTTTGAAGTAATCCCACTCCTCATTCACACAACACAGAGTACATCCCAGTGTCAGAGGGTCTCCACAAGGTGTCTAGAAGCCCCACAGGGCCAGTTCATGTCACAGAGGTCCCTGGCCTGTTTATATGCACAGCAGAGGTGACAGCTGCTATAGAAGCAAATGAAGTTTAGAGAAGGCAACTTCTTGGGCAGCCAATGTCCCAAACTATTTAAGAGTTTATATGCCAATGTACTGGATGCTATTTTACCCTAGGAACCATCAGAAACCTGCCTGTAGATCATGACAGTGCAATACACTCTTTGTGTGAAACAAGGCCTGGTGTCAGTATCAGGTGCTAAAAGAGGTTTCTGAAGGATGACTGAATTTAACAACCTTTAATGATGCATTGCATTAGCTTAATCTGCAGGTGACAAAGGCATTGATGAAGTGCCCTGAGACCAACAAAAAAAGATAACACCTGTTTGTGAAGCCAGGTGTAAAAATGCAACCATATCCAGAGCTGAGGCTTCAATGTTTGAATCAGCTTTAGAAAAAGCCCAGTGCCAGAATCTCAAAAAACGATGTAAGATCTTCACTTGAGGAAATACACAGGGCTGCTGTAGCATCTCCTAAAAGCTGTTTTCTTCAACTACAAGCTCTATTTCCATATGAAAGGTGCAGCTGTTCCTGTCCTCCCACCAGTCTTTCCTGCCAGCCTGGCTGAGCTGGAGGGATGTCAAGACCACGAGTTCCTCAAATGATGGAGTAGGCAGGAGCTGCTTTGCACCCCCTTCATGTTCATCTTCAGGTGTGTATATCTTCATGGGAGATATGCTGTAGCCAGATAGAGGTTATTTTGCTCCTTAAGAAGATACTGGATGGTACTCTATGTCACTTCTGTTACAGGAAGTGAAGCTTGATTTTCTTCATCCCTAAAACACCTAAGCCTCTCAAAAAGACAGGAGAAAAGCAACTGTAAAGTCAAAGAAAATGCCAGCTATACCTCACTGAAATATTAGCGTCTTTGTTTCCCTCTTGATCTAAAATAAACTCAATTTTCTTAACTTAATACCAAAAGCAGAATGGTTGATTCAATTGGCTTATGCTGTTATGAGGGAAAATAGTATTTTTCATGTTGATTCAATTGTTGTATCTTTCTACCTTCCAGTGGTGAAAACTTTTGAAAACAGAGAATTTTCCTTATAGCAAGACATGGATTTAAATTACAAAGTTTGAACCTGTCTAAAATATTTCCCAAATTCAAGGTCTGGGAGCTAAATAGTGGGAGTTGGTTAAATCCTCCAAGGGAAACTAGAATTTAAGGTATTTTAAATATGAGTTTCATATAGTAGTCATAGCATTTGCATCCATTCCACTTGCATCATTAAAGGCTTGGTGATGAGAAAGGGAGAAGTATTTGGGTGTCAGACTTTAGGTTTGTCTACACTTGTCTGTCTTCAGCTCAGAAAATGTCTAAAGCATTTTCTAAAGGCTCAGCTGTGATCTGCCCATTCTTTGTGCATTCAAGACAATTGCTAGGCGATTTTCTCTTCGGTGAAATTGTTTCTGTTCAGATAGAGCATATCTATACTAGAATGTGGGGTTTTTCTAGGCTGTTTTCTCAGACTTGCCTCAGATCCTCTCTTTTTTCCAATAGTCTGTGATCCAGCCTGTTTTATCTAATCTGATCCATCGTGGCCTCTATGCCACGCTCATCCCATGGTTCTTGAATGTCCCAACACCCTGCCTTTGTTGCCTTTCTTGCTCCATAAGTCCCACTCCTCTAGGCAAGAAAAACCTGGGACAGCTATCATATAAAACCAACAAATTTGGCTTTGCCTGTAAACAGTCCATCCTTCAGCTTGGTGGAGCAAAAAACCTTCCAAGCTCTGTCCAGGAAAAAAGGACAGGTCTTTGTGTCCTCCATCTTCTTTGGGCAAGTTCTCAGTTGACTTGGCTACCCCTGGAGATGGAGGCAGCAAGCAGGCTGTGAGAACTGCTGCCAGGGCACACTCTTCTCCACCCTGTCACAAATTTGTCATCAACTAAGCTCACAGCTGCACCTCCTGAAACTTCCCCCCTGGGAGCAACCGCTAATATTGGCCAAGCATGTGTTTGTGTTTCCCTCTGGTGGTGTGCCAGATCCTGGCTTAGTCTGGGGTCTTTTCACTTGTGCCAGGGGTGAGGGCTGGGCCAGCTGCTCCGAGGCTTCAGGTGGATCTGGGCTGGCCTGTGTGAAGAGCAGGCAGCTGCTGGCTTTCTTGGTGGATTGCACTGGAGCTCACGAGGACTTCAGGGGGCTGAGTGCATGTAGCTATGACTATGCAAAGCTGTAATGCAATGAGGATATGATTTCTCAAGTGACCAGTCCCAGAAATATTAAGATTCTCTGAATTACTTCCTGGAAGTGACACCTGGGTAGAAGTGTCCATCTGTCAAGTGGCTTTTCTGACAAACACCTACTAAGCGTGTCAGTCAAAAAAGGAACACACTCAACAAACACGTCAATCTGACAGACTGAAAATCATGTGACTCTTTATGTGTGTACTGCTTAGAGCCTGAGCATGTTTCCACCTGGGAAATACCTTGTACTTTTGAGGCTAAAGGTACACATTATTTGTAATAAATTAAAAAACTACACAAACATTTCTGTGAGCCAAGGGCAAAAGTTGAAATGACAGTCTTGTATGTCTGAGGTAATTTTGTCATGCAATAAAGCCAAGACACTCTTTAATCTTTTAAGGAGAATGTCATCCCCCATTGATCTCCTCCTTCCTTTCCTACACTCTGCAGCATGCATATGTGACTGGGAAATTGAGGCACCCAGCAGTTCCTGCATGGAAAGGGTAATATCCCTACCAGTTGTTTTAAAGCCCAATCACTGCTATCAGGAGTATACTTCAGGCAGCTTAAAATAGTCTTATTTCACTGAGGAAAAGCAGTGATTTTTGTACAGGCTATCCAGTTTGTGGCAAGCCTGTCAGAGTTGAGGTCTAGGATGGGCGCAGAGCATCTTGCTGTTTGTCACTTTTCAGATCCAACCATCCACTAAAAATGCAATTGCCAGAAGAAGTGCTGGCACAAGACATAGAAAACAACCCTCTTGTTGTTATTTCAACAATTATTATTTCAGAGAGAGGACCATAGAACTATGGGGCCTGAAGAATAGAAGGTAACAGATGCACACTGGAGCAGAAGCATTAATGTTTGATTTATAGCACAGAAGCATTTTCCTCTGCTGCCAGGTGTCTCTTAAGTCTGAGCGCTTCTTGCTTTGTTAGATGTATTCTCCTGTAAACACTTTGTTGCTGCTATTACATTTTCCCATGCTGAAAGTCTATCGCAAAGCCTTTTTTTCTGAGGCATTGGCAGATGGCAATTAGCACCCTTCATATCCTTTCCCCATAACTTCAGCAGTTTTTTGCCTGCATCCACTTAACAGCTCCAGGCATGCCAAATCGCACGCTTCTGGAGGACTTGTTGCTAGTAGCAGATCTTTGATTCTAAATGCCTAAGTAGCGTCTGAACTATATTTAGAGCAAGTACACGCCTGCCTATTCATGATCTTTTGTGTATAGCCTGGACAGCTCGGTGCCAGCGTGCAGTGTAATCAGCTTCCCCTTGAGTGTTCAAATTCCACAGCTCTTCAGAGAGGAAGGGAGAGGGGAAAGAGTGGTGGGCAAGGAAACAAGGATAGTAATTAAATATGACTTAGGAAAAAAAAATCCCTGAATAGCAAATTAGCCTTGCTGTTTTACTAATGTTACTGCTCTCTTCATAAAGCCCCAGCCATGTAATTATTGCATACTCATAACTCCTACAGACTTTCTAGAGAGTTATACAGTACTGAGTGAGGCTGTGAACATCAAGAAGTCGTCCTCGTTTTCCTGGGCCGCTAAGGAAAGAAAGAACTGGCTACGTTTCCAGATAAACAGCATTTCCATTAACTTAAAAGGCAGGCAGGAACCTCTTAAAAAATTCTAGGTAGTTGTCCCACAACTTTGCAATGTAAGGACATCTGGAGTAACAAGGACAAGCCTACAGCTGATGTAAGATAGTAATTTAGCTTTGGCACTTACTGACTTGTATAAATGCTCAGAATTTATGTATTCCAAGCATCTGATTTTTTTTTTTTTAAGTAGTGTTTGTAAGTACTTAGTTCTGCAACATTAGAGCAAGATTTTTCTAGAGAGACACAGACAAATTCAACCGATTTGATCATGCAGCAGTAAACAAAATTATGATCAAACCTATCTGTTCATTCACTTAGAGGAAAATAGGTAAATTGGAATTTATGATTGACTGTACTACTAACTTTTGTCCCTCTTCTGAGAATGTCTCCATTAAATTTCTAACTTGGCACCTCTTCACAGGGAGACAACCTGTAAATATTTTCCTGATAAGCCTCTTAAATAATAACTGCATCTTCCCCTTGAACTTATGTAAAATCAACAAAATACAAGAAAAGCCTGTAATTTTCTACTGAAGAAAAAATAATTAATAGAACCAAGAAGGGACCCTGCTCTGGTTTGTCATTGTTACATTTCTATCCACATTTAACTGGTCAAAGTGAAATCTGAACCTTTTCAGATGTTCAATATGGGTGGCTAGAAAAATGGGTGAAGAATTTGTTCAGCCACTGATAACCAGCTGCAGAGCCCAGGCCCACCTTGTGAAAACACAAAAACGAAAACCAATTTAAATGCGCATACAATTCCCCATAAATTGCAGTACTAAATGAGAGAATGCAAATGTTTCATGTTTTTACTTTTTCTAAACGCATTTGCTGTTGATTTGCCTTGAGAACCAGCATGGTCATTTCTTTACTGATGCACCATAGGTTCTCTTTGAGTGAAGTGCAACACTCTTTGCACTTGTTTCTTGTTCTTATGTTCCATTAAAAACGGTTCTGTACTTCCACTGTTTTTGTGGTAGTGCTGCTGCTAGAGATGCAAACTGTGTCTGACTTCTTCCCTCAAGATGGACTGTGGGTATCAGCCTGTGCTAGGAACACATGGCTCTGTGCCTTCAGCTGTAACAGACAGCCAAAGTTTTTAATTCCCTCTGAACAGATGTGTGGGGTTTTCCGGCTGAAGGTGGGGGGAACCTACCTGAGCTTCCAATTTATACTAGAGCCATCGTACCATTCATCCAATAGTTGTCACATTTGCCTCATTGCAAATTGAAGCTCTGGGAATTAAAGAGGGAGGATTTCTGTCCAGACCTTATTGTTGACAGTCTCTGTGGAACACATCCAATGTCCTAGGGAAGGAGGTCACTTCCTTGAGTGCAGATGAACTAAGGTTGTAACATCTCCTGCTGGCCGTGTGCCATTTCCCTTCCCTTCCTGCCTTTCCTGAGAGGAGTTAAATTTCTGTCTTCTCTATATTCCTCTGATAATATAATCTTGTTTGGAAGAGATAAGTATAGTCATTTCACTATTAAAATTGACTGTGTACAATTTTTTCTGTAAGAGTCAGAAAATTGGACATGATTTCAGCAATGTGCTTTGGGAATGGTAGGCTATTGATTAATCCTCCGTCATACAGATTGTATTTGAAAACAAGACAGGTCTATAATTCTTTTCTTGATTGGCATTTCTGAACCAAATAAATGAGTTTTATTTGTGCTTTTGGACGAACTGCTAAGTAGAAAATATTCTGGTGTTTTCCCCAGGACTGGAAATCCACAGCTGTTAGGGTAGCAATGAAAGTGTTTTTGTTTAAGTGATGTATGGCCCAAGATAAAGAAGGGAATTTGGAGCCTCAAAATTAAGCATGTGGCTTGGTCCCATCAAGTATAATCAAGAACAAATGAAGTCCTGTTGGGTTTGTCTTTTGAATACTGCCTTATTAATATTTGGTGGGATATTTTTCCTAGAAATTTTAGGTGATGGAGGTTGGAGTTTTATTGCACAGATACTTGAACAAGCTCTACACATTCAGAAATAGTTTTGTAAATGTACCCAATTCACCACATTATCTTGAGTTTTGCCTTAGCAGGGAGTGTATTAGCTGTTTTCCCGTAGCAAGCAGTTAAAATTGTAGCAAAGTTCTAAGTTAGATTTTACAGAAGAGAAAGGTGATTTTATTATAAAACAAGCAGATTTTACTTGCTGACACTCCCCTACTTGAATATTCACAAGTCTTTTGAACTCCTCAGGAGCTTACAGTGAATAGGAACTTTTCTTTCTGTATCCTTTCCTATCTCTGAGAGTCATTATGGTTTTCTCATAATTGTTCATCCCTGTGTCTGGGTGCTTAAAGCTCCATCCTTGTTCTTCACCTTCTTCATCACAACCTCTTAACTGCTGTCCCTCTTTCAGCAGTCCATTGTTTTCCCTACCTGGGTCTCTTCAGAAGTTGCGCATGGCTGTGCTGGGATTTTGATGACCTGCAGAGCTGGGTATCACCAAAACCTTCTGTCGCTCCTTCTGGTGCTTCCCCACCTCACCATTCCCCCACATTCTCCACAGGCCAACCTTAACCCTTCTATTCCAACTCTCTATGCTTCTGTGCCTGTTTTGTGTTTGTTCAGTTAAAAATTTGCACATAATTTTCTTTGGTACTGCAACACTTTTATGAAATAATGATGAATTGCTCAACTATTTCTAGCATTTCCTTAACACTATGCTGATTACCTGGACCTCCAAATTAACTGTATCATAGGAGAGAGTGTTCTGGTCCTGATAAAAGTAGTCAGTCCAGAAAGTGACCAGCTGCTTAGAGTAGTGGCTTCAATGTTCATCCTTCTGCAACCTGGAAGTCATTTGAATTGAGGTCATATTAGGATGTCCAGACCTGAGGTCCTGTTGTCTGAATGGACTTTTGTCCATGTCAGAATAATAATACTCCTTAGCATCCCTGATAATTCAACAGGTAAGTGATACTTTAGGTAGTGACGTTGAAAATGCGGAGCTTTGGTAGCACACTTTTTATCCCCTGGTCATTCTCAGGGCTAACACAAATGCAAAATGAGCACCCTTAAATAGAACTGAGCTCAGAATGGGAAGCCTGCAGGGTCTGAAATCAAATGCAAGTAACAAAATGTGCCCTGAGCCCACCCATATCAGGTGGCACTGGGTACCCAGCTGGAAGGAGTGAGCAGACAAAGGAACAGCTGCATCATCTGCCTAGCGTGGGGTTATACATAGGGCTTTTTGGAGCAGGAGGAGGGGAGGTTCATCCATTATTAAAACGTAGATAATAGAAACTTTATGCCCCACTGGTCTTGCATTAGACAACATGAACTGAAAGATGAGGTCTCTGCTAATTCAGTGCCTGGCACTCCTGAGACTAGCTCCCATGTGAGGGGAAAGCAGACAGCACTTGTCTGTCTTGTTCTGACCAACCCCAACCATCTGAGAGCTCCTGCTCCTTCTCTAGTGGTGATCTCCTGTGACAGCTTCACTTTGCTGAAAGAATAAAGGTGTCAGAAAGGAGAAGACCAGCATCTACATGAGCCAGGCCATGGTCACAGGATGCATGGCACAATGAAACAATCTCTACTCATGCCAGATCAAGTGCTTAATGTAAAACACATCTCCAACTCTCTCCTTCAGCACTCACCCTAACAGCAGCACTATTCTCAAAAGGAAAGTGTCCCACAGGCAAGCTTTGTCCTTTCAGAGGGCTGGAAAGGATGGATGTCTTTACATTCATTTCTAGAGGAAGAAACTAGGATGCCATGGGTTATTCTCAGTAAATAAGAGCAAGCTGAAAAATCCCATAGTTATTCTCTCTTTCTTGTGGCCCCATAACTTGATACTATACGGGCCTTTTTCCTATTAAACCGTAGGCTTTGAGAAACTCTACCCTATGCATAGCTACAAACAAGTAGAGGAAAGAATGCTGAAGCTAATGGGGCTAGCAATCCATGTCTGATGCAAATATTTGATGTGACAGTAACTGCTAACAACGCCTGCCTCCAAACAGAATGTCCAGGCACCCTGCCTTGAAGTTTCTGAAACCAAACCACAGGTCTGTTTGGGACACTCTGTAATTGTAGGGTGTTTGTGATGGTTTCTTTAACATTTAGTGCAATGAGAGACCAGCATGTTTTCTCAAAGTGAACCATTCCATTCTGTTCCATGCAGTGCTAGATTTGTTTTGGTAATCTGTAATTTTGGCTAAGGTCCCAAACCACTGGCAATGCAAGTCCTACGCAGATGACTCTTTATGGTAGTTTTGGATACCAGAAGCTTAAATAATGAAGTCCGTATTTTTTTCTTCAGTAGGAAAAATAAAACCATCTGAATGGTATTTAAAACAAAAATAGATTGAGAATTTCATCTACTGCAAAATTTGAAATGTGTTTCACTTACTTTGAATATTTTCAGATGTGCTGGTTTCAATTATTCAAGAAAATTTGAGCCTGATGTTCAGATGGCAATATTTTTCACATATTTTTAGTTTCACAGTTTTACTTAGGGCAGGAGAAGAGAGTTGGAAGAAAACATCTACATTTATTTCTTATTCACAATACTCTTGTAAGTGCACAAGTCAAGTTTTGAGGTGGGATTCACCGAAGTGTTGCAATAAGAGATATTAATTGCACCCACTGTATACACCATGAGAAACAACTATTATTTGAAGCATTTCAGGATGTAGGAACAGATCCCTCCCATGTGATTAGACACAGAAAGCCTCCCTTGTTCTCTCAGGGTAGTGTAAAATTGACTCCCACTGTTGTCAGAGCATCCCTGAATGCACACTTTTCCTTCTCAGGAAAGTGTAAAGCCAGAGTGCAGGCATTCAGGGATGTTTCTTTGTTTTCAGGAGAAGCAGAAATAAGCCCTATTGCCCCAGCAGGTCTTTCTTCCAGTTGTTCTGTATATCCCTTGAGTTCTGAAGGATATAGTATTTTGAATAATTTGCCTAATTTCAAGCTTCCTTTCCCACCACTCCCCCACAAAAGTGGCTTGTACTAGGCACAGAGATTGTGTGAATACTGCTTTCTTCCAGAATTAATTTCTAGATATTTCTCAGAGCTATGGTTCATGTAAACTTCTTCCACTGATGAATTAAATATTGTGGCCACAGCCACGATGTGCTCTTCCTTTCATCCTTTGCCCAGTGGGAGACCTGAATGCATGGAGGTGGGCTTTGTTCTTGGGACAGAGAGGAAAGGGGGATTAGGAAAGTTTTACCTCGATGTCTTTTGTTTCCTTTAGGTAATCCTAATTTGTAAGGAGTCACTTTTGAGAAGTCAAAGGAATAAGTCTGATGCTGGTCCTTAGTCCCAGCTGAAATTTATTTCCCCAGTGTTGGATGACCTCTCGTAAAGGTCTGTTGCCTGAACAGTCTGCAGCTTCCCCCAGGAGGTAGACAGGGCAACATACAGAGGTGCAATTCCCTTGCATCTGCTCCAGGCAAATCAGACCCTCACACTGGGACAGCGCCCTGAAAGGGATGACAGATGTGATTAGAAATTTCATGGGACATGATTTTACAGAGCAGGTTTTGTTGCTGCTGTAGCCAACATTGGCAAGAAAATGTGCCACAACATGGTGCACAAAATGTGTTTTCAGGTGTGTCAGGAGGTCCTTGATCAGCAGCATGGCCGTAGTTTGTGGATTAGGTGGCAAAGGTGTGTTATTCACTCTATTAGAGGCCGCCTGAAGACAATGGAGTCACCACAGACTTCAAAAACCTCTCGAATTACCAACTGGCTCAGCCAGCCATGCACAGGTAGTGCTGGAGGAACCTGTCCAGCCACCTGCACCCAGTGGGGTGGAAGCTTGCTGGGGCCTTGCACCATTGGCAGAAATGCTGTGGCTGGTCCCTATAGTGTGTAATGGGTTGTTGGCCCTTTGTGAGCCCTTCCACCCACCCAAGGGGTGAGCTCTAAGTTGTGACTGTTGGGAGCATGCTTTACTTCATGTCTCTGGGGGATGTTAGAATGTTCATTTTTAGCCTCTGCAATTTATTTTACACCCTGTACATTATTTCTGAAGGAGAAAAAAAATGCTGGAAAGTATTTAAAACAAGAGAAAGTTAACCTTGAAACATGGAGAAGTCACAAAGCAAGGAGATAAACATCTTGGGAGGCCTTTGTCAAGATTGCCTGTAGCTTGGGCTTGGTGCAGAACCGGAGGTGTTAGAAATGGTAACAACCTTGTTCAGTCCTTGTTCCTTATTCCCAATGGAATGAATAATTCTTACAATGGAAGAACTCCTTGTTTTCTCCAGCTCCATCCTTTACCAGTGCATTTTAGTGGCGGCAAGCAGATAAATCCACAGCAGAGTATTTCCTGTGAGCATCTCTGGCTTGCAGAGGAAAGCCCACAATACCTATGGAGTCTGGGCAGTGGGCACTCATCTCCAGCCAGTGTCTGTTGCCCACAGGTTCAGTCAGCTCTCTCTGCAGACACCTGGGAAGGGGTGGCATTCATCACTGCCATGAAAGGGGCCCGTTTTCAGAGTTTCTTGTCAGCAATTCCCTTCACCTGGCCTGCAGTTCAGTTCAAGCTGTTCTTTCACATCCTTTTTTCATTTATGCCGTTACTGGGAAGAAGCAAAACAAATGAAGTTGGCTTCCCCAGATTGAAAGGTGATTAAGCAACACCAGTAGTTGCCAAGCAGGTGTATACATCAAAGTTGATACTAGTGTAGAGAGAAGCTGCCATTGTTGCTGATTAGTCCATGTTTTTAGTATTTTTCCATGCGATTAATTAAGGATAGGATTTTTTCCATGTGCATGAAATTTCCTTTCGTAAACAGGTGATATTTTTCCACAGAATGAAGGCCAATTCTGATCTCATTGACACCTGTGTAAACCTGGACTAACTCCACTGGAGCCTCTTCATCTAATCTAATCTGCCTGTTTTCAAGTGTGCCGGGCATTAGGGTATCTGAACACCCGTGCTTATCCCCAGACATTAACTGATGTCACTGGATTCAGTCTTACTCACCATGCCCTGTCCTTCATATATAATTTATCAGCCAGAATGATGTTAGGTGATTTGCACTCTGAAGTAATCATCAGTCAGGCAGCAAGATGATGGATAAGTGGAGGGAGAGCAGATGGTATGAAAGATTAATCAAAAAGCGAGAGTCCGTGCCACTGCTGGTCCACAGCTAAAGATCCTCTTGGGTGTGAAAAATGCTAGAATAATGGTGAGGTATTTGTCTCCTGAATTTGTGCTATTACTAGGAAAATCCTTCCATGGTGCACAGCTCTGGAAAGGCCAGATGCTTTTTTGGGAGCCTGTTGGCGCAGATCTCGCTCACAAGAATGGCTGTGTCAGAGTGGCTTGGCCTCCATCGCTTCAGTGATGCTGCCTCCTGCTTTTCCCCCCGCATGTACCATTTGCTCTGGCACAAACACACTGCCATTCCTCCCTGGCCATCATTTCCCATTAATCAGGACTTATGCTTCCCATGCACAGACCCCTCTCTCCCTTGTGGTGTCACCCCTCCCACCTGTCTGCTTCCTCCTTAGCTGGGTGTCTCTTTTTCTGTCACATCAAACTTCTCACCTCTGGATAAGGGAGATCATCAGTGCTACTGAGCCAGCTACTTCTCTGTTCCCTCTAGCAATGGCTTTTTCCATATCTTTCTGGAAGCCAGATCTCCTTCTGTGAAAGGTGTTTCACCTTTCCCATTTATATTCCTTGTCTCTGCTCATTGTTTTCTACGCCAGCTTCTTCCTGAATCGTGATTCCCCTGAGACAATTCAGGTCCTCCTTGAAGAGTGGTCATGCATTCTGCAGGAGCAGTTGAGTGTGAGGAGAGGTGAGTTTTTCTGCCAGAAACCAGAGCAGGCCAAATGCCAGACTGCAGCCAGAGCCAGGCAAAAGGAAGGAAGGATGAGTGTTAGAACAAAGAGTTAGGAAGCCAGTCTCACCATCAGCCTCACTGCCACCACAAAAAGCAGGGTGAAAACAGAGATTGATGCTATGAAACTAGACCTGGCCATGAGATTTAGGCAGGACCTGAGGAGAACCTCTGGACAATAAAAAGCTGAGAGTGATGTGGTACGCTAGACCTCAGCCAGTGAAGGCTGTGCATGGTAAAACAGAGGGGAGAGAAACGTGTGGATCTCATACCTATGGCCCTGACCATTAACCCATCAGTGAACACTGCAGCAGCTGCTTTTTCTGCAGCTTCTGATCATCAGTGTATTTTAAATTGTTTTCATGTAGCCTCAGCACTGTGGAGTGATTGGCTGATGCCTTCAAAGGATGTCTTCACAGCACAAAGGGCAATAAAGACCATTACCTTATTGGGCCATTCATTCCAACTCTGTTGGAGCTCATAGGCATTAGTCTGGGCCAGGAATGACTATACCTCAAATTTATTTTAAATTAGAGCTTCTGGTTTTACAGGAACTTTTTTATTGCCCCAGGCAAGAAGAGGGATGGAACAGTGTTCCACCTTTCCAACATAAACCTGTGCTGGGCAAAGCCCACTGTGCGCCGCCTGTGCAATCCTCCGGCAGCGCTTCTTGTTCAGCTATTTAATTTGGTTGCCATTGACCATCTTTAAAACCTGGGGTTTTAATCTGCTGTAAATTGGTGCAGCTCTACTGAAATGCAGTTTTTAGCCTGTGGTCTGTCAATCCCTAGGTCTCTGTGAACGGCTCCGAAAAAATCTGCAAAAGGTAACTAAGAAAAGCAAACCCTAATGTCAATAGGCTTTGAATTGCCAATCCATGGGACTTCCTCCACTAGGTCATTTTGGGGTGCCAAAAAATGAAAATTACTGAAGATCATGAAAAGAGTACTGTTTGGCACTTGCTGAGGGTCTGTTTCTGACTGTTCATTGAGTAAAAAGTTAGTTTTGAGGAGGTGAGCAGGGTAGAGTAAGCAAACACGACAGCTTAGGCTCAAAGTTCTATGTGATTTTTGAAAGCAGACTAAAATACTGTCACATATACCATGTATCTGTAAGCTAACTTTGTTGAACAGCAGGAGATAGAAAAATGCAACTAGAATCATTGGAGTATGATATTTGGGAAAACTGTTGTTCCAAATATTGCTTTAATATTTGCCTATATCCATCTCTGCTAAATTAAAAAATGAACATTTGATGTAATGTTTTAATATACTTTTATGTAACATAACCTCAGCTAGAAAAAATATATACATATAGCCTCTTAATAACTTCAAAGCAGTGAAAGATCTTTCATTCTTTTCCAGTAGTGTCACATTAATTTATCTTTTCCTGACTTCCAAGAGTTTTGTATATTATATAAGCAGGCGCAAATATGTTCTTTGCAGTATTTTATTTATTCTTCTCTTAGAAGTGGATAGAAGACACATATGCTGTTTCACAAAGGATTTTGAGACTTAGTGTTGCCCTGCAGAGCAAGAAAACATTCAGAAAGAAAATTCAGGATTTCTGAAGGCAACTCTTTCCTTCAACATGTCTAAGTAGGTTCCTTGAAGACGGTCACAAATCATCTTGTGTTTCTTCTTAACTGTAATTTTAAAATATTACTTTATTCTGTAAAGCATTTTGATTTTACAGATCTGCAAGTTCCAGTGGAATAGTGCTCCATACAAACTTTTTCGAACAGTTCTATTTCATCAGAGTTCTATGACTGTAGCACAGACTGCTGGGAGAGATTTGGAGCTAGAGGCAGATACCTAAAAAAGGCTGGAGCTGTTTGGATCTGAAATCTAAATTCTGTTTGTGATCAAACTCAGATTATTATTCTGATATTCTCTAAGACCTGGAGAAAAAAAAAAAATTTCTTTCAGTAAAAGTTTAGCAATCAGGCCACCCTTGCTAGGCTTGAGCAAGTTCCAGTGACTGTACTAAACTACGTGCACGCACGCAGCATTCAGCCTTCTGTGTGAAAGTGATGCTGCTTTCCCAGAATCTGTATTTTCTCCCTCCCTTAGCTGGCACTGGGTTACAACTTCCTGCTTTGTGACTTGCCCCAAACTTTTCTATTCACAGACTTCAGGGAGTGTAGCCAGTCATTAGCAAATAAATAAACTTTTTAAAAAGGCAACCTTACACAGGTAGCAGAACCTGATGTTCTCCACCAGAGAAGGGAAAAGCAAGTGAGGCTGCTGCAAAGGGAAAACCATTTTGTTTCTATGATTCCATGTATGTTCTGTCTTTAACCTTTCCCCTCTCTGAATATTTGCCATGTGCAAATAACATGCATTTCATATTGATCTAAACCACGCCGTATTTTTATATAGATTACCTATATGCCTATGAGTAGTGAGTACAGCCTGCAATGAAAAGCAGAGGTTTATGTTACTTCATATCAACATATGATCTCAGCAGTATCTAAAACATATGCTACTTACCATACCATTTGCATGTGCATTCATATCTTTTTGTTCCACTCGGGTTATCTTAGAGCCTTAGGGGCCTACCCTCTTTGCACATGTTTGAATTAGATGGATGCAAAAGCACCATACGAAAATATAATTGTGGAGGAGAGGAAGTGGGACACTTCAGAAATGTGGTTTATTTTCCTCCTTTACTGTCAGTTCTGTGTCTGCATCTGCATTTGTATGTGTATGTTGCTGTCACAGGTTTACCTGGGTTTACTTTCAGGACAAATAGTCCTGAAGCTGCATCTTGCAGCACCAGTTAAGACAATTCAAAACAGGTAATATAAGACTCATCTCCCATTTGAAATACAGGTAGGGATTCCTATTCTCCTACCCCCTTTATTCAAGTTTTTCCACTGTCATATGTGCACCTACAAGCTATTTTCCCCATTATTAACTGGACCAGTGGTGTGTGCATGAATATTGACTCTGGAGGTTACAGTGAGGCAAAACTCATGGTAGTTTCTCTTTATGGAGCAGATGCATTGGCAGTTCATAAGTTATTCATGCTCATTGCCCTCAGGGATCCATTTATATAAGCTAGAGAGATATATTGGGTGCCTGACTATCTCTTATGCCTGCCTATCAGATGGCCCTCGTAACCCTAACCATATCCCAATTTATACTGTGTCATCATTGCAGTATGCTTTTGAGGAAGAGAATTGCAACCGTTCCCAGTTTTCTCAGGGCAAAAAGGGCCCTGGGGGACTTGAGCTGGTTGCCCCACGTCTCAGGAAGTTCATTCTGGCTCTCTGAAAACCCAAACTAACTTTGTTGTCTGTTGGACCTCCGTTGCCCTTTCTGCCAGGGTGTGTGAAATCTCCTGTCAAACACTTAAGCAGCAGAAGTTGGCAGATCCCAGCTTGGCTGCTGCAACGCCAGCTCTAAGCATCGACCTTGTCATTAGACACCAGCTCTTTTCTTAGTGGAAGATGCTGTGTTCAGTATGTTCCACTCAGCTTTTGCTGGTACTCTGCAGGGAAGGGATGGGTCACAGCTTTTGGCATTTCCATCACTGGACAGAGCTACGGATATAAATTCTTTTGGTTCATTCGGTTTGGTTTGGTTTACATTTTGTAACAGATTGAAAACATTATGCAAAACAAATGTATGCTTCTTCTTTATGCCTGTTTAGAGTTATGTGCATCACTCCTTGGGCTTTTTTTACTGTTGGATTTGTCTGCTTTTCTAAATCAGCTGTGTCCGGCTACCGATTTACATAGAGCCAGAGATGCACTAGTTATCTCTGAGCCTAGTTTTCCTGTGGAAAAACTCCACGGAAAGGTGTGGATGCACTTTTGAATTAATCAGGAGGAGGAAGTGGTCTTGGAAGAAGAAGAACTTCCTATTGTGCAGGATAAGATATGGCCAGAGGGTGGGGAATAGGGACATGATTAAAGATCTAGATAAAGAAGGAAGTGCTTTTCCCTGCAAAGATGATGCATTTTCCTAGAATTTGATTTCCTACATTGCTCAGAAATCAAGTTGTTTTATGCCTTTTTTTTTTGCTTTATCTTCTGCTTCGGTTGCAAATTTTCCCTCATACTCAGCAGACCAACCAGTAGAAACAAAATTTCCTTCCTCTTTGAAGCTTGCAGATGGTTGATTCAAGAAAGGGCAAATGCCGAAAGAGCACAGGGCATGCCCATTTTTGGCAACAATTTATCCCCCTAGGCATGGACGACGGAGGGGAACACCATGGTCCTTTCCAGCTTTATTCTCAATATTACACCACTGACGTCATCAGAATTTGTTCCACGCTCATCTTTAGCCTCATCACCATTATTTGCTGCAGATCTATAATTAGCAGAGGTACATATGTGCGTGTGTGCGCTCACAGAGAGGGATTTATGGAGACAGCAGTGTGTTTCATTACTCCAATCACTACCAGGTGCTTAAGTGTAATAGGGTTACAGACAGCTTGGTGTTTATGCAACAGCAGGACATGAGTTCTCACCCTCCATGCAAATCCTTTTGACTTTGTAACTGTATGACCATACATCTAATAACCTTGGCTTTCCCACCCGACCCCCATAGCCTTGCTCTCCCTACCTGCATGGATATATTTCCTTTCATTTCCACGCAGAATGTGTCACCATTTCATAACTTGGTAAATCAGCTCTCACTCTTTCAATTCCTCCCACCAGTGCAGTTGTACATCAGAGCAGAGCCCCGTGTCCCCCTGCGTGGGATGCCCGCTGTGGCTAACAAACAGGGAATCCACCAGAGTTCTGCACTTCTATTTCCTTAGCTTCTATGTAAAAACATCTATGTGAGGGGTTTTTTTTCACCATGCTGACATCCGCCGGAGCTAGCATTGTTTTCATTGCTTGCTGCTGCTGAAGCTCTGGAGGCAGCAGTACTGATCCATATGGAAACAAGGTTTCCATAAATCTGTCAGACTTGAATTCTCTTGCAGAGCCTCATCCGGTTGCTTGCTCCTATTTTCTTTACCGTGTTTTCAATTCTTGATTGAGTCAAGTTCAAACAAGCAAGTTATTTGGCAGTGCCCTTGAAATAGAGGTCTGGCTTAATTGTGCCTTGGGAAGCCTGGGAACATAAGGTTTCCTCATGCATTCAGAAAATGTATATTCGCAGGTACATGTGCATCTGCTGTCCCACGTCCTCTGGCACACTCGGGGTAGAGCTCTCCCACATGCCTCTTTTTAGCGTGTGGGGGCTGAGTGCTTTTCAAAGCCAGGGATTAGACTCTTTCTTCTGTTAAGGAGTGGCTATTAGCATTTGATGCCTTCTCTCCTGCCTGCTGCTTTTATGCTCCATTGGCGCTGTTTCAGAAATGACATTATCGTGGGATTGAGCAGCTCGAGGGATTGCAAACCAGCAGCAGAGTCTTTCCCCTCCAGGTCAGGAGTTCATCGCTGACCTGGGCTAATACTGGCTGAACATCATTAGCATCTGAAATGAGTTAGGGATCTCCTTTCCAGTCCCTACCAAACAGATATCTCATGGCTCCCCAACACACAAATTCGCTTTACTGAACACTCTCTCTGGGTGCTGCAAAGACACCCACAGCTCGAAAGTGTCCTTTCAGTGATGGTATCAGGCCAGAGTAGCCAGGTGGTGTGAGCAAGATATGCATAATATGCAGATGTGTTCTCCACCATTGCCCCTCTCTATCTGTCACCAGTATCAAAGTTAACTTGCACAGCCTTGGGCTCCAAGGGACATGACGAAGAGTGGGAGATTATGCTAGTCTGAGAGGGCTGTTCATAAGGAAAACCATTTGCAAGTAAACTAAAATGTCTGCTCTCAATAAAGACTTCAGACTTTCACCGCCCATTCCTGTGTTTCTGAGGAAGGTTATCACTGTGAATCCGAAGGAAATTATGCTAATTCGTTGTCACCTTTAGGGATCAGAAGATGCTGTGGCAATAAAATCAAAAAGAATTTTTTTTCTTCGTCTGGAGTAAACCGCGTGAAAGAAAATTTGCTTTCCATATGATACAAGATGCTACATAGATACCACATGCCTGACCTGCTCTAAAACCATCTGTCATCAGTGCTAGGCAGCGCCCATTTATGTCGGTGGAAGATCTCCTCTGGTTGGTTTAGTGGTCTGTCTGTTTATATTCATAAGCCTAACAGTGTTACAGCTGGCTTAAACAGCTTATTAGTATTGTTTACTGTACTTTGTTGCTTAATCAGAAATACTGATAAGCAGTCTAAAAACTAGTGGCTTTTCAAAGGCTTTCATGTAAGAGTGGCATTGGCATGGAAGTACAAAATCAAGTCTTGCAAAGATGCAGCTGAAGGCTCTATCCTTTGCTCCTCCCCTAATCCTTGTATTTTTCCCCTCAGGAATGCAGAGTAGCCTTTGAGTTCTTCAGTTGTTGTGGGTTTATTATATGACCTTTTTGTATCTAAGGAGGCTTGCTTATATAATTTCTACAAAGAATTAATGTTTCAGGTTTCTTTCTCCTCTGGCAAGCATCAGGATGTTTAAACCAGAGCATCCTGCTGGGACCCATTCCTACAGCTTTTCTGCCCTCTCCTCTCCAGTACTGAGCATTGAACCTAGAGCCAAGCTTGCTCCATTGTCTCTGTTCTTGGAGGTTACTGTGTCTGTATGTGGGCACCTACCAAATACAATCTGTCCTGAAACCTGTCTCTCAGTGTTAATCCTCTGGTGGGAGAGCTTGAGGAACCACTGGACAGCCATGAGAGCAACCACATTATTAATTCCTGGCACACAAGAAGGAAAGGCGTGGAAGAAACACAAAGACTTTCTTCAGGCTCTGTCACACATGGCCATACATGGTATTGCCACCCGGACAACACCATGGCTACTTGGATTCCCCTGGCCTTTTTCTGTTATGCTGTCTCCATGTGCAATATTTGCCTCCCTCCTCAGTTGCCATGCTACTGTTTGTTCCCTTTGAATCCTCACTAAAGGGTCACATTCTCCTGCGATTTCCTCAGGAAATGGAACAAACTTGAGTAAGTTCTTGAGTCCTCTGCCCGCCCCCTTCCCCTTCTGTATTCTGCATATCTGCCTATTAGATTATAAGTGATTTGTAGAGAGGCTTAGCTTTAGCTGGAGCATTGTACGTTGTCAGCTTCATTGTTGTCAGTAAATGCATACTTTACCTGAGCTTCTTGCTTTCTTCTTTTCCTTTTAAAAATGAAAAATCCCTTGAAGCTCTAAAATAAAACTACAGATCCACAAAGGTTTAACTGCACTGCCTTAAACAAGTGCTTTATCCACTGTTCACTTTGAAATGTGGATTCTAGCTTTTGTGACAATCTAACAGTGATGCTTTGTCCACTAGAGAAAGACTAATTGCTCCCCATGATGGCAAATAAATCCGTGGAGATTTTCAAGTTAAAATTTGGATTTCAGACTAGCTGCATTGTACGATGCACAGCACTATCTCCACATCGTGGATTCAAATGCACTACCAATTTCCTGGAAAAACAATGTATTTTCTCTTTTTATTAGTATTTATTTTTTTATTTATTTGTTTTCTCTAACTGGGGTAGTTGTCAAAAGAACATTTGTTGGGCCAGAATGGAAATCAGATACTCTACACCGTGAAAATTTAGTTGAGGCATCACTGTGAGAAGCTGGTGTGACCAGAGGGGAGAGGCCAGTTTATCCATCTGGGCATTAATCTTGATATTGAAATATGAATAGGTCTTTGGGCAGTTCAGCAAGACTTAGGTTTAGTTCCTGAGAAGTCTGGAAATTGGCCTCATCTCTCCTTGCCTAAGTTCCCCATATGAACACTTTGCTTTGTCCAGCATAAAATGGACAGGGTTCCGCAATGAAAACTCAGGCTTTGCACTGAGGCAATGCTTTGTTTTAGAGAATTCCCAGATGTTGTTGGTTTAGGGTCATTTTGAAATTCTCCGTGATGGCAAAGCAGCTTTTGAGAGAATATTTAGACAGCACAGGTTCATCTTGAAGCTGAATAGGTATGAGGAAGCACCTAACCATTAGGCTGACACGAACCACTCGAGGCAGCCA
Source organism: Picathartes gymnocephalus (assembly GCA_013390045.1). Lineage (NCBI taxonomy): Eukaryota > Metazoa > Chordata > Aves > Passeriformes > Picathartidae > Picathartes > Picathartes gymnocephalus. The sequence goes on along the minus strand of WEKY01002115.1, from coordinate 161,562 downwards.
AAGCTAAAGCGGAGACCTGGCAGTCTGCAGACCTCGGCTCTCCTCCACTCTGCAGTGGAACTGAGGTGACAATGGCCTCAGGTTGCATCAAGGGAAGTTTGAATTGGATATCAGGAAAAATTTCTTCACTGAAAGGGTTGTCAAGCGTTGAAACAGGCTGCCCAGGGAAGTGGTTGAGTCACCATCCCTGGAGGGATTTAAAAGATATGTAGATGTTGAACTTGGAGACATGGTTCTCTCTGTGCATCAGCAACTTTACATCATTTCCAAAGAAGGTGAGAGGGTGATGGTCACTGTGGCTTTCGGTCTTACCCTGAATCTGTTCAGAGCTCACTTAGAATTCAGCATGCTGTGAATTTTTGCATGAATAAATTTGGCTTTGTTGCCAAGTTGATGGACATCATCCACACATCCTGTCATTGTTTTGGAGCAAGTGCATAAGCTGGCACGCTGAAGGAATGCTGTGCGTCCAGTTCGTTGAGGTGCACGGAGTGTTAAAGGGCTGACACACAGAGAGTTTGCTCTGCTAATGGATCAGGATTTTTATAGGCAGAAGGGGATATGCCATTGTTGGAGTGGTAAATCTGTAATGACAGACGTTCGTTCTATATTTGTGAATGACCTGATTTGGCATGCATGCAGTTCATTCTCCTGACGATAATGGAAACATGGTGTGAGACAGACAGAGAAATAAAGCTGTGGGTAAAGTGAAGCTATACATTTATAAACGTTTTGATTTAAAGTGTATTTTCCCCACTTAATTTCTCACCTTGTTTAAAAAAAAAAAAAGAAAAAAGAAAAAAAGAAGCCCCTGTTTGAATAGTCTTTGTAAAGCTTTCAGCTCTCCTCCTCCTTGTTTTTCCTCCTCCCTCACCTCCCTCCTAAGCTGAAGAGATGAGTGTAAGACATCTGTCAAAGCTGTGGTAGCATATTTCTGCTGCTCCGTGAGAACCCCAGGAATCTGTCAGAGCATCCCTGGATGCTGCAGTCCTGTCGCTGGGTGATGGCTGCCCCAGAAGGTGAGAGTCAGGCACCGCTGGGACACAGACCACTTCATCCCAATGTTAATTTGTTCCTGAGCTGGAGGGAGGGGAAGGGGAGGTTTTGCTATGAAAAGAGAGGGTTTTGAGGGGAAGATACTGGAAAATTTAGGAAACATTAGCAGAGGCTGTTGTGCCCTTAAAGAGCCCCTGCTTTCTGCTTCACATTTCTTCCTCCCTCCTTCAGAAAAAATTCCTAAACTGCTTTGGCTCGGTACCAACTGTTCCTTTGGCCTCCCAGCCAGAAAAGCTCACTGAGGATGGAGAAATAGCCATACACAAGGGTTTTGAGAACTAATAACACATGCATGTGGTCCAGCCTTGAATTATATGAAATATGGTGCACAGCCTTCAATTCTGTTTTGTCAGAGGCCTTGACTGCTTAAAAGCCTTCCAGTCCCTCCCCTGCCTCTCTTCCCCCCCCAAAATAAAATAAATCCCACACATTTTCTCTCAACTTCCAGCATGTGTGACCGTAATTGTGTCTCAGATGCTGGCAGAGTGCCCGATCTGGCAGCCTCATATGGGAATGAGGAGGGATGCCTGCTGGATCAGCTCAGCTGGGAGGGGACGTGGGGGCCAGAGGCTGGGACACTTGCTCCCATGGCCCCACAGAGGAGCGGGAGGGCACGGTGCTGCCACTCGCCTTGGATGCACGTGACAGGTCAGGATCTGCCCCAGTGGCTGCTTCCTTCTGGGGGAGCTGCTTGGGGCCAGTGGGTATAGCCAAGAGCAATTAGTTAAATCAAGGGGCCAGCTACGAGTGAACTAATTACATCGGTGCATTGTACTCCAGCAGCTTGTAATTCTTCTGCCCTGTGTTAGTACAGATGGGTCCTCCCTCGGTAAATGAAGACACTCTATGTGTTAGTCACGCTGCTGGAACAAGGGAAGCGTGGTACTGGGTTTGCAATTGAGCTAGATGAACCTGCTCGGTACCTGGCCCTTTTTGCACAGTCTCTAGCATGGCTATATACGTTAGTTAAAATACACAAAGGTGTGGCTCACGGAGCTCTCCAGAGAGGATAACTCTTGGAAGTTGTGTGGTGCCTATGGGAACAGTTATCTCTCCTGATTATGGCCCCTAGGAACTGACATGATAGAAAAATCAATTTAATTCTGGAAGAACTTACCATTAAAAGACAACTTGTGGAACTTAATTGCTTCAAATAATTTGAGGTAAGCACAGTTCTGGAAAATCTATCAAAGATAACAGCCGTATACCAGTGGGGGTAGCAACATCCTCTAGTTCTTAGGAAACTCAGTTTCAGTGGAAAAGGCTTTCAGAAGGCTTATGCTGTGATCAGCAGTGAAATAATTAGTTGTTATCTTTAAGCGTTGGTTCCCCACAACACGAGCCACGAAGTGAGCATTACTGAGCTCTTACTTCTTGGTACTTAAGCCAACTCTTGTATCCACTGGCATGGCAGAAGCATATTTCCCTCTGGATTGTCCTCCAAAGGCAGGTAAAGGAAGAAGGGTTCAGTGTGAGGGACGTGGATGCAGCGTGATGCCTCAGCTAGAAGGGAGGGAGTGAGCAAGGAGCCAGTGGGCACCGCGAATGGGATGAATGTGCCAAAAATATAAACAGCAGAAGAGGTGCTGGAGCTGTGCTGGGACTCCAGCCCTTGTTCTCACACTCAAAACTTTCAGGCAAACAAGACTCAATTGCTTTTTCCTGCCCCTGCAAAGAGGATGAGGGCTGAGCTCCACAGCAGAATAATGTTATAAATGGACACTTCTGCCATCACCGATGGCATTTTGCCTTGCTTTATTGTGGGTATGATAGGTCCTGAGTGTACACAAGGACACTGTTATGCCAGACACTTAAAAAACACCAATGGTCTGAAGATCTTGCATCCTAAGGGAGCATCCTTTTCCCCAAGGAGAGCGAAGAATTGGAAGAGCTTCATCACAGAAGCTATGTAGTCTCCACCTTTGGAGGTTCTCAGGGCCAGACTGGACAAAGCCCTGAGCAAACTGGTCGGATCACACTGCTGGCCATGATTGAGCAAGTGGTTAGACTAGGGGCCTGGTAGATTCCATCAGCCTGAATTATGATCCTCTGATCTTTATCTGGGGTTGTTTGTGTTTTTGTAGAGGACACAAACACTGTGCCCTATCCGCAGGCAGATACCTGCCTACAAACTAACTCAATGGCACTTTTTGCTATGCAGGGCCTTCTGAAGGAAATGTTATGCAGATCGATATAGTCAGTCTTAGTTTCTTCTCATCTGCATCTTAATTATCAGGGCAGTTCAACATTAATTAGGAATATTTCTTAGAAGTATTATTTGTTAGTTGTTTGGTACATTTTCCTTGAGCTCATTAAGTAATTACTCACTGTTCTGTCACTCCTCTGACAAAGGCTGAATACAGCACAGCTTTCTTTTTTCCTCTGGTGCTAAGTATGTATTTGCACAGCCTGTTTGGTTTTATCTGATGATGCTATTTTCTTTCCTCACAAATGGATACTTCCTTTACTCTTCACCCTTCTTTTTCCTCATCCCCTCTATGCCCCGGCCACGTGCCTTCTGTGTGAGGATGGCAGCTCTAAGGGTGCTGGCAGTCCCTTGGCTGTTGCAGATCAGGGATTTTAATCACAGCATGATGCCATCATGTGAGCAAATGTGATATTGAGGGTGTTTGCTATTTTTTTTAAAAATGAAAATGTTAAAAAAATTATCTTTTTGGGGGGGCTACATATCAATGTGTGATAATTTGAATATGTGATAGTACTTTTTGCATTTGGAATGCTTAATTGATAAAGATTATGTGGATAAAGATCTATAATTAACTGATAAACATTAAAACATTAACAGATAAAGATTTATATTGTTCCTGAGAAAAATGGTAAGAGTTTTTCCTCTCTGCTGCACCCTTTTAAGGAGCGATAAAGGAAGAAAAATAACAATATAGCATTTAGTGCAGCTTAATTGTAACTTGCTTTATTGTGTTATTGCTGAGTTGAAGTAATTAAATTTTGCACAAATTTTTAAAAATTATTTTTGAAAGAGACAAATGTTAATTTCACCTTAATTTTTATACTTTATTTTTGGGACCTATAATTCCCATAATCAAGGATCAAAGCAGACAGACAGTTTTCCTTCATCTGGAAATCAGCAGACACCACAGCTTGCATAAGATCAGAGACTAAAGGCTGTGCAGTCCGTCTTCATGAGACCAAAATTTTGCTTGCATATGAGGAAGGCCATCAAAGCTTGTCTAAATGTTGTATGTGACAGGAAATACACTAATTTTATAGGCAGGGTGGTTAAACAGATTTTCCTACCAAATCAAATGTATAAGAAAAATTAGATCCAAATGCACCCACCTGTGGGACTTCAGTGAAAACACCCACCTTGACTCTGCATCTGGGAATGGGCCATCAGACCTGCGGACCTCACTCCTGCTGATCCCACCCTGGACTCACCAGACTTTGCTGCAACTCTGCTAAGGAGGCTGCAGCCCTGGGCTCCAAAGGGCCAAGGGCTTGGCTCACTGCTATCTGTTTGCTCCCAGTGGCACACTGAACCTTCCTCGTTATTATGCCAGTGCCAAATCCATCCTACATTTCAACATACGTCTTGTATGCCACTGTTTTCAAGCATTGTTTTATTTTTCTCAGCTTTTTTAAAAGGCTATTCAATACAGATGTCTTGAATTAGTACTCCTGCAGAACAATGCACGAGTGTAATGATCAGTACAGTCTTAATGATGTTGTTCCTTTAGCCTCTGTACTCTAGGTATTTGCAATATAGAATGTATTCATGATCACTTCTCCCAGTGGAAAGAGAGAGCAATTATTAGTAATGTATGGACTATTTACCAGGTTTTTCTTTTCACTGTGATAATCTACTCCTCAGCCAAGGCTTTTGCATTCATCTAGGTGAGTACGGTATCTCTCACTAGTTATGTTTCAACATTAAATTCATGCCTTTGTACTTCTGAATGTCTGAGTCTTGAATCAACTACACTGCTTGTGGGATATCAGTGTAATCCCAATGGTCTCAGATATTTTTTAAAAGGGAGGACATCTCACCTGTGTTTTGTAAGGAAACAGGACTGTCTCATTAGCACAGAACCAGTGTGGTTTCAACATACCAGGATGTGCTGCTACCAATCCTTTATCCTCCCAGAAGGGTGGTTAAGCACTGGCATGCCCTGCCCAGGGAGGTGCTGGAGGCACCATGCCTGTAAGAGTCCGAGAAATGACTGTATGTGGAACTTACTGCCATGGTTATGTTGGCATGGTGGTGTTCAGCCAAAGGTTGGACGACTCCATGACCTCGGAGGTATTTTCAGCCTTAATGATTCTGTGATTCTATGACTGGCCACATCTAGTCTTTCATGTCTTAACAGCAATCACCATCTTCAGCAATTCCCTTTCCCATCACAGCCCTGCCTAGGAAGGCCAGCTATGTCCAGGCAAATGCCAGTGGCAGGTCCCAGCTCTTCCTGAAGGCATCTCTGGTGACTTCTAAAAGTGTGGTGGGATACATCTGTGCCACTGGACTCTCTGACTTCAGGCTCACCTGCAAAAAGAAGGGCCCTTGTGAAATGACCAGAATAAGAAGAGGTGTGATAATTCTGTGATTACATCCAAAGTAGTCAAAACCAGAGTCCCAGCATATCTGAACATACAACATGGGCACCCTTCCCCTGGGGTTTTGGCCCTGTACTGTTGAGGAAGAACAACTCAAACGCCTTTCATTTTATTTCTTAAAGCCAAAAAATAGTCTGCTTGCCTTAAAACATTATTGTGGCGTGACTAATTTCACCTAGATTTTTTTTTTTTAATTCTCGGTAACTAACTGGATGATTATTAAGAAATCAGGTCCAAAACAGGCAGCTACATTACCTTTGATCTCCCTACCTGTGCTTCAAAACAACAACCTATTTGGGCACACTCAAGTTTAACTTTCCCTGGAACCACTGGCTTCAGTAACTTCGGTTGGAGAAATAGCTTTAGGAAATGTTGATTTTAAAAAAAAGAAAAAAAGATCAGTCATACTGTTCTGCTAATTATATTTGCCATATTAATGGCACAGATTGTTCATTTTCAGGCTCTGTTGGAAAGATTACCCAGAGAGGTGTTATCCTCTCAGTACAGTGTCAGATGTCACCCTGTGGGATATTAAAGCCAAGTCAAGATTGTGCTGAAAAATTTTTTTTTTCCTTCTGTACAGTAACACCTACAGCACTAGATTGCATTAAAAGAAATCCCTTTGCAGAAGAAATGTTAATGTGGGCTGCCAAATGGGAAAGATTTTCCATAGTTCACTGTTAATGTAAGACCTCAGCTCTTGTGGAACGTGCTGTCTTCTAATGAACAGCTCCTTAATGAGAGCAGAGAATCAGGGTTTCACGTCTAGACCAATGACAGCAACGTTTGGAAGGTGTTGTTTCTGTTTTTCTTTCTTATTCTTTTTAATACAAGCACTAATTGGCCTTAAATAAATGTAAGTAGAACACAATAGATTTATGATATTTTTTGTGAGGCAAAACCAGATCTCAGCCATTCAGAGAAACAGACTCACCTTTTATGAGGTAATTATGATTTAGTGTTTACTCTCTCCCTGTTGAGTCTGTGGGTTGCCTTTAAAGTGGCTCTGGGATGAATGTCAAAAGTGGAATTTACCTTTTCAACATGTAAAATGCAGAAGATATATATTATTTTTGTGTGTAATATTTCTTCTCTGTTGCTACATTGTTTGGGATTTTTTCCTAAAAAAACACCTATAAATTATCCCCAGTGGACAGGTTGCTGCATCATCAGAAAATGGTTGTTTTGGGAGAGTGTGGGGAAGTTTCTAAAAGTTGAGGTATCTCTTCCAGTAGTAGCAACACTCCTCCAAGCTCCACGTCAGTCTTTCAGTTGGAAATCAAGTTCTAGTTGATTTAAAAGGATGTAAATTAAATATGACACCATCACACAGGCTTGTCTTTAGGTTTGTTTCTTGGTTTTGGGAGAAGACTTGGGAGCAGGCTCCTTTTGGGGTTTAATTTCACAAGGCTGTGACCCAGCCCAAAGATTTCAGTGGGAGCTCATTCTGCCACACAGCACCAGCTCAGCAATGTTGTTCTGGAAGCACAACTGGAGAGTTTGCTACCAGCTCTCAACCTGACCTTTTCTATACATTCTAGGAAATGAGGCATATCTCTCCCTCTTGCACTCTCTGCTCTTTGTTCATTGACTCATCCTGCACATTCAGCAACCCACCTGAACGGCATGCAGGGGCTATGTGCTCAGCAAACCCAACAGTTCATTCCTGTCTGAACAGCTCTCACAGACATCCTACCAAAAAACAGTCTCCTCATTGCTAATTTCATACATGTACAATTTAGTTTTAAAGCTTTTTTCCCTTCTCTTCCCTGATACCAAACTCGGAAACATTGGGTAGAATTTAGGAATGGTTTAGGGGCAAAAGACACCAAACAATGAAAAACATAGAAGTTGCAAATAATTGCAATAGCTGCAGTGTAAGATGGACTGTGGGCTACCTGTGAATTTGACAGAGCTGCAGCAGTGTGAGTCATATGTTCATGCAGTCTAGGAGATTTCTTCTACTTTACAGTCTTCCAGCACACAACCAGGGCTGCATCAAAAGGAGTGTGGCCATCAGGTGGAGGGAGGTGATTCTCCCCCTCTCTGCTCTCATGAGACCCCACCTGCAGTGCTGCATCCATCTCTGGGGTCCCCAGCACAGGAAGGACACTGACTTGCTGGAGTGTCTCCAGAGGAGGGCCACAAGAATGATCAGAGGGCTGGAGCACCCCTTCTATGAAGACAGGCTGAGACAACTGAGGTTGTTCAGCCTGGAGAAGAAAAGGCTCCAAGGAGACTTTACAGCAGCCTTCCATTACACTAAGAGGGATTTTTTACATGGGCATATAGTGACAGGACAAGGGATAATAGCTTCAAACCGAAAGAGGGTGGGTTTAGATTAGATATCAGGAAGAAATTCTTCGCTATGAGAGTGGTGAAAGTCTGGCACAGGCTGCCCAGAGAGGTTGTGGATACCCCACCCCTAGAAGTGTTCAAGGCTGGATGGGGCTCTGAGCAACCTGGTCTAGTGAAAGTTGTTCCTGCTCATGGCATGGGGGTTGGAGCAAGATGACCTTTAAGGTCCCTTCCAACACAAACCATTCTACATTTCTGTGATCTCCAAAAGCCCAGGGGCATTGCGAATGTGCATTTAAACCCCCAGGGACTGTATCAATAAAAAGTCCAGAAAAGCTATTATCCTCAGAAAGAAAGGGAGAGATGCAAAGAACACAGACAAATGGTGAACCTGCATCAGCTCTTGGCTGTGCGTAACACAGGATGAATCTAATGTAGATCAATAAACTGAAACACTGACTCATTGAAACCAGCATAAAATTCAAGTAGTTTATCCAGGAAGATAACTGATGGAAGACATTGATTAAAAAAATATGCTCAGTGCATATGGAGGATGAAAATCTGAGCTCTGTCCCACTATACTCTGGTAGTATTTGGCCGAAACAATTTGAAATTTACACGGCATTGCTACAAACAACAGTGGTCAATAGAGTTGAAGGAGGACTCTTGGAAACCCACACCACAAAGAACCCTTATCCCTTCAGGAGGAGGAGTGCCAGGACTCAAGGGTGCAAAGCACAGCCCAGCTTATGTATTTTAGGGTGATGCTGCTGTCTCCCACCCACAAAACCTAAGAGTATTGCAGGCCTACGTGATGTACGTGGGCCACAGGTTCACTAGCTCTCAAATAAAAGGGCAAGGGTGGTTTCCAGCACTTTCAGTATGACAAGCCTTGGTGATCCTCAGGAACACACTTATCCATTTATCTCACCCAGGTGATTTGCATCCACACGCTCAGGTTGCATTTTTGCCGCCACTCCAGCTGTGCAAGCACCAGCCTGAGGAGTGATTACTAGTTCTAAAATGTTTTATTTACAACAAACGATGCAATTAGTTGGTGTGATGGACAAGCCAAACAGGACTCCAGTCAAGGGAGTTTTTGGAAGAGTTTCAACATCTGATGTGTCTTGGAAAACACTCTTGCTGCATGGGACTCGATAACCAGCAGGACAATTAATGGGGTTTGGAAAATCACACAGAAGGAGTGCACTCTCAGATCTGGAGGGTCTGAGGAAGAAGGTGATGGTGTAGCTCAACACATATAAGAATAAGACTTGGATGAAAACTGCATTTGATGAAAGAAAAGAGATGACTATTTAAGAGAGTTACCTGAGGCTGAACCCACTGAAGAAGATCAGAAGAGAGAAGGCATTACAAATGTGGAATGACAGTGAAAAGTTAAAAATCTTTCTAAATTGTTATAGAGGACCTATAGCTAATTCTCTTTGTGCTAGAAATAGAACTGAACACAAACCGAAACTTGAATATAAAGATTACCAATGTTACTGCAGTTCATCAAGAAATACATGAACACAAAAAGCAGACAAAGTAATTAACTTCATGGGGTTTTTTTTAAGAATCCACAGACCCACTGGAGTTGCCTATCCTGTTTTAAGTGGAAATCAACCTGAAACTATTTTGCTTCCCTGTTCCTACACCATCTGTGCCTGATGATGACCCAGATGAACCTTTATTGCCATCCTACTTCAGCACCCAGTAGTTTTAATGGTATCTTTCCCATCTGTCTGCAATATGTGTATACATTACATTTCCTTCAGGTACGTTATTACTACCCTATATTTATTCTTATGTAATTTCAGCGGCTTATAATTAACCATTGTGTTCATAGTATCTTTTATTTCAATATATTTCTATGGTAATCAATGTGTATGGGATGCATTAGGGAGTTTGGTGAAAGGAGCTGAAATATATTTCCCTTACTTCCTGTGGAAACCATTTGAAAATGGTGGCTTTGCTATTATGGATTTCCTTTAAGAAGGTGAGTGTGTGTGTGTACATCAGTACTGGGGGTGGAGGGGATGTTCTCTCCTAATCCCAGCACAACGCACCCTTACCCAGCACTCTCACTCGCCTCTTCCTGGTAAACTATAATTATTTTAAATTTCTGGAAATGTTGACGCTATGGGAGAAAGAAAGGTCTCATGTGCTTTTCCCGTCTCCTTCCCTATTTGGATGTGAGGGGAGAAAACTGAAAGCTACAGTAGTTACTTGTTTTTTAAAAAAAAAAATCTTTTATTTATTTCCTGAACAGTGTGTACTGTATTCTGTAGATTTAGCAGTGCTGTATAAAATAGCACACTAATGTAGTTCAGGAGTATTTTTGGTCACTAAAATAAGGGAAGGGAAAGTAAAATCCTGCAAATAGAGAGTATTATAGGGTTCACACATATAAAAAAAAGCAAGGGTATTTTATAGAAAGCTAATTATGTAGCCACTGTAAACCCTCAGGTTTCTATAGAAAAAATCTGGAAAATCAGGATAATGTTCACAGGTGCCTCTGTGTACTTTTCTGTGTTGTTCATATTGTAGTTAGTGTAGCATCATATTAAGAATCAGCACTAAATTTCATCTGTGTCATACAGAAATAGGAATATAACAGGATTTTGAAAAAAAGTAACTCAATTTGATGTGGTAATCATAAAAAATAATAACTGAACATGCAGCAGGAAAGTCTAATTTCAAGCCATATTCTAAATATCTCTTCAGTGACTACACTGTGATAGTGTATTTCACATAGTCGTTTTTTTCATTTTTTTCCTAAAATTTCCCTTTATTTCTGTATTAAGCCCAAGGCATAGGTATAGAGGGGAAAAAAATGTGAATATTTTCTCAAAACCACTTTTTATTGCTGGCTTTGACATCTATAGCCAGGGTAAGATAGATATGAACAGGCCAGTGAAACTGGATTATGCCAGGAGGATGAGGAAGGACATTCTCCTGAATGCTTAGGACCCAACACACCTACTGTTTGGCAAAAATGTTAATATTTAGTGAAAAATAAAAATTAAAAAGATAATTAAATAAAAAATAGGATCTTAGGTGCTGTTTCAATAAATGCAGCTCATCTAGCTGGAAAGATGGGTATCCTCATCGTGCTTATGGCCAAAGAGGTGACAGTCCCAGCTGCAGAACACAATGAGGGGCATGTGAAAAAGATTAACACAGGGAGACAGGAGAGCTTCGGAAGCCAGGTAGAGCATTCTGAGATGTATAAAATGGAGTGGTGAACCTTATAGGAATAAAAATAATGAGTATGTGGTCTGGTGTGTGAAGGACCCCATTGGTAGTTACAGTAAAATTAAAAGTTTGGAATATGCTTTCAGAAGAATCTCAGAATATAATTGTAGCACCTGAAAAAGAAAATCAACAGCTGGCAAACAGGATAAGTCAAGATCAGAGTTTTAAATTATATAATCTTTACACAAAAAAAAAAAATTAAAACAATTTTCAGAGGCCAAATTAAAGCAACCATACATATTGGGTTTGGTACTTATGTGGCCAACTAAACTGGAAAAATTGAACCTTCCAGACAAAGGATATCAGACTGCCACTTTAACAACAATCTAAAAAAGGCAGGCTCTTTTTTAGAAAACCTAACTAAGTACAAATATCAGAATGGCTTTATGCATTAAGGCAATGTGTTTCATGAGGGAGTGATAAGCATGGAGAGAAGGGACAAAGTGTCCCTATGTAACTGGAGCCAAACAATGTCGCTCCTAAGAAAACAAGTGTTATTGAATTTTCAATAGCACTTTAGGAAGGCAAGACAAGACCTTGAGAATAATTACTTCTGATAGTTTTATTCCCCAAGCAAGCAAGGAAATAAAACACAAAAAATAACATTGAACAGAATTTTAACTTTTTTTTTTTTCTCTACTCGCTAAACCAAACTCTGAAAACAAACCATGGGACAAGAAACCGTTGGCGAAAGCCCAGACACAGCACTTGACACTTGTAAGGAAAGCAAAGGGAATGTCAGAAGCTTGACTTCCCTTGCACCCTGGGGGAAATTTGAAACCCTGTTTGTCATTTTTCAGGAAGGTGCTCCAGGTGTCAGACAGCAGGGCAGGCATGGAGGGCCAGGCATGTCCTGGGGGGCATCAGGCACAGCATTGCAGCCGGGGGCAAGGGAGGGGATTGTCCCGCTCTGCTCTGCACTGGGACAGCCTCACGTCGAGTGCTGGGGGCAGTTCTGGGCACCACAATATGAAAAAGATACTAAACCGTTATAGAGTGTCCAAAGGAGAGAAATGAGGATGGTGAAGGGCCTTGAGGGGAAGCCGTGTGAGGAGCTGCTGAGGGCACTTGGGCTGTTCAGCCTGGAGAAGAGGAGACTGAGAGGAGACCTCACCGCAGTCTGCAGCTTCCTATTGAGGGGAAGCAGAGGGGCAGGTACCAATCTCTTCTCTCAGGTGACCAGTGACAGGATTCGAGGAAACAGCATGAGTCTGAGTCAGGGTAGGTTTAGGTCAGATATCAGGAAAATAGGCACAAGTAGGCAAATAAAGTTCCCCCTGCTCCGATAACAGGGACAGACTTTGGCATTATGCAATAAATACACTCCCTTCAGGTATGATGTCAGATATTTGGAATATTCTGCCAGGCAGAGCATAACTGAGGTGAGCTTGCCAATTCATCTCTGCTGCTTTTAAAGATAATGTGCTCTGGAAGTTCCCAAAACCTGTTCACTCTCTCACTCCAGGACTGTGTGAAATAAAATCGGGGGTTTTTTATTCATTATTGATTTTCCATCAGGGATAATTAACTTCATAACCTCCCCAAGCCTGCATGCATGTGTGTGTGTATGTCTGTCCTCCTCATAAGCCAACATCGCTGATACATAGATAATTTATGAAAACAGAGTAGGCGCTTTTTAATAATTAAGTATTAGATAATAGGAGGCGACTTTTTCCAACAATGTACAGTGTACAGCTTTGAAGTAGAGTACAGCACTGAAAGGTTAGTGGCTGTGGATGAATTACATTTCAAAAAAGAAAAGCTGAAGAAAGCTGCTACACTTACACTGTATTATTAAGTAAATTAAAACACTGAAAAGGTTCTTTTCATTTTGCAATGCGTGCACTTCATTGCAGTAACACGTGAGCAGTAGTCCTGTGGCAAAAAGCCAATTGACTGCCCCAGAGTAAATCACACTGCATCAACACGGCCCATTCTCTCTGAATTACAGGGCAAACAATAACACAGGTAAAATTAGCCCTGGCTGTAATTATATAGCAGAATTGTGCTGAGGACGCAGAATGATAAACGGCAAATGCAGAGTGTGTTGTGTCATATCATGTAATCTCTCCTGCTGCAGAGTTGAAAAACAAAGGGAGAGTTGTGCCGTGTTTGTCTAACATGCTCTATATCACAAATTAGAAATCCGTCCTAATTAAGATATTGTTAAACTTCCTTTGTTAATAATTTTTTAACAATGTTAATTAGTGATCATTGATGACATTTTAACAATGTTAATTAGTGATCATTGTTCATCTAACAAACAATTAGGGTGATTTGCACTGCAGTTCTCAGGCGCAGAAGTGCATCCCAGAGCCTTTCTGCCTTTTTACCCCCAGGCTGCTTGAGCCCAGGGAGGGCATCTGGGAATGCTAATGCAATACATAGCCACTCATTTAGCAGAAGCATTGCAAGGAAAATCATGTCTGGCTTATGAAGTTTTAATAGTTCGAAACAGCTGTAGCTTCACAAGAGCGTTCTCATCATACAAGTGCTCCATGAGGTCACTCAGGCCATTTTTACACTAATGTAATATAATACAATACTAGAGGCACACAGACACTCATTCCCCACTGTTCCATTAATTCTCATCGAACTGTGCAGTTGGCAGCAGCTCTCAGAGGCCCGAGGTTGTGGTGTCATCTAACTCCAGCCATTTTCTGGTCTATGTGCTGGTGACAGTAGCAGCAGCAGCAGCAGCGCCTGCTGTGACTCACGTCCCTGATGCCTTTCTGAAAACTGGGACCAAAAACATCAGAGCCACTGTCACACTTACAACGCCCGCTTTGGGAGTTGCAGTATCACTTTGATTTGTAAGAAACGTCCCTGAGAAAGAAGGATGTTAGCATCAAGGGTTATGAAGGAGCTTGAGAAACCAGCTTGTCAGTTAGACCACAGGAGCGCAGAAATTGGACTGCACTTCCTGGCAGAGACAAGTGGAGGGCCACAGGCTCTGACAGATGTCAGGCTCGATGCATGCTTCCTCTCCACAGTGGTCAAAGTATTATCTCTGGCTGGAGCCAAAAAATACCCTCTCCTACCCGAGAACTTCAGGGAAAGTTGGGTTAAATATAGTTCAATTTAAAAAAAAAAAACCAAACAACCAACCAAAAACAGACCTTTACCGAGGAAAACAGACGGTCTGGAGGCTGAGCAGTGGATTAACATTGCTTGAGACACCTCCTGCTGTTGTTCTACTGCCAGTGATAGCAGCACTGGGGCAACCAGAGGCAGGGCCTCCACACAAGCACTGGGCAGTAACACAGGGCGCCAGCAGCCATCTATGGTATCACTGTGCCTCTGCTCCAGGTAAGGTTACACAGCCTGGGTGATAAGACATCAACATACAGTGTTTGTCAGTGCTCCTATGGTGAGTGCTGGTGGTGGACCACCAGAGTAGCTGTGCACTGTGGAAGGCCCTCAGCATGGATTTTGCTGCTGGGGGTGTTACCATTCTTACCATAGCGCTTAGCAAGAGGCATAAATGCACTTTTCTGTGAGCCTTGCCTCAGCAAACATGCTTGAACCCTGCTGCATTACAATTCCATTTCTCATTTTATATTCCTTTATGGCCATGAATGCCTGCTGTCCACCCATAGCTCAGTTACATAATTTATCCATTTTTCTTCATGTTCCTAGTTTATTCCCTCTGTGATATGAACACTGAATTGTTTGTATGTTGCTATACATAAATGTTTCTGCAGAAAATGGTAGATGGAAATGAGTGCCAGAACCCACGCACCAAGTTCTAAATGTTAACTGCAGATTTGGAAAATTATTATTAATGCAGGGCTGACATAACAGACATATTCTTGCATTGTCCAGGTTAGAGGATGGCATTGATATGATTAGATTAGAAGACTGAGCCATTAATCCCTCCTTTTCCTGATTCTTATTGACAAAATTGGAGTGTAAACTAACACTAACCTACTCAGTTCCAGTTACATTCTCATGAATATACATGCAACAGTCCATCAAATTTACATTTATAAAATGCCCTTCATTCAAGGACCTCAGAATGCAAGAGGCAATCAATATGAAAATAAAATTGTTAAGCTTGATTTGGTAAGAAAAATTCAGCTTAGGAATTCCAAGATTTTTCTACTGGCATGTTGTACAGCTGGAGCTGAGTAGGATATGCCTGACTTATGTCTTTCACCTCGACACTTGGTCTTGTGGTTTGTGTGCAAATCTAAGTGCTGATAGAAGCAAAGGATTCGTAGCACTCGCTAGGATAAAGCTCTGTACCTGTTTTTGCAGCAAAGTAGCACTATTTTTCCTCACTGTTTCCTGGAAATGACTGTAGGTACAGCTTCCAGCTACTCTAAAACAGGTAGCAGTTTAGAAGGGCCACTAAATGGCTGCAGGAAAAGGCTGTGAAGCTTCTTGCATCGCCTTATGAAAGAAATCAGACACCAACCCTTGGAGAAGAAGCCAAATGTGCTATTTGTTATGACAGTGACTTGCTCCCAGTTTTCCAAGTCAAGAACCTGCAATTGGGAACCTAAAATCAAATTTTAAAGAGGAAATACATTTCAGTGCTGCAGGGCTCATCTATGGCAGGTTTGAGCAGAAGCATTTAACGTTAAACATCCACATTTGGTGAGGTGAGGGAGGGAACTGATAAATGCTTGCTTGTATTTCTAGGTACCTTTTCATCACAGGAAATTTTATTATCGTTTGTATTACGGATCGTGATTGTCAGACCCAGATATGGAAGTCAAAACACATTTTGACTTCTATGGGGGCAGATGGAAATTGTAAACTGATTTTCACCTTTAAAAATGACCAATCTCATTGCTATATTGGATAAATTTGTTCTGTTGTTATGCCTTTGCTGTGTTCTAGATTCCAAGTAATTGTGATTTCTTTTTCCAAAACAGAAGTAGGTATCCCTAAGAAGAAGTGTAAATGTTTTGTGAAGATGATGCTGACAATATGCTAGCTGTGGGGGATTGGGCTATAATTAGAGACCCATTTACACCCAGTAATTTTCTGTTATCATTTGTAAGTGACAGTAAAGCGTGCTGCATTTCCACTACCCTGTGGATTTACACATTTACTAATTCTATGAGTCTTTACACTCCTCAAGTCAGTAGTTTCTGGCATCATTATGTGACTGGTTTCTAAGCAGAGTATTCCCAAGAGCCACAACAGAAACATAGGACACCTCAGCAGTAGAAAAAGGCTAAAAATTCTTTTTGTGCTCAGACCAGCTGACTTTGTTTGCTGGCCAGAAGTCATCAGTAAGCATTACCTACACAGCATGTCTATGACCGCTGTCTTGTGTTGTAATATTAAACCAGGCTTTGCTGACATTAGGCAAAGTTAGCAACAAAAGGTAGTAAGCAAAGGAAGAAAAAGGTTCCTCAGTATTTGATCTGCTTCTTTTGTATTTCCTCATGTACACCTGCTCCTGAAAATCTGTTGGACCCTCTTCCTAAGGTTTAGAGAATCCTGAGTCTGAAGGGGTTGAAGACCAGGACAAGGAAACATCCTTTTTTTTTTTTTTTTTTTTTGCCCCAGTGCATCTATGTCCCCTATTTATCTGCTTTTACAAAAGAAAGGCAAATACCATCTATGCAGACATGCATTTTTCGAGGTTACACTCAGGACTGCTCAGGCAGACTGGGAGTGAAATCATCAAAGATCTGCCAGATCTTTTTAGTATTTTAGTGACTTGAGCTGCATGGATGCTGCAGTGGAGATGTAACACCAAGCAGTCAGCACTAGTTAAATACCAGCAGTTGCAGACAGGCTGCTGGTTGGCAGGATGAATTAAAGCTTCCCCTGACACCTGCAGCTCCACTGGGCATGGCTGTTATGCACTTCCATGCAAAACATTCAACTTAGCTGGAATTAGCTGCTTTCATTAAAACCTAACAAGTCACTAAAAATTAATTAAAACAAAACCAAATCAAACAAAAAACAAAACACCAAAAAACCAAATCCCAAAAAAACCAACCCAACCCAATATATGCTGGTACAAGTGACTTGCACATTGCAGTATTTTGTGATAAATCTTACATTTCTGGTCATTCTTCAGCTGGAGCATAAAGGAAGAAAGCACAGGGAAAATGCAGCATTTAAATCCACATCACAGGGAGAAATGCTGATAAATGGTCAAGAAAAATCCAGTAGATCTGTGTATTTGTTTTCTTAAGTGGAGATAGATAAATAGTGTAATGTAAGAAATCTATATCCGCTGTTTTCTGTTTGGACAGAGAGCTACATCTCCTTCTAAATTCAATTCTTTAATCAGTGGAAACTGTACCTCATAGCACAGACAAAAGATGTTATTCTATGTTTTTGTATTTAATGCCAGATACATAAAATCTCTGAAATATAAGAAGGCAACTTGAAACATATGATTGTGTTGTTTGCTCTTCCCTGTTCTTTCTTCTGTCTTGGCTTTGAAGGCTGCTGCTTGGGAAAACATGTGGAACATTCCTTCTGAATGAAATACTGCTATTTTACATTGTATGAATTTGTGAGTGGATAATTATGTTCTAATTCCTCCCAAGTGGCCCTGTTCTTCTCCCTTCTGCTCTGCTCCTTCTTCCTGAGCTTCACTACACTTTTCCACCCAGCTCCCACTCTTATTTTTTCACCAGTTTTTATCTCTTCAGATCCCACTGCTACTTTGTTCACCCTTCCTGATTTCTTGCTGTTCCACCTTATAGCCCTTCCTCCATGCACAATGCCTCTTCTTCACCACATCTTGCCCTGGCCTGTTTCAGCTCCCTCCCTCTCTCCCTCTCTGTTGCCCTATGGTCTTCCTTGCTCTGCTTATTTCTTCTTTCTTCTCATAAATTTCCTTTCTTCTGCTCTCATGTGTGAGATGTAGCAAGAGACCACCTGCCTTATCAGGAAGGCAGGTATTTTAGGAAGGCCCTAGTTAGCTTTATGGTCTGTGGGCTGCCTGGCACAAGCCCATAATAAGCTTTACCAAGTTAGAAGATTAAAATGTAGCATGGAAATATTCAGTCCATCATGTTACTATGCGAAGTGGCTCATCTTATCAGGAAAATTGCCCAGCACCATCACCGCTTTCTTCAGTCTTTACAGTCTGGTCATTGCCTCATTTTCAGTCAGGAAGGATTTTCTTAAACAATAAAACTATCCATAATGAGTCTGCTCTCTAAATTATACTCAAGCATGCAATCTCCCACTCTAATTTTGAAACCCGATTGTCTAAATGAAGGCACCCAGTTCTAAGTTTTAATTTTCAGGCGGGCATTTAGGCACCCAAACACCCATTTTACTCCCCTAAGTGCTGATCTCAGCACTCCAATACAGCAGGTGAATGGGCACCCTCACCTAACCTGAAAAGTTCAGCGGCGTTGTTCTGTCTCATTGAGTGCAAAGCTGCGGTGCTGTTCCTCGTCCTGTGCCACCAGCACCCTCCTCCGTGAACCTGATGCTCCTCCAGTAGAGCCCATCGCTTGGCTGGGTGCTGGACATGTGTCCCCGTGCAGCATCCCACTGTCCCTCACAGGGACAGGCTCCCCTGGCACGTACCACACCGCGGGCCTCGGGGCTCTTTGACAGGAACAGGGCAAACTGGAAGGCGACTGAAAGACAACACGGGTGCTTTTGGCTTTGCGGCAAAGTCGCCACCTTTGGGGGCAGCCGCTGAGCTCCACAGCCCGTGAGAGATGATGCTCACAGCATCACCCAGCAGCGGCACTCCGCAGCTGGGCTTGGGGTCTGCAGCCTGTAGGAATGCTCCTCTGCTTCACGCACCTTCCCAGCCAATGTAATAATAACCTCTCTTGCGCCGCCCCAGCTGCTTTGCAAATAAAACCTGAAAACCCCTAGCATCCCTCTGCTCCCGGGTGACATCCCGCTGGACTCCAAACAGGACTGCGAGAACGGCCGTGCCTCGGGCGGCAGAAGCTCTCGGCTGAGCCCAGCGGAGCTGGGCAGGCCCCGGCAGGCAGGGGATGGCCCGAGTTTCCCCGGAAGAGCCCCAAAATGAAGCTCTGAAGCACATGGGTCACGCACAGCAGCGCGGAGGGCTTCCGCCCCAGCACAATGCAGCGGGACATACGCAGGCGGCCGTGCCGTGGAAGCAATCATATTCTTTGTTCCCCAGTTTAATGGAAGCCTCCTCCAAAGCTCCCAGCGGCTGATTTAAATTACAATAAGGCGCTGACTCCGGCTTACAAAAAAACAAGGAAACAGACATTTATGGTTTAAATCTGGTCTGACACCTGACCTTAACTGTGACTGCTGTGCCAGCAAACAGCAACAACAAAAAAAAGGCTCAATTTAAATCCTGTTCTTGTTAACGCGGAGTGTTAGATATAACTGTGAAATTCCGGCTTTTGTGGGGTTAATTGCATAACTCTTTGCTGTGCTTTAACAAGATGTTTTGTAGCTGAATAGCTGTGATTTCCTTTGTTTCTTTCTGTGGGCCGAAGGTAGTTTAAGAGGGGAAATTAGCCATTTAATTATTATGAGTGCAGGAGAAGTAAAAAGACCATATGGTTTGCTGTTGAAATTAGTCACAAGAAACTTTTTTTTTTTTTAATAATATGTGATATTTTTAACAAGCAGATGTGAAGCCACGGCGTCTCCCACAAGAGCTTTGCCAGGCTTATCTATTGTACCGAGTGCTGCGGGGGGGTATTTTTAGCACAGGGGGTCGTTGCATGGAGGAAGAGCTGGTAAGGAGGAGTGGTTGCAAGGCAAGCTGGAGGCACAGCAGGGTCAGCAGGGACTTGTTCCTGATCCCAGCACAGCTGCTGTGGGACTCGGGCTCTCAGACCAGCACTGGAAACGATGCTGAGCTCAGGCCCCTGCTGCAGGGTATCTGCTCTGTTCCTTGCTGCCTTGAGCATCTGAGCATCTCTTCACTGGCCTGGGCTGCTGCTCATGCCCGAGCAGGTGTCCTTCAAAAAGGCCCGTGTTCCTCTGTTGGCTTGCTTCCTGTCCTGATTCCCCCTCCAGTTCTTCACAGGCAGCCCTGAAGCCTTTTTTTCTGTCTTTCTACGACTCGCTCACCATTCTAGGCTAGTCACCAGCACAGCGGGATTGTGGTGGCATTCCGGGAGGCACCAGCTTTCCCAAATTACAGTTTAAAAGCAGCAGTAGGAGCCCTGTGAGCAGTCAACAGTGCTGCTCAACAAGGGAAAATGCTGCCTGTGAGGCCAGGCGAGATGCACACTCAGCTCCCAGCTCCCCTCGGGACTCAGCTTGGTGGGAGCAGGGATCAGCTGCCTCTCACAGACGCAGGTCTGCTCCTCCTTCCCCATCCTCCTGGGGGCCATTGGAAATCTACGCGTGATATCTTTGACACCTGTAGGTACAGCATGTTGACCCCTCTACCTGATAACAGGGATCCCATTGCATAACTCTGAAAATTCATTTCTGGTGTGTGTTTTCAGATTCTCAGCCAGCTTTATGTAGGTTTTGGTGATGTTTTTTTTCTTCCTCCTTCACCTTAATCTCATTCACCTCTCATCCTATTCCTTGTTTGTAAGGGAAGTTTCATAAATTAAAGCAGAGGCACACCATTGCTTTTATCCATTGCTTTTTATCACTTATCTAGATACAAAGGTTATAGATTAGAGAGGTCAGAGGTCACAGTTTAGAGAGGCATAGATTTTATCTAGCAAAGTTGTGCTATCTTTCCCCTACCTTGCCTGAATTTACTTTGTAACAAACTTTTGCAGAAGGCAGGGAAATAATAAAAGAAGTGAAGAGTAAGGGAAGTGACTATTGCTATATAATAGCTTCAGAATATTTGAATAACAAAAGTGACACCAGGTTACTTTTGTACTGCCTCCTGGCCAGACCAATAAAGTCCCACCCAGCAAGAAATACTCTGGTTTTGCTTCTAACCCATGCAATCCTTTTGGAATTGGTGGGTTTGCAAAAAAAGGTAAGTCAGGGCAGGATCTGAGCCCTTCAGGAAATTTTGAACCAACTACTTGATCATTGCATTGCTCATGATGCAGTGCAGGAACTCAATTAGGTTGGCATTTACTGTGTGCAGGAACACCTACGCTCCTTTTCAGGCCTCTGACACTGGAGAGCTGTAACAGAGTATTGAATTGTAGGCAGCGCTTTTAAACAGTGCTGCTTTTTAGATTGGGCATTTCAGGGAGTTATCACTGCTCTGATGTTTAATTTGAATCTTCTTTTCTAGTTTTGTATTTTCCTTTGCAGTCAAAGGATTTCTGGTACTCCTCTAATACAAACAATCAAGGGGTCTGGTTTGCTTTTGCTTGAAATTTAGGAATTATTCAAGTTCCCTTATCAAGATAATTCAATAAGTTCTTCCTGTTCAAAATCACCCAATTGAACGGCCTACTGTATCTGTTCCTTCCGCTCCCTTTTTTCCTGCCTGCCTGCCTGCCTTCTTCTTCTCTGTTTCTCTACACCAGTTCTAATTATTTTGCGCTCAAATGATAAATGGGTTTCAAATAATTAGAGGTGGTATAAAGGACCACAGCTGGGAGATTTATGCCAGCCGAGCCATCCGAACAAAGAGCCTTCTGTGGGTATCGTTTTTCTCGCTGGACTTTGAAGCCCTGTTCTGCTGTCTCCACCTTCAAAGAGCTATATCATTTTTAACCCACATAATTTTATTCTCCTTTTTCATACCTGGGCAATGTCACAGGCCCTTATTAAGGAGCAGACCAAATGTCAAAGTTTTGTTGTAAATCAGCAGGAAGCCAGTAACAAGTAGGGGTGAGAGGGCTCAGGGGAGGCCCTATACAAGGACCCAAGTCAGATGTGTTGCCAATTCATTAGAAAAGAGAGCTGTAAAAGATAAACCACCTCCGACTTTCTTTAGGACAACTTAGTAACAATAACAACATTGGATTACTTTTGCATGGGCCCCTGGCCAGACTGGTCCTGTCATCTGGAAATTAAGGTGAAACTGCCTGACTTGTGCAAATGCTAAGCAGGGTTCTTTCCTGTTGCTAAATTCTTTGAGAAAAAGTATTACATTTTTAAGTCAGACAAATAAATATGTGGGCATCCAGGACAAGAACAGGTTAAGAAAGAACCTTTTAGAGAGAATATGTTATTAGCAATTCTCTTTCCTTTTACATACTCTCCTGACTGCTTCATATAAAGCTTGAAAGGACTTGTCCTATCATAAAACAACACAGCTGAAACACCTCCTTCTCTCTGAGGCTCAAGCAAGGGCTTCATGCTCTGGCTGCAAAGAGCTTCTGCTTAATCAGAGCAATGTTTTGCATGCTGCTGTCTAACAATTGAAAGACAAATTGCAATGCCAAGCTGAAGTGAAAGCTGGTGTGGGTTTTTTTTCCTCTTCAGAACAGGACCCTCATCTGTGCACATGCATTGCCCTATGACTACAGAAGGGGAAGGAGCCTGAAGGTGGAGAGGTGGGTTTAGCACAGACGTATTTGGTGCAGACCCGTGGACACTGTTTGTTTCCCTGGGAAAGCCGTCTGGGCTCTCTAGTTCTAGCCTATGTGTTGATGGTAATGGTGTAAATACCTCCAATGTATCTGTTCTTCTTCAGCTGTAAAAACTAGGGTGAAAGGCAACAATTCCAATTTAGGGGAATGCCTAATATGATTTCTGATATCTTGGCTGAGAAGCAGGTGAAGACAGCTTCAGTTTCTCTGAGAGATGGAATGGTAGAAAGTGTGGCTGGCCCATGACCACACCGGCTCTTTCCCTTAATGCTTTGCTTTGCTTTTTTGTTTGGTTCTTTTTTTGGTGTTTAGGCTGTAAGCTCACTGTGCCAGCTCCTTTAAAGTCCTTTGTAGATCTGCTTGTGTGGTGCTGTGTTGCTGCAGCCTATGAGCAGGTGCTGTCTGCTGCAGGAGTAGCTATCAGTGACCATCAGTATTTTCACAGTGAAAAAAGAATATCTTAAAACAATTTATTTCTCTACTGAGCTTTTCCACCATAGCTTGCCTTGCTTTGCCAGCTGCTGGAAAATCAGAACTGAGAGCAGTGAGCGTGAGAGGGATGTATCTTTACTTTCTCCAGGATGAAGCTGCAAGCTCCCTCTTAGTTCACTGGAACAACTGTGTTTTTCCTCTCATTTTTCAGCCAGGAAGGATGAGCAAACACATATCACAGAAACAGAGTATTTTGTGAATGTTGACTGAAACATGGGCACTATGTACAACAGTTTTGATCACAGTAAAACAATTGCCATGAAGATGTGCCATCCACATTTGATTGACATCATCTCTTTGAATCCTTTAGCAGAGTTAGGGAGCTGTACGTCCAGGCAGACACTTGAATGAAAGAAGACCCCATATTTTCAGGTACAGCAACTTTAATGGTCTATTGCTTTGGCATATAAAAATATGTATTCTGGAGAGAATGTAAGACAACACTATGAATCAGAATATGTGGGGTATTTCTTCCTAGTCAATGCAAAAAATCCAATGAACACAATAAAGAATAAACATCTAAAATAAGTCTGTTAGAGAGTAGCTGTGGTAAGAAGACTGAATAAGAAACCAGAAAAAAAAAAATGGAAGGAAAATCAAGTCTATGCTGAAGGAAAGAATTAATTTCACACAGGGGAAGGGATGAAGCAGCCTGGCAAACTACACCTACACAGAGGAGGCAGTGATGATAAAGTGGAGGAGAAAGGGATGTGAAAAAGGAAAGGGAAAAATCCCCACATTTGTCTCAGCAGGGCATACTTCTAATGCCATAGTGGTAAGACTGATAACTTGTGGATGTGATCCTCCAGAAGAATATCCCATACTTTACATGTCTAAAATACATGCTCCAGGATATGGCTGACTTGCCTAGATCCTGTTGCATGCATTGGCTGTCTGTGCCACACTGAGGTGTTCAATAATTTCATGTTATAGATTAAGAAGCTCAAAGAAAGGCCATTTCATTGCACAATTGTTTGTGAGCAGTGTTAGTTAAATCCCTCTTTACCCTGGCTCTCTATCTCCAAACCCTTTGTGAAGTTATGGAAAGTTCGAGGGGTACCCAGAGGGGTTTCTGAAGGCTCTGTGTCTGGAAAACACTGCAGACATCATCACTGAGTCAGTATTTCCATGGGCTGATGGCTGATGTGCAAGCAGAAGACCACCCTGGCAAGGTGTGATCTAAAAAAATAGGAGGATACTGAGGAAATTTTGTTAGCAGAGCAGTGCAAAATGATTTAACTCAGAAGTTTTTGTAATCCTGGCCAAACGCATTTACAACATCCAGCTTGTTCTCTAGTTAGGTGGTCTGGAGACTGAATTCATCCCGGGGGCCAAAATATGAAATATTTGGGAATTCTGGCAGGCTCCATGCAACTATTCATGCTTCTTGTTTATCTCGCAATGTTTCTTTGCATAATGAATGGGAAAGGGTGAAATAAACACAGCAATGTTTAAAACAATAGAATGTTTTGTATTGAGACATTACTGACCCCCATTTAGATTTTCAGCAACAAGGCAAAACAGTCGCTTTAGAGATAACAGTGCTTTTCTAACGTTGGATATGTGTCCAAGAGCTCTTTCTCTGCTTGAAGCACCACCTGAGAGGAAATAGAAATGTCTTTGCAGGCTTAAATGCTGCCCAAGTTTGTTTTTTTGAGCTCGGAGTGCCGTTTCTCTTGCTCTTGCAGGGGACAGAAGATGCCCTTGACAAGAGATCCATTGCAAATACAGGCTGTTGCGAACACATTTGCCCAGCAATTTGAGACAAACTTTCCATCATCTTTTCCAAGTCCATGGAGATGGTTTGGTTTTACTGTGGGAACAGAGGTGTCAAAAATGCTCAGCCTGTTTGTGGACATGTACAAGGCACCCACAAGGCTGCACACAAAACAGCTGGGGTGTCTGTGGGCAGCACTCAGGAGTACATAGCACTGTTCTGGGCACTCACAGAACAAATGGAATTTGTTGCTGGGACCAGCACATGGTGTCTCTCCTGCACATATTTTGCCCTCAACACTGCCCTCCTGCTTATTGTGTTTCCGTTCCAAAGGGACATATCTATTGTTCTTTAAATCATTGTGAGGGGACCGAGCTTCTCTTTTCTTTGGTGTCCAAGTGCTTGGGCTGTTCGTGGGAGAGGACTCAAGTGTCTCTGCTTTCAGTTAGTTGTCTTTAACGAAGACGTTTCAATACTGATTTTTGGAATCCCATACACAAACCATTCAGTACCGTTTTAATGCAAGTCTGATAGGCCAAATTCTGTTCAGGCTTTTGGAAAATGTGGTCATTCTGGCTTTGATGAGTGTGCATGCTGCATAAATCTGCATGAAGCGTGGCTCACTTTGCTTATTCACAAGCCCAACGATACATTTTGCGCCGAGGGAGAGAATCAACAACTTCCGTATACATCCAGGGATTTAGCTAAGTGCATCACCATATACAGACACCAGAGCTCACGTACACAGGGCAGGTTCTAAGTGCACAGTTAATGCCATTTCTTGCCAGATCTTCTCTTGCAAGGAAATGAAATTATTTCCAAAACTGCAAATGAATAATTAATATCCTATCAAGAAATTAATATTGTCCTCAAAGTGTTTTGTGGTAGCACCTGATCCCACAAAAAACTGCATCTGCACATAAAGCAGGTTGCAGGTTCAGGGCATTCCTTGCCATGTCAAATAATCATTATCTTTTCAACAATATCAGGGGATTCTGGTTTTTTTTTTCCTCTGCTCGCTTCTGCGCACTGTAGGGCACTCGGATGCTCATTAAGATACATGTCCCTTCCAATTTCACTCTCATTTGCACTATGTTAACAGCTACTTTTTCATCATTGCTCAGACAAACGATGGCCTTTGTAACCAGGAATAAAATTAGTCGCAAGTGGAAACCTGTTTTAATGAGGCCAAATTGTTATTTAACTCCAAATGTGTACAGTATTTTTTGTCTAAATCTCCTTTAATTCCTCCCTAGTATTAATTATATCTTGTCATAAACAGGCCTTGGAAATGCTGGCTCCTTCAGTAGAGTTCAAAACAGAGCCTCATGCCAGAGCACCACATTATTAAGGTAAAATAAAAAAGGGGAGAAGGGGGGAAGCTCCTTTTGTCTAATTTTTCCAAAACTTCTGATTAAAATAAATGAGATCACTGGAATTTATATAAGCAAATTTGGCAGCTTCTCTATATTTACTGAAACTGTGACATAAATCAAAACTGAGACCCTCCAAGAATGTGTTGTTATCAGAGTAATTATGTGTTAGTGAATCACACATGAATAAGGTACTTCTGTTACAGCTGTTTATTAGAGTTTTCTTGGCTTCCATTTCTTGCTCTGCCACTGCCTTGCTTTGTAACCTCAGGGAAGTTTCTGTGTTTTGATTAATTCAAAAGATGTGCATATGTATATGTCTGTACATACACACACAACTATATAAATATGTAGTAATTTCCTGCTAAAAGAACATTTCAAAATGCTGTAAAAGACAAAATGAACATGACCTAGAGACTTTACTTGCTAGCATAAGTGCTTTATTTAAGTGTATACACAAGCCAGAGCTATTCTGGTAACATCCAGGCAGTATGGAGTTACAATTCATGGATCAACATGAGTTTTTAGGTGAAGCAGCAACTATATCTCATACCTTCCCCTGTCCCCACTACCCCAAAATGACTTATTCACTATAACAACAAGAAGGTATTGTTTCTTCATTACCCCAGCAGTTTTTGCCCAGAGAAAGAATTTGGAAAACTATGTGTTGTTACAGTGCCATCTGGTGATTCCCGCATACAAGTGGGTGAAGCTCACTCATCGGTGTTATTGCTGCTCTGCATTACTTAGCATACTCCCTCAGGCAGCTTGTCATGCTGGTTTTTTTTAACTCTTTAGCATTTTAATGTGTAGGAAATTTCAACAAACGGCAATCAAAACATTTTCCAAACGTACTCCTACTCGAGTTTATCGGTACCAGTTCGATTTTAAGAAATTGAGGGTAAAGCAAAGAAAAAAAGTGTTTCCTAATCATTTATAATTCATCAGAAGCCTGATTGTGCTGGTGCTGCACCCCTGGACAAAGTTTTGTGCTTTTCTTGGTACCCAGAAAGTGCTGCAGGTGTGTTGTTAGCATCCCATATGCATTTGCATGGCACTTGGCTCTTTCAAGGTGATAAGCGAACATTATTAGCTACCATTCTCAGGGAATTGGAGAAGCCTGGTCCCTGTTTCACTTATGGGAAAATGAATTGGAGATACTTGTTTGAGATGAGTCTTGAACAGAGCTGGAGTTAGAGCTGTGGGTGTCTGTTTCTCTTTTCCCACCTGAGAACTGGACGTGCTGTCCCTCAGGCTGTGCACTTTTGTGATAATGTGATGTAATGCTGCTTTGGGGCTTGGCATGCCTCTTTTGTCAGATTTTTTGGTCACTTTGCCCATTTTTGCCTCTCAGAAGTAAGAGTAATGATAGCTTGGTTTCTCTGTAATAATTAAGTATCTTTGTATCATTTTATTTAGTAGACAATTAGGAGTTTCCCCCAAACTGGTGTTCTTATGTGCAGTCCTCATGCAAAAGTGGAGCAGCTGCTAGTACAATTTAGCATTAAGTGAGCCTCTGAAGCTTCAGATCCTTGCCTGAGATGTTCACATAACTGCAATGACTGTTTCCTTCTCTTTAAAATAGATTGAAACAAAACAAAGGATCCTGTTGCAGGCAGAAGACCAGTTGACCCCTAAAAATATTTTGTATGCTTTACTAATTTAGGTAGAGGCATATAAAATTCCAAATTTTGAGTATAAATAATTATTGAAAAGCAGTAATAGATGCACCATTTTCCTTTCATCTTTTGATAACCTATAGGAGAAGGAGGACATATCTCTCTCTTGCTTGCTCGCTTATCCCAGAGGAAGTGCAGTCCCCTCTCCTTCCATTCAGGTGTCAGCCTTTGTCTCCTCTGAAAAGCAGAAGTTCTCTCCATCCTAAACATCTGCAGCGTCAGCCTCAGTTCCAGCCTGCTGTGAATGGGGTCTTGAGGCAAGAGGTGTTTTTGGTCTTCTCCCAAATCCTTCTGGTAAGTCAATGTCCACTCTTTAAAGAGACTGCAGGTGAGGGCACCACACCTCCAGGTGACAATTCCCACTATTCCATGGAAATGGCAGATGGTAGAAAAAACTGTTCATATAGTTGCAATGGGTATGAACCAAAGGGCATTTTTAGAAACACATTCCCAAGAGCTAATAAAAATATGTGGTATATATGCTTCAGAAACTGAAGAAAGCAGTCAGAAGCAAAGAAGGTGTGATATCTTCAGGCAGGGCCAGCTCTGAGAAGAGTTTGCTGTTTAATTGGCCAAGTTAAACAAGATACAATTAGGGCTAACCTGGTCTCCTAGGATTCATAAAGCCTTATTTGGAAATTTTGGGGAGATGGTGGGGAAGCAGTGGCTTTAATTGTATCTTGTTTAACTTGGCCACTTTGATCACTTACACTTCTCTGACTTGGCTTCTTTCATAGATGTCACACCTTTGAACAGCTGACTAGCCTTTCTTTTTTCCCTTAATGTAACTTTTTCTGTATATTAACTGCTGCAAATCAGATGGAAGCACATTTGTTTTCAATTTATTATATAACCAGATATGAATAATACTGTTAATATAATGGCTCAAGTTCTCTGCAATTTCTTGAGAACAAAAGTCTTCTCTGGCATCCACAGAATTATAGAATAGAATCACAATATTTCTTAGGTCAGAAAAGTCTAACCATTAATCCAGCACTGCCAAGTCCACCACTAATCATGTCCCTGAGTGCCACATCCAGATCTAAAATACCTTCAAGGACTGTGACTTAACCACTTTCTTGGCCAGCCTGTTTTAATGCTTGACAACCCTTTCTGTGAAGAAACTTTTTTTAATAGCCAATCTAAACTTTCTCTGGTGCAACTCAATGCCATTTCCTCTGGAACTGTCACTTGTTACCTGGGAGAAGAGGCTGACCCCCACCTGGCTACACCCTCCTTTCAGGCAGTTGTAGAGATTGAAATGGTCCCCTCTGAGCCTTCTTTCTCCAAGTTAAATGCCCCCAGCTCCCCCAGTCACTCCTCGTCAGACTTGTGCTCCAGACCCTTCCCCAGCTCTGTTGCCCTTCTCTGGACACGCTGCAGCCCCTCAATGTCTTTGTTGTGGTGAGGGGCCCAGAACTGGACACAGCACTTGAGGTGTGGCCTCACCAGTGCCGAGTACAGGGGGACAGTCACTGCCCTGGTCCTGCTGGCCACATCATTGCTGCTACAGGCCAGGATGGCATTGGCCTTCTTGGCCACCTGGACACACTCTGGCCCTGTTCAGCCACTGTCAAGCGGTCCCATCAGGTCCTTTTCCTCAGGGCAGCTTTCCAGACCCTCTTCCCCAAGCCTGTGGTGTTGCATGGGGTTGCTGTGAACCAAGTGTAGGATCTCATTAAACCTCATACAATTGGCCCCAGCCCCCATTCCAGCCTGTACAGATCCCTTTGTAGAACCCTCCTGCCCTCCAGCAGATCAACACTCCTGCCCAGCTTGGTCTTGTCTGCAAACTGGCTGAGGATGCACTCAAACCCCTCATCCAAGATGTTGATAAGGTTATTAAGCAGGACTGTCCCCAGTGCTGAGTTCTGTGGAGCAGCTCTTGTGACCAGCCATCCCCAGGATGGAACTCTCTTCATCACCACTCTCTGGGCCTGATCACCTGGTTGTTCTGCCTGTGCCCATGATGGCACTCAGGATGATCAGCTCCATGACCTTCCCAACACCGAGGTCAGACTGACAAGCCTGTGGCTCCCAGATCATCTTTACAGCATTTTTTGTGGATGGACATCACATTTGGTAGCCTCCAGTCAATGTGACCTCCCCCATTAGCCAGGACTGCTGGTAAATGGTGGAAAGTGAGCACTCCCACCAGCAGGTCCCTCCCTGCACTTGGGTGGATCTCCTCTGGCTCTATTGACTTGGGTGTGTGTGTGTGTGTGTGTCTAAGTGGTGTAACAGGTCACTGACCATTTCCCCTGGGATTATGGAGGCTTCATCTTGCTACCAGTCCCGGTCTTCCCACTCAGGGAATTGGGTACCTGGAAAACAGCTGGTCTTAGTATTAAAGAAGGCATTAAGTACCTCAGCCTTTATCCTCATCCTTGGTCACTGTATTTCATGCTGCATCCAGGAAAGGATGGAGATTCTCCTTAGCCCTCCTTTTGCTCTCAATGTCAACAGCAGCCAAGAAGCAACTTTGCTGATTGTGCACAGATTCATTGCATATTTGCGCTGTACCCAGGGGCAAAAGCCACTTTCCATACCTTCTGCTCTCCACGTCAGCCAGCAACTGAAATTACTGATCCATTAACTTCTCCACCAGCGTGAGACTGTGGCAATCCCTACTGGTGAGATAAGGGGATTGCTATGGGCTTCTTACGTGTGCCTACCTGTTAGACACAGCTGAGACAGTTAACACTGGAAAAGCAGAGTTGGGTGCCAAAATCCAAAAATATTTAGACCAATCCTCCAGATGTACTTCACTGTGCCTGCTCTGACACATTGGTATTTTCTCTCTGTGCATGTGCTGCTGTAGGACTTTGAATATCAAGAGGTACCAGCTTTTGTCTGATGTTCTTCACAGAGTTTTCCTGATCGAACCAGTTCCTGTCTCTATTCACAGCAACTGCATATATTTTGGGAGATATGGTCTGAGCAGCCTAAGCCGTGGGGGAGAATGGAAGCATGAGACTTTTGGCTAACCTCTTCCTAGGGCAGCGTTTTCACCACTGGAGGCCAGAGAAATGTTTATCAGGGAAGACTGAGCACAACTGATCCTGCCTTGGGGCAAGGCTCTGGACAAGGTTCTCTTGAGTGCCATGAAACCCTGTGGTTTTAAGATTTCTGGATAGAAATATTTTGATTTGGAACTTTTTTTTTGGTCTGGTCTTTCCTTTCAAAGGAAAATTTTGACAAATTCAACTTTTCTTTGTAAGGAAGTTAGTCATAGGTACACTTCAATTTTTCTAACTGTTGCTGTTTTACGAGGGAATAACAAATCCCACTACAAGAATAGGGATCGAGTTTATCAATTCCTCTTGTCAGACACATGACTTGGGCCCTTTAAGGCTCAGAGTGCCATTTAAGGCTCTCGCTAAGCCGAACTAATCACCTATGACTGCTCAAAGTGGCAATGTTACTCCTCCCTTACCTCTTTTGTCCCTGGCTGTCCATTCCCTGCCATCTGTTTCTGTCAGAGCCAGCAGTGAACTGGTGGGCTGAACCAGCACCAAGTGCCTCTCTCTGCTTGCAGTACATCTCCTTTTCTCCCGTTCGAGCCCCTGAAACCTGCTTGCCATGAGGTCAAAAGGAAGAAGAGCCGGCAGCCTGCAGATGTGAGGAACGTGGAGGATGGAGAGCGGGATGCCACTACATGGACTGCTGTAACATAAAGTGGGGCACTTCATTAAATCTGTCAGATAAATTGAGCCCTGACCTTTTGGCAAAATCTGCACGTGAAAGTCTCAGTCCCTCAGGGCATAAAGGAAGGCTGGGGGGCTATCTCCCTCCAGCCTCGCTGAATGCCCATCCATTTATTCCTGGCTCAGGCACAAGCCATAGGGCAGAGGCAGTTTGGGACAGAAAAAAGTGGCCTGTTTGTTCTCCTCTGAAGAGTGGCTTTTTTGTAACATGTGGTGTGTCAGTCATGTGAGCCAAATAGCCAAAGGTAAAAGAAATTACCAGTGCTGCTGAGGGAACTGCATTTATAAAAGCAGTGTGTCTCTGGATTTTTCATTTTCTCTTCCTTTTTCCCTCAGGGAACAAAAAAAAAAAAAAAAAAAAAGTAGAAGGAGTAGAAGGAATTTAAGTATAAAGCCATGGATATTGTGAAATTTAGCACTCAAAATTGTTCCCAAAGTTTAAGATTTCTCCTACAATGGTAAATTTGCTATGTGATACACAAATAGCATTTGCTATTATTTCCTTGGATTTTGATGGACAGGTGTTGTTTGGGGTAGACTTGTCATTCCCAACTGTCTTGCTAGAGGAATGCTTGTGGGCAGATATGTTGCAATGAAAACCAAAGGCCAGTATGCTTATAATACACGTATACAATACACATCTCTCCACCAAGCCTCCTACTAAGACAAGGTTTCATGCAATTCTCCTGGATTTACCCAGATAATTCAAGCCAGTATTCTTCAATCACACTTATTCTTGGGAAAGGAGTGTTAGGCAGCAGGCCTCATTTTTGTTGAATCCAGTGCCACAGCTCCCAGCTCCTTCTATTGTTCCTCTTGTCAGAGGCAAACTTTGGGATCCTGACATAGAAAGAAAAAGAAAAGCACCCAGCTGAGAGATCCTGCTCGTGGCTGGGAAGGGGGGAGGATGGGGAGGAAAGGGCTTTGAGTCAACCTAGTGGTGTTTATCTCTACTTTTTCTTTTTCTTTTTTGTTTGTTGGTTTGTGTTTGGTTTTGGTTTTATTCTTTTGGTTCAATGTAACGTGAAGGGGGATGAAGGGAGAAGAGATGGGAAAGCAGTGGAGGGGTGTGGGGGTCACAGGGGCATAGTCACGCACCATTGTCGCCTGCTGGGAAGGACCTTATCTCACCAGTTCTGGATCAATTTGACTAATCTATTTTATCTCACCATCTAATCTATCTGTTTCTGCTGAGCTATCCATCTGCCTCGTGGTATTGATCCCAACAGTTTTGTAATTGTATTTATAAAATGCCCTTTCACCCTCCTGGGAAGAGGGGTCTTGTGTAAAGGCAGATGGGGAGGCAAGGGGTGGAAATAACACACTCCACTGCTCCTGATGACAAAGCCCCCAGCACCCGCTACAAGCCCTCCAGCCTTCTATTTATTCCTCCTCGTGCAGCCCTTCCTCATCATCCTGGCTTCAAAGCCCTGGAGAGAAAATTGCCAGGGGAGCCCAGGGCAGCGTGCAGTGGCAGAGGGATGACTGCCAGGAGAAAAGCCATTTGCAGAAAATGGAGCAGTGTCCCATCTCCAGCCTTGTTCCAAGCTGAAATTCATCTGTTTCCAACTGTTAGATAGAGAAGGCTGGAACTGCCAGATCATCTGAGAGAAGAAAAAGTGAGGGAAGCAGTATGATATTTGTGATTTGGAAGGAAACAGCTTTTTATCCCCACACAAAATCAAATTTAATCCAGAGATGTGCAATGACACCTTCCAAGAGTAAACAGATCCTTAGAGAGGCTCGGGAACATCCTCTGGGTAGGTAATCTGCACAGCAACAGAGCCTCCTCCTGACTGCAGGAACCAGCTGCTACATGAAGTCCTCAGCAGTTTGCCTTGATTCTTTCTGTTCGTCCCTATTTAGACAGGAACCCGTTCTCTGCATGGGGTTGGGCATTTTATTTAGAAATCAGTGCATGTTATTTTGAAATCAAAATTTATTTCAGTCCTAAATTAACCTACATTGACCTCTACACTTTTTAACCATAGAAAACACTATATACCAGCAAAGGTTCCTGCATGATGAATAGTGTGTGTGTGTGTGTGTGTGTGTTCATGCTTATGTATTCTCCTCATTTTCCATCCCTGGAGTGTATCGTGTCGCACCTCTGAGATTTGTGGGGAGAGTAAAGGACCCTGGGGTCACACTGGTCTCTGTTTACAGACTTCTTTCCAACTTCTTCCTAAGCAGGAAGTGCTTTCTGATTAGCCTCATTTTTTTTCACATCAGTATAAAGCTTTTATCGTGTCTTTGTTGTGCAGGAATAATATGCTAAACTGGGGAGGCCTACAGCTTCCACTCAGCTGTGTTTCCCTCTGCAAAGCACAGCAACTTCTGAATTACACGTTGGATAGATTGCAAGGAACGCTGCAGGCATTGCTGTGCAAAACCCAAGTGTTCCCAACCCAGAGCACTGGGAAAGGCTGGTTCACAGGGATGCAAGAGCACCAGGCTGCCTTGTGCAGCAGAGCATGTTTGCCGCCCCTGCTGGTTTAATGGCAGAGGGAGAGGTTTAATTTGCTGTGTTAGGAGACAGCCTTTGAATACAGGCTGCAACCAGGCAGGGTCTGTGTGAGACTCTGCTGAGAAGTGTTACTGCTAGCTTGGGTTCTGAAATACCTCAGCTATTGCAGCAAGGGATCCTGAGCAAGCTAAAAACACTTTTCATTGGCCATAACACCTAAAAGTCCCTTTTAAATTCTGGAAAATCCCTTTGCTCATGGAAAGATTATATACCCATTAAGTAGCGTTTTACCCCTCTCCTGGCTCTTGTTGGAGACACAGGAGCTGGCAGCCAGTGTAAGGCCAGGCCTTCTGGCTACAGAGGGGGATTGTTGCTGAAGGGGTATCTCCAGCCCCATAGGAGAGAGTCACATCTCCCCAGCTGTTTATGGCTTGGTCTGTCCTCAGTTATCTGCCTTTCATTAGCAAGCGTGAAAGTAACATTGCATTTAAAAACATTATTCAAATATGCTAGTTGTCTA
The DNA here is from genome assembly GCA_013390045.1 of Picathartes gymnocephalus. Lineage (NCBI taxonomy): Eukaryota > Metazoa > Chordata > Aves > Passeriformes > Picathartidae > Picathartes > Picathartes gymnocephalus. The sequence goes on along the minus strand of WEKY01002115.1, from coordinate 127,000 downwards.
AAACTGGCATTTATAATGTAATTTCATAAAAGTTATATATCGACAGAGCAACACTTTAAAAGGCCCTTTCTGATTAACACGGCTAAGAATGGCTCCCCTGATTCCTCTGGTTACGTTTTAAGAGAGGGAATAAAATGCTACGGATCTGAAAACAGCTGAAATCATAATTTTCCAATATTATCTGCAGCCTTGTTGTTCTGAGAAAGCAGAGGCTGTGATCAGCAGAACCCCTGTTACAGGGAGGGGCTGACAGGGTGGTAGGGTGGCCAAGTGTCACTTTGGCTGCTCCTGGTCCATCTGAGCCTCGTGGCAGTGCCAGGTTCCTGCCTGAGCTGATTCCATGCACCCACAGCTCACACCACATTACTGAAGTTCAGTAACCTCCACGAGGTGGGAATTAGTGTTTGCATTCCTGCACCCATGGGCTGCTGATCAGTTCTTGACATCTCTCTAGGTGAAAACAGATCAGATGTGCTGTACTTTCACCTAAGACCTCCCCTTGCCCCATGTTCTGGCAGTTGACACACCAAACAGTGATGCGAGCTCCTTGGGACACTTGAGTGAAGCTCAAGGCCTCCAAACAGCAGCACACAGTGAAACAACAGATTTACTGGCCAGGTGGAAGAGCAGATATAGGCGAAAAAACCCCTCATTATGTGGGCTCTGCAAGGGAGCTGCTGACATGGGCTCTGGGCTCTTGTTAGAGCTGATTCTGTGAGTGCAACCTGAGTCCACACTTGCAGGTACATCAAGGAAAAGGTTATTATTTCTGATTTTATTGTTTAGAAGTACATGGCACCCCTTCATCCAAATCACACTCTTCTCTCTGCCACATACAGGAAAAACTAGTAGGAATACTGTAAGTCCTTTCATTGTCACAGCCATGGATTTACCTGGAATTTTAATTGCAGATTTTTTTTGTTTGTCTGAAGTTAATTTTACTGGTTTGGTTCTCTTACCCTTCATCAGCACATTCCATAGGGACTAGCAGCATATCATCGTGCTGGCTCACCTGGAGGAAAGCTTTGGAAGAAGGGTACTGAAATACAGAGAGCAGTGTCTGCTCTTTTACTTAGGCAATAAATCTACTGCTTTATTATTGCTGTTGGGAAAGACGGAGCCAAATTCTTTGCTAGCAAAACATTGGCTTAGGTGGAGTTCAGCCAGCAGAGAGTTTAGCTTCCTGTTTTTGTTCCAAATCGAAGACTATGCTCGGCCCAATTGTTGTCGTTGTTTTGCTAGTTAGCTGTTTTAATTTAAAATAATTATGTGTTGTGGGTTGGTTGGGGTTTGTTGTTTTTTATTTATTCGGTTTTTTGGGGGGGTTTTTTGTTTTGTTTTGGTCTTGTTCGGGGTTTTTTTTTGTTGTTGTTGTTGTTTGTGTGTTTGGTTGGGTTTTGTTTTAGTTTTTTGGGGGAGTTGTTGGAGGTTTTTGTTTGGTTTTTGTTTTTGGGGTTTTTTTCAATTTCTTCTTCACACATCACTTTGTATGTAGCAGTCAGAAACAACAACAACAAAAAGATGGTATACCTACATATCCCCTGCTTTGTTCAGGAGTTATGAAACTCGAGGTCTCATCCAAAGGGAAGGCTTAGCCCAGGCTGAGCACAGCATGGCCCCGGTAGGTGGCCACATTACCAGCCCAGGGATGAGTCTGCAGCTGGTTCTTGCAAGAGACCCTGGGAATAAGTTGGGTTTTCTAGTGGCACAGCAGCCCCCCTGAAACCCTCCTCTCAGCCCCTCAAAGAGTGGCAGAAATGTGACTCATGACTTGCCAGGGCAAGCCCCATCCCTCAGGTACCTGCCATTAAGACACTAAAGATCTTTGCTCTGGGGGCTGTTATTAACTCACTCCTTGTACAGGGGCTGGCACTGGAGGGTCCCAGTTTAGTTGGAGCCTGTAGCTATTGCTGCAGTATAAATGTTATTTATACAGTGCAATTAAGCAGAGGTTTAATGTAAACTGCTGCCAGCACTGGGTTAGGTACCAAAGTGAAAGGACGTCTTGTGAGACATCTTTGAGAACAAAAAGCACAGAGTTTTAAGCACATGTTAAACAAAGAGACAGCTTTCTCAGAGAGGTTAAGCAAAACAAATAGCAAACAACACTGTTTGGAGACGTAGCCATCTCGTGAGCAAGCTAAACCTAAGTGTAAGCCAGAGACAGGAGAATAGTCATCTTGTCTTGTCTATGTGCTCCGAGTCAGCTGCAGGCTGCCTTATTCCTAATCTTTGCATAGCAGGCTTTGGGAAACCAACTTGCTGTGTTTTAGTACACCAAAATCAACATAGTCACCACTCCGTAAATGCATGTCAGAGAAGGACTAAAGCAAATGCTCATAAACATCGCACCCTGCTGTTTGTAGGGTTCTTCATCATACTCGGGTCTGGATGCCCCTGGGGATTTACACATTCACCCCATCCAGAAAAAGGACTCAAGAGCAGGCTTTGCCCCCACAGAGGTCCTGAGCACCAGCCAAACTTCTGGGTTTCTCCATCTTCCTGTCTTATGAAACAAGTAAAACGGTTGGAATCCCATGTCACAGGCCACGCAAACTTTTGGAGTATATTTTCACTCGTGCAGCATTGATTTTACTAGGATCAATATAAATATTACATTAGCTTGCAACTGCTAATTATATCAACATAAACTTAATTTATAGTGATGATCAGAGTCCTAATGCTGTGCTGCTGCCAACCCTCACAACTGATGCTTTGAGACATCATGTAAACCCAGCCATTAGCAATCAAGTAAATGCTCCCATTACACATCACTGATACTGGCTAAAGAACTTGTTAATTGACTTCTTAGGATTTATGACAGATGATGCAGACTGTGTGTTTAAGTTCAGGATTCTTTTTCATGTTTTATATCTGCTGCTGCTTAGATAGATGCTGGTCATAGAGTAAATAGTGTAACATTACGTGCTTGAAATTGAAAAGACTGAGTTTGTTTCACTTGGAAAGAAGATAAAAAGAGAGCTCAAGAGAAAAGTCTATGAAGAAATGAACAGCACAGAAAAAGTTAAACAGGAACATGTCTTCCCCATCTGCTAAAATAAAACTACTGAAACAGTCATTGAAATGAAAAGGTGGTAAACTCAAAAGTGGTAGAAGGGTTTTTCCCCATAATCAGAAAGTGAAAATTTGGCTACTTGAGAAATCACTAAAGTCAGTAATTCAGCAACTTTCAGGTAGGGATTGCACGTTTATATGTAAAAGAGAGGTTATACTTAAAGCTCATGCTCCCAGGCAGGAATGTAAAGCTTTAGGATCCTGTGGCTTAAACTGCTCTCTAACAAGCCTGGAGTCAGGCTGACATCTTCAGAGAGGCTGGATTAGACAATAGGGGTTTTCTTATCCCTTTCCACTGAAGCATCCAGCAACAACCATAAGGAGAAATGAAAATGAAAAGCACACCGCCAAACAAAACAAAACAAAACAAAACAAAACAAAACAAAACAAAAAACCAACAAAACAAAACACCCCAAAAAACAAACAAACAAACAAACAAACTAAATTTAAAAAAACAAAAAAACAAAAACAAAAAAACCCCAAAACCAAACAAAAAAACCCCAAACAAAAATCCCCACCAAAAACACACTCAAAAAACCCCTAAGACACAAAACAAACAAATAAACCCAATGGCATTTAGTCCTGGAAGATTCTAGGTTTGAGATAAGGTACTGAAATTTCAGATGCTCCAGCACTGAAAGAAAGCTTACTGTATGGGGTATTTTCAGTGCCCCTGTCTGCAAAAAAACTCCCAGAGGTATCAGTGAAATAGGGTTATTGAGTTGCACAGAGACTATGGCAGTGAGCCAGGAGGCAAATTATTGTAATAAACTCAGGATCTGAAGGTTAGGGGACAGTAAAATAGTGTCTAGGCTACTGGAGTTTAGAGGCAGCACTGAGGAGTGGGTAGAGCAGGGTAAAATCACAGAGGATGAGATGAACAGCATGTTTTATTTCCCAGATAAATCACAGTGACAAAGTTTTACACCTTTGAGCAGCACTTGGAACACAAAGTACCTGCACAGTCATGCACCAAACTGATAGAACTTTCTGTTTGTTTTTAATAAGTAAGTATTCTTATGTCTCTCTCTATATATATTTCTGTGCATATGCTTATTTAGAAAATTCATATGTTTGTATTTATACATACATGAATATATATACATTAGTTATGTGTATAGGTATTGTTTACATGCCATAGCTTCTATGATGCATATTCATCACATCAAAAAGTAGTTTATTCTGCCTAGACTGGAGGTTTAAAATGGTACTTAAATACATTTTTTGAAAGCACGCTATCCTAGCCAAGATATATCCATAGCTGTCAATATAGAGATATTTTTCGAAGGAAAAATCTCCAAACAAACCAGTGGGCTTAAGCTCAGCAGGTTTTGGTAACTGCAGGTGTCATTTCTAAATATTGTGTAACTCTGAAGCAGTGAAGCAGAGGTAGGTAACATCTTCCTGTAAGATGAGTACAGGGGAAGGACTCTGCCCCCACCAGGGATCTCGGCTTTCCTTTTTATAAAGGGATATTACAAAATGTACCCTTAAAAAAGTAGCACTGAATATGAAAGCATCTTTGCTGAGCCCTTTCACATTAGCATAAATCTAGATTCCCTGCTAAGATGTATGTCACCATTTATAGGATGTTTATTGGTCTGTATTTATCTTTGTCGAGGACTCTGCTAACCATGGCTTCAACTGCAATTGAGGATTCAGATGAATTGATTAGAAACGTATCCAGATGAAGCTGTTCACTTTGCCTGGTTTTGTCTGCATCCCTGTCACACAGAATACTATGCATGCTAAATGGCAGCTGGATCTCTAGATGATTCTGTTTTGGCAGATTTTCAAAACGGTTTCTGTGTTTTGCCTACCTGATTTGCCGTCTGTTGAATCTGATGACATTTGTTAGCATGCAGCTGGGGGAATTTTAAAAAGTGCACATTGCAAGTACATGTGGATCTGTGAGTATTCTGTGCTTGGGTATAGAGATGAAGATTGCTGCCATGGATAGAACACACTCAAAAATACAGTAATTTTCTTCATAGCAGGATGAAATTTATGCTTCAATCATCTGATTTCCAGGTTCCATCACCTGCTGGCTTTTAGGTCTAAAAACCCTCTCCTGGCAAAAAAAAAAAGTTCAAAGAAAATGGAATTAATCACTGTAACAATTCATAGTAAGCAACAAAGGGGTTTTAACTCCTTCCAAGTAAGTTCAGCAATGTTCAACAGCCCATTTAATGGCACAAGACATTTGCCATCATAGACAATTTCCCGTTCTGCAGACATAAATCTCTGCTTGCATACAAAGCAACAGGCTAAAAGCTCTTCAGATCATTTTGAATTAGCACGTGCTGGCAAGTGCACTAGAAGTATCATTCATGCAAAGACTAAGACAGTTTAGAAGAAAATATTTTTGGCCTATGAACTCACAGTTTTGTGCAACTTGAAGGTTTTCTCCTGGAAATAATAGTGGTAGCCATATTTTGGTAAGCTTGGAAGGGATTCAACATTCACCTTTTCATCATCTTTGTGTTCTTCACTCAGTCTAGTGTCCTTCCTAAAAGCTAAAGCTGCAAAATTGTGTCTTATCCCCCAGTTGTGCCATTGCTTGGATAAGAAAGCGTAATGGACATAAATGTCCCTCCTGCTAGGCAGCCACTTCAGAGTAATTTGGGCTACAGATTTACTCTATGCAACTGAATGATTAAATTATGACTGAAACATTCTGTTGCAAGACAGAGCGGCACCCTCAAAGCTTCAGGCTGATACATTTACCATAGAAACGCAGAGAGAGAAAAATATTTGTTTCATTAAAATTAAGACTATTTTTCACCATGACATAACCTTAAAATGGAGAAATTTGCTCGTTAAAGTAGAATAATTTAAGAACAGTTAGTTCCACAGCATGACGCACCCCACAATATTATGCCAAATTACAGGTTAAGCAATTGAAATGGCTTAAAAAAGATTTAGCATAAAGATTAATTCCTGACTCTCCTTGTCTGCATTCAGAAGCTCTGAAAGGTTACAGCTGGGTCTAACAAAGCCCTTAGATGCAGGATAATACAAATGAAGTATAATAGCTAAGATAGGGTGATAAGAAGATAGTGTCCCAAAACTGGCTTCTTTTTTTTAAACTCACAAAAATTAAATTGAACTGCAAATGAATTGAACTCAGAATTAAAAAGATAAATTTGAAAGTGTTCAGTGGACTTGCAGCCCAGTGTGAGAGAGAAGAATTTTAATATTCATAAGGAAACATTGAAAGCAGAGTCTACAAATTTCAAAGCCTTTCTCCTCTCATCCGACAGTGATCCTTATGCTCACTGAATCTGGAGGAACAGAGTGGGTTCTCCTAAGGCTCTCAGGGCAATGAGCACAGTGCCGTTCTGATATTAAATGAGCCATCCCACAATTTAACGGATTCATAAGGAATTCTCATGGGAGATGATTTGAGAGCTGTGGGATGATGAGCACTAAAAGACATTGGGAGAGGCACTCACTCATGCAGCCTCACCAGATGGATGAGTACGTGAGATAGAGGACAGCTGAGGTTGGCTACTCCCCCTCTCCTGCTGTTTTTACTGACCTGAAGTTCCTCTGAGCAGTAAAGAGGCTGAAAGCCTGGAAATGAGCTGGGGGTCAGTAGCACCACGTGATCTGCTGGTTCTTCAGACCCTGTCAGTGGATGGCCTGCAGACCATGGCTTGGGACGTGCAAGGGAACTGAAGGGAAAGGAGGCCAAAACTTTGATTATACAAAAAACTTGCACCACTTTCAAGAATTCAGTTAAACATGGATCTCGTTAAAACAGTGCAAACATCTTAATTAGATGCACATAAACTAATTTAATCCTTTGCTTAAATCAGTTTACAGTGATTCGTCAATGCTAGCTATAAGCAGTGTGTGTAAGGATTACATTGGTTTAAATGTCTACGTTATAGGTGTTCACTGATTTATTTACATTGATTTGATATAGATTTGATTATGTAAATACAACTTTCCGTTATTTCATTGGTTTATTGATACGGTAGTTAATTAAGCAGGAAAGGCATGTAGAAAGAAGGATCTTGTTCTAGAGTAAAAAAGGGTTAATGAATAATTTAATATGTTTATTATGTTTATAGATATTTGATAAAAATAACCACTATTTTGATTTTACATCCTCTTTTCTTTAATTATTTTTATAACAATTAGACAGATTATACTAATATTAAGAGCAGGCCTTGTGCTTTTATGTCAAGGTGGTAAATTTGAGAGAGCTGTCACAGCATAAATTCCTACAGGTGAAAACCACAGGCAGCTAAGGTCAGTCTGACTCAAGTCAAAAGATTGTCACTGCCCTGAGAAGCTCATGGTGTGAGTGCAAGGCAAGGCAGAAACAGTCAGATGGTGGAGCCCACATAAATTCACTGCATGGTATCAGTCAGCAGGATTTGCTGCTGGTCTCAACCATAGTCTAACAATTACCACATTTTGCATAAATACCGTGATTTAAACACCAGAAGAGGGCTAATGATGTATCAATGCAGACACTTTTTTGCTGGAAAAGGAAATCCTGGAATGAGTGCTGATTTTACAATTTGCCATGTTTTTATACTGAGCATGAGACATCAGTATGAGGGTGGTCAGCCTGAACATTCAAGGCAGACAGGACACATTCAATGCAACTGGAAAATGGAAAACAGTGGAGGAGAAAGGTACGGGATCAAAGTAATGGGCAAAGATCCATGGCTCTCCAGGCACATGCTAGGTTAATAAGAATGAGGAGGACACTTAAAAGGATGTTGCAGTGGTTCAAGTGCAGAGGAATGAGAATTTTAGCAGCATGGCCTGACACACAGATACCATGGAAAGACAAAGTACATGACTCAGCCAGAAGCAAGAAACAAGAACGAGTGACACATGCAGAACAGAATGCACAGACAGCAGCAGAGAGGATTGAGCAGAGGCTAACATGGCAATAATTAGAGTGAGCCAAAGGAGACTATTGAAAGAGTTAAGGAACTCTACTTTTTAAAACTCAGTTGACTTTGAAATGGTAGATAAAGAGGTATAGAGGCAAGGTGGCTGTGGATGTGAGGATGGCAGACTGAAACAAGAGATACTGACCTGTGAATTGCCCTCAGTCATGTTATTTATGGATGGCTGATAAGTCAAGGAAGCTCAAGATGAAGCAGCGACCAAACCTTTGGCCAAAATAAGGTAAAGTCTGTGAAAAACATTTCTGTTAAATGCAAGGCTGGAGAGCATCCAAGACACAATCAGAAGAAAACAGTTCTGGGTAGTGGTTGGCTGGATATAGGTGAGTGTGCTTTGAGGAGCAGGGAAGAGTGAAGGTCCATTCTAAGGTGGGGTTACTGTACATTTTTCTGCAGGGAAAGAGCCAGGAAACTGTGAGGAGAGGATAGATAAGATGGATGGAGGGGCCAGAAGGGAGATGTAATATTCCTGTGTTTTGGAAGACAAGAGGTTACAGAGGAGGAGGCAGAAGAGAAAGTCAGATGGTTGAAAAGCTACTCTGTTTTTACCTCCAACGAGGCTGGACTGAGATGGTGAATGGCAGGAGGAAGGGAGGGTTTGAGAGCTCACTCAAGGAGTGAGGTGAAGGAGCAACTGGCATTGTGCACCATCCAGTCAAGTTGAGTAGGGGAGTGACCCGGACAGGAAGATCACTGACATTAAGAGATGGGAGGGGATATGGGAGGGCTTGGGAGAGGGATGTGCCACAGACACCTAGCAGGGGAGTTTGGAGGGAGGAGGCGATGAGAAAGAGTATGAGCAGTAGCCAGGAGTAGTAAGTGGCCATGGGAAGGGGGTGTTAGATCTGGATTTAAGACAAATGGGGGAAGGAAGGCATGAATAAATACTGTGAATTTGCAGTGGCGGAAGGGAAGGGAAACAATGTTTAGGGAAAAGCACATGCCGGGTTTGTGGGAACTGCCTGTGTGTCAGGATGAGAGGACACTCTGCCGAAATGAGGACGGGCATATGGACAAGGCTGGAAGAAAGCAGTCACAAATCTGAAGCTGATGCCTGTAGCCATGGATCTTTCCTCTCCCCTACCTGTGTGGAAATACTGGCCCTGTGTGATTCAATTACTTCAGATTTCCTTGACTTGGAGGCAGTTTCCTCTTCCTCAGCAACAGTGTGCCCAGTCATCCCTCTAATTGCAGCAGGAGCACTGTCATACTCGGCAGGCACAGAGCCTGCAAGCTTTCGAAACATGATGGTGCTCTGAGATCAAAGCTTGCAAGGGTCCTTTTTAATTAGTATCACTTTATATTTTGTGGGTCTGTCTCCACATCTCTAGCATTAGCCTGTTGTAAATAAACACCTTGGAAACCTGAATTAGGTGTAAACATGATTATGTGAAACAAAAGGTTTGAGAGGTATGAACTGCTTCATATGCCTCCAGGAGTGGTTAAGTCTGACACTTAAAACAATGATTTAAAAGTCAGCATTGTATGGTTCACAGCTGATTTTAGCTGAAGGCTCAAGTTGGGAGCTTCAAGCTGCCATCCCAGGAGATGAAGCACCATACTTAATGCCTCCAGCTCCAATGTCACAACCTGCATTTTCTTCCCAACCACTCCTGTATATACAGTCTACCTTGATGCATGTGGTGCACTCAAAGTGGCCCTGGCTGTGGCTGTCCCCTGAACTGGGGTCAGATCTGGACCCAGGGCAGAGGACAGGGCAGAGCAGTGTCACCTGCTGCCAAGCCATGGGCAGTGGCTTGTTTGTTTTCAATGGGAGTTTCGTTTTCCTTCTTTGCTCCTCTTTCCTCCTTGTGCTTAGACATTGTTTTTCAAATGTGCCTCTGTTGAAGCTATATTTAGGGCTTGTTTTCTAATTTGGCACTGTTTAGGCTCTCTCACATAGATCTTCTTGGGTTTTTATTTTAAGCGTGTGATACCTTTAAACGTGTAAATATCCAGCCTAATTGGAATGCCTAAACAGTCACTTCCCAAACTGCCAAGATGTTAAAGTCTGTTGATATGTGCAGTCCCGAAGTTACTATGGCAACCGCATCCATTGCCAGAGAGACACGCTAGATCCCCTTCAGCTTGAGGAGGGCATCCCTCAGCCCCAAACTTTAGGCAGCACGTTTATTTCCAGCTCCTGAGCAGCTTGCTGGGCTATAGCTGCATCCTGATGGTGAGTGGGAAAGGGGAGGGAGCCCTGGAACACTCCCAGGAGGTGAAGGTCACTCATATGCCCAAGTCTTGCTGCACAGGAGGTTCATCCTAAGCAGCCCAAGGGTGGCGTCATTGTCCACTGCCCCGGCTGAGGCAGGACACAAGCAGGACTCTCATGGGACGATGAGAGATGTCTGACTTTCAGTGGCAAATGGATGAGAGCCACCTCGAGTAACTGAGAAGGTATGTTAGCAGGTGCTGCCTTGCTCTCACTGTGCAATGGCGAGAGTCTCAAATCACTGCCCAGGTGGTTCTGGGCCAATCACCACCCTTGCTGCTGGGGCAGCTGCCAAGGGGCACAGAGTACACTCACCATGGTGGCCCACCCCCAGTATGAAGGAGTGATCCCCTGAAAAACCTGACTACATTGTGCCAGAGGCACAGCTACTCAATGCCTCTTTATGAAAAATAGCAATCACCTTTTTATCCTTCAGTTTGTTCTCTGAGGCAACTTCTTCTGGAGCAACCTCCACAAGCTGGTTTTGTTCTTTGCCCCACAAACTACAGTTACAGACTACAGTCAAGGTGAGTGTGTGGGATTTGCATTTTTTCCTTTTGTGGTAAAGCATTATGTGAATAAGATGAAATTTGCAATTCCTTTTTTACATCCTTTTGGCCTTCTTTAGTCTCAGGGTTTCTACCCCTTGAAGGCTCCATAAAACTATGGCAAGAAGAGTTTTGAAGAGAGGCTCGAGCATGTGCTGAGAGTTTCCTGCACCAAGGCTTCCATCGAAAAAGGACAGGGATGGACTCAAGAGCTGACATAAAATGTTTGCTGCAGCTTCCTGGGTATGAGAACTTGTTTTCATTTTACATTTGAACTAATTCCAAGAAAAACAATGTGGCTGTGCAGAAAGGTTTGCCTTTTGTCTTGCTGCTTCAGTGAAGCTTGCCTGGGCTTTCCATTAGGAGTGAACAGCTTTTATGATTACAGTGTCTAACATGGGACAAAATGCTTAAGAACGTTGTGCTTTTAATAACTTTGGTATTCCCACCATCTCTGACAATTGCAATCCATGTAACCATTAGGTTTATTTTTACATCTATAAATATTTATTTATATATATGTGTACATATATGTGTATACATCCCCTCATTTTCACAGCTGGACAGATATAGTGTCAATCATGGTGAAAGTGCGCTCCAGCAACCATCATTCGCTGCTCCTGTTTAATAGCCTCCTCTCAAGATCAATTTACTCACTTCAGCATTTTCAAAAACCATGTCAAAAAGCATCCTTGCAAACTCATGTATTTGCTTAAAATTAATAAATACATGTTTAGAAAATAAAAAGCAGGCTGGGTTTGAAGTTTGGTTTCTACTACTTAAAAAATATCCAACTGTACTTTGATCTTTTCAGATTTGCATGAATCAAGTTTAACTCTGCAGGAATGAGGATTAGAAATTTAAAGATTACTGATATTCTTGTGAAAATGAATGAATCCAGCCATTTATTCCTGTTCATTGTGGGCAGCTCCTGACAAAATGTTGAGCTGCCAGTGAACCAGGGTCCAGCTGAACAGGAGAACTGCAACCCCTCCAGCATCTCAGCTCCTTGGGGACTGCTTTCTTCATGTTCTCTCTACCAGTGCATTTCTGTTTAATCTAGTTTATGCCATGTTTACTACCCAAAACTGAACCATGCTCTGTAATAGTTAACTTTTGTTGAGGATTTTGTCAGGTTCTTAACAGATGAGCTGTCTTTTGCTGTGGCCACATCAATAGACACTGGTAGCATAAGGAGGAACACTGTCCCTTGCAGCCTGGCCAGCTCTGCTCTGCCTTTTGACTCCTGCTCCGAGGGAGAAATCTTTGCTGGGTTTCATAGACTTTTCTTGGTTGCTGTGATAGCATTGTCTAAGGTTCATGAGACAAAACAGCTTTTTTCTTTGTGGTGTGGTCTGTTGGCCACTTAATTTTGCCTTCACCTCCAGCAAGCTCTCTCTTGTTGCTGTCTTCTGGGTGATTTATCACAGGGATGTCTTCTCAGGTCCTGTAGCCTTAATAAGCATTAAGCAACATTTAAACAAATATTTTGTTCAAAATTCACTAAAGATGCTGTGTCAGCTGGGAAATGTAGTGCACTCTTTTCCTAAGAGGATCCCAAAAATTCCACCTGCCCCCTGGGATAATGGTTCCAGAGTAACAGGGAGGCCTCAAGGGCAGACTGCGGGATGTTTTATTCCTCTCTTGTCCCAGTCACCTGTTCCTACTTTATTCAGGGTCAGACTTGTGGTTCCCAGCTGCTGCAAATCAAAATAGTTTGGAAGACTTTCAGCTAATGAAGGAAAAAAATCAGCTGTAATCCAATTAGAGAAGAAAGAGATGAAAAGAGCAAGGATGTTTCCTGCCCCCTACACTAGGAATGATAATTTAAATTATAGTTCTAATCCTAAATATTTCAGCAAATGAGCTGCATGAGCTCACCGTGCTGCTGACTCTTCCCCATTCCAGTCAGTTTATTGCCTGCACAGACATGCAAAGCATCCCCTCCTAAAATGGACATCTCTGTTTTAAAAGGAGCTGTTCTTTGTCCTCTCTTTTTCAACCTGATCACCCTGACACAGGCAGCCTGAGAAGAGGAAACTTTACTGCCATCTGTCTAACTTTTATGAAAAGAAAGAGACATGGCTTCTCCATTCCTAGTGTCTTCTCCTTGAGCTCCATAAACAAGAAGGATTGCATGGCTATCTGAGCCCAAACAAGACTACAGACAGTTTTAATTGTCCGCCGATTACCATCCATCTATCATGAATTAAGGCAGGGAAGGATGAGCAAGTTTATTTTCTATTCTAGCCCTGATACTTCCTTGAAGATTTTCACTCAGTGGGGAGATGGAGCATGTTTTTCTCTGAATATAAATTTCAAGCACAAAAAGGAGAAGAAAGTGCCCTTCAAAACTCTGGGGACATGTATCAGAGATGCTTTGAAGTTACGATACCTCCTTTTCAATCCCATGCAAGTGGCACAACCCTGGGGTCCTGCAGTCCCAGGTTAGCTCAAACCTGGTGCATCTCTTTTGAGCAGAGCTGTGCTTGTGCCTCTGTGCTGCATAAATGTACAGCTCTGCCACAGGCAGGTGTGCGGGCCATGCTAGGCAACGATGTTCTGTGTGACCTGAGGCTCAGCCCCAGCTTTTTGTTTTTGGGTTTCTTCTCCCACCTATTTGGGCCCTGAGTTTCCCAAGGCAGAGGCTCCTCTCCCAAGCCCACAGAGTGGTCTCCACGGAGGTGGCTTAGTACAGCAAGGAAAAATTGTTGTAGGGGAGAAGGAGCAACTGTAAGCCCACTCAGAAAGAAAATCACTTTTTTTCCTTTGGAAAAAAACCCCACAACATCAAAGGATTTTAATAGTGTTTAAGTAATGCTTTTTTAAATGTGAAGATACTTGTTTTCTCAGTCATTTGTAACAAAACCTATTACATGTACGACAGTGCAATCCATCATAAACACAATGAAACATGTAAGGTGGGAGGAGGAACTCATGACACGTTTTTAATAGACCTTTTTTCCCTTCCCCCTCCGAACTGAAGGTATTTGTTATGACTTTTACTTAAAATGGAGAAAGAGGAGAGGGAGGGGAGTATATTCTGAATTCACTGGAAAAGAAGGAAGATTTGTTTTATTTTATTTTAGTAGCTCCAGGCTGCCTTTGAGTAACTAGGTATTACAGTCCTGGTGCATCTCCAATTAATAAGATCAACTGCCCCTGAATTTTCTTTTACAAACTAATTTAGATATGTCAAGGCTGCAATTATTTTGAGAAAGATCTGACTCCTTGCTTATTCATCTTTCTTCCTACTCCATGAGAAAATAAAACCGTCAGCCTAAATGCCCTTTGAAGTCTGTTTAAGGTACTTGATTGAAAATTAAATACTGCCTTACCGCTGTTAAAAGTGGTCAAGGTTGCCGTCCTTTTTTCTTTTTCTCTCACTGCCACCCTACAATTTGCAAAGGATAGTGAACCCTGGGATCTGGCTTAGTTGCAGATACAACCTAGCACTGCTGTGGACATCTGGGCCCCTGTCCCGATCTGTGACGGACATCACGGGTGAGATGGAGGCACCACTGGGGTCAGGGGCAAAACACCCGGCTCTGCTGCACCGGGCAGGGGAAGGGTCTGACCCTGCAAGGTGGCCAGTGTCCTCTGGCTCCAGCTGACTTCTCAACCCCATGCAATTGAGCTCTCCGTTAGTCCCAGAGAGCCCTTGGATTTGTGTAGAATGGCACTGAAAACTCATAAAGATCAAACCGTTTATTGGGGTGAGTGGTTTAGTTTTATTTGGCAGTGTTTGTGGAGCCCGGGCACCGGGCTTGTGTTATAAAAGTTATTGCATGTCAGGTGCGTCCCAAAATCCTGCTCCAATAATCCCTCCAGAAAGAAAATGAGGCAGGGGAGAGGAGAAGGAGGGAGAATTTGGGCTCCCACTTGTTAAATCCTATCGCTCAAGCTTTCATCTTTTGGCTGAGGCTGTGCATCTGGAATAGTCCCCTCGGGATGCTGAAACAACAGGCCCAGCCTGGGCTTGGCACTTCTTCCTTGTAAGAATGGTTCAACAAGGCAGAGCAGCAGTGCCCTGACCAACAGATGAAATGGATCCACCAGCAGAAAGAAAAGTTATCCATGCCAGGGTTTTACAAGATCTAGTTTTTGATACAGAAGAAGCTGAGCCCCTTTAAATGAGGAAAAGCGACCTGGTTGCAGTTTTGTTTTGGTTACCCATGCTGGGTTTCCTGTACAGGCAGCATGACTTCACAGTGTCCTGCCTGCCATGGAGGAGAAATGTTTTCCCCCTTCCTCCCTCCCACTCCTCTTCCATACCAAATTCAAGCAGGATCAGCAGAAAGCGTGGCAGGAGGGACACTAGCAGGCAGGCAGTTCTCTGACACCCCATTGAGCATCCTCCACCCTCACCCCTGCATGGTGTGGTTTACAATTTAGACTTTATTATCTGCTGACAAATGAAGAATTTTCTGGAAAGCAAGCTTTTTTTTCTTAGAAGCTGGCAGAGCCTGACTGGAGCACAGCAAGCTCTCAGCAGAGCTTTAGCCGTGCCAATTCATTTCTTCGGAGGTCTCAAGCTAGCATTACATCCTAGGTGATCATAAATGCCGTCTGGCTGCAGTGGTGAGATGGGAATTTCTGGCCCAGCCCTGTCTAGACCGGAGTTTGTCATGGAGAGAAAGTTACAAAGGGGACACTGTGAAAGCTCTCTACATGGCAGTGCCATCGTGGGGGCATTCTGGACACATCTAAAGTGCAAACCTGGCATCTGGCCCTCGTTAGGGTTGCTGGAAATAACTGGAGAGTGATCTCTGAGAAGCTCATAACCTGAATGCATGTGGGCTGCTGGTACCCAGACACTAAAGCACACTCAACTTTGGTTTTTTTTTCTTTAGACCCCAAAGTTTCAAGGCTGCATTGAGGTGAAGAGAAAGGACATAGCTATTAAAAAAACATGTTTTTTCTCTTCAATCCCAGATCGATGTTTTACCTGTGTCCGGCTCCACAAAATAAAGTGAGAGAAATAGATAAAAAATTAATATGGCATACATGTATATTTGCATAGCCATGTATACAATATGCTACCTGTGTTACATCCGTGCCCATTTGAAACTGAGTTAAATGTAAGATGTGCTGTAAGATGTGTTCCCGATGCAGAGGGCACAGTGAGCAGTTTCCTAAACCCTGACAACAGCAACCACTCGCTATATGGAGAAACCTAACATTGAAAGCATGCTGACAGTGCCTGTGAGACTAGACAGTAAAGCCCTTTTAGGATGCTGTTGCACATTTATCTGTCAAGTCTTTCTGTCATCATCATCATCATTAACTTTTGCTCAAAATTTTGTACCCTCATGCTCCGTATTTTGAACAAATGGCATCAGAGTATTAATTGTGTTTTTTTCATGATCATGTTTAATAGCTGAAACTGTATTTTAAATATGGAAGGGTTCAGACAAGGAAAATGTTAGTGTGGAATGTGTGAAGACCACCAGCAGGCATCTCTACCCTCCCACTGCACCCTTTCACACTCTAACTCTAGTTTGGCCTCTTGCAAAGTACTGCAATATCACGTTTCCTCAAAGTCAAAGTTTTGCCAAATGAAACACCAGCTTCTTTAGATCCATTTTCACCAGTATTTGTTCCCAATTATAACAACATACCCACATTATTGAACATACTCCCTATCATTTTTTCTCAGTGAAGCTAACATTTTTATGTCTGAATGTGAGTAGAAAATGATAACTTATTTATGAACAGTTTTCAGTGGGAACAATACAGCAACTCCCTGGTATTTGGAAATGTTTTTCCCTCCCTTCCCCCCTCCTTCCCTTTCTGATGATGATTTTAGGAACTTAAAGCCTAACAATGTGGCATTTTCCTATTTGCTCATGTGGTGGTTTGTCTGTCAGATGGTTACAGAGCAGGATTTCTCACAAGGACAGGCTGCCAACAGAGACTTGCCCAATGCTAGAACAGAAGTGGCCTTGCAGTTTATACTAAAGGGCATTACTTTCAGTCATTTGAATCTTTCAGTAAATATCCTCCATTTTTACAGAAACGTCTCTGTTTTGACCCAAAACATTCTGGGTTTTGCTAAGCCAAATATTGTAAGCCTATGCTTGTTTCTCCTTCAGGAAAACAGTGGGTGTTCCAAGCCTTGTGCAAAGAGGCTTTATTTTTACTGAAGTTGGGTAGAAGACTCCTGAGCACAGTTACTCCCCTGCTTGGAGAAGCAAGCTCTCCATACTTCTTATGCATCTAAAAATAATCCAAAATTAAATATATACTGGTGTGTTCCCATAATCTGTGTCTTAGGCTGTTATGTATATTATCTTTGTACATCAGACCGCACAAGTTATTTTTAAGTCCAAATTTTCTTCTCTTTATCCCATTCCAAAAACAATAAACAAAGCTCACAAGAAAAAGGAATAATAACATATAACCTCCCTGTAAACACATGGGTATCATTCCAACAGAATTCCTTTACTGCCTAGCAGCCACCCCAGATCTCACCTCCTCTTGCAGGTCACAGCACTCCATTAGACTGGGGGTTGTATTCCAGTAGGAAACACTGGGTATTTACAGTGCTGTCCTGCACTACCCTGTACAAGGCTTTCTTTGGCTGAAAGGTCATCTAAACCCACCGAGACACTAAGGTCACTGCCACGTTGCATAGGATGTCCATACAATGGATGTGATGTTCCTGCTGCCAGCCCTCACCTCTCAGAGCTGGTACTGGAAACCCCAGGTGGAGGGTTGGGGGACCCTTCACCTTGAGAAACAAACAAAAAAACCTCTATCCCTTCACAGCTGTAGGAAAGAAATGAGGACACAGCACAGACCCATTGCCTCAGAGGAGAAGAACCCAGCAAGCTGCACCACCTTCCCGTCTCATCCAGGAAAGGTGCGTTTTTCAAGCTGTATTTAGCAGATGTTGGCTACAGCACTGCTGCGAGATGCCACTGGGCAAAAATAGCTGCGATCATATTTCTGTCTGTTGGCCTCGTAGGTGGGAAGATGTGGGAAGATTTCTCTCTCTGCTGGGGTCGCAGCAGGGCAATGTTTGTTGTCTTCTGCCTACTGTCGTGCCCCATAAAACCCAAAAGAGGCCTTCTCTCTATTGAAAGAAGTACTTGGCATATTTGGAGCACATGCTGACACCAGTTGCTTTTCAAAGGCTCTGTAAATTCCAGCTCACCCTTCTATCCAATTTTCCATTCAGAGGCACAGCAAGGGGCATTTGGCAGACCATGAAATAAAACCGCACGTGCTGTAATCCTTTTCAGGGTGAGGCTCAAGCTCTTGTTCCCTCTCCTCCCTCCCTCTCCTTTTGATTCCCAGCCTCTTTCTGTACAAGTGTGACCAACTACAGGAGCACCTTGCTTGGATTAGACAAGGTCATGAAAAATGCTTGGAAAATCTAGGGCTTGTCATGAGCTCAACGAGCAGCCATACTGACCTTACCAGTTTTAATAGCATAGGGGTTTAATTCCACCCTATGAGCTGTCTTTTGTTTTCTCCCCCTCCTTCTGCTGCTAGCCGAGGTTAACTCTTTGCAGGCTTGGGAAAGGTTGGCTACTTTTTCTGCCATAAGAGAGTGATACACAGTGTCTAAATCACTGGTACTGTACTTGTGGACAGACAAAACAGGTAGTTCTCTGATGTGTGACTGAGCCCAGACTGGTTTGCAGTAGATGTGCCAACAGCTTCAGTGTATTCCTGGATTAATTTGATATTCCCTTCTAGGCACTGAAGAGTCTGCTATCCCACTTGGAATATAAACCATGAGAGCAAAAAGAATGTTCCTCAGCTTCAATGTCTATCAGGTCTTACTCTTCAAGGGGACCTACGGAGTGTACCAGTGCAAAAGTGGTGCAGAAAAAGACACTGCAAGTGATCCTTAGGAAAACCAAAGGGATGGAGGGAGAGACTTCATACCAATAACTCGTGAGCTTTAGGGACCAAACCTACTTAGTTATTTTAAATTGACTTTGTTCCATTGACTTGGCTTCTCACTTATGCGTAGCGTTGTGCGTTTCCAGATCCTTTAATTTTAGACCTCTGAGAAAAAAAAAAAAAGGAGGAAAAAAAAATTCTATCTGATTTCCCAGTGTCTATTTTCCTGAGCAGGATTGCTGTTCCAAGTGTCTCATGGGTCAGTACTCCTGGCTGTCAATGTGCTCCCTCTTCTCCTCCACTCCCATCCCACCAGCCTCCAGCCACTACCTCCCATTCCACTGAGTTAAAACACAGGCAAAATGGGTGCTGGAGGCATCAGCCAAGTAGTGGGAGAACGGATGGAGAGGAGGGGTGGGAGAGTGGGATGGACTTCCCTGTGTGGTACTGGTGAAGTGTTGTGTTGGGTCATCCCAATGGAGCCATCTCCTGTAGCATTAATGATTTATCACTGGACAATCATTTGTGTTCATTGAGCCTGCCCATCCATGAAGTCCCCGTTGTGAAGTCATGTCTTGCCACAGTGATGAAGAAGGTCCTTTTCCCATAGAGCTGACATCAGGGGATGAGACGTGGCCACAGGCTCACTGATGGGTAGAAATCATCCATGGGAGGAGAAGCAGCTGCCAAGGACTGCACTGTAACGTGACTATGGCAGCCAGCAGGTGAAGGCACAGATCAAAAGAAAATGGAGAAACAAATGCCTGTGAGGAAAGGGAAGACTCAGGAGGGAAGGATGAATTACTTACATTAATACCAACCAAGTTGTATTCAACGGGGCACTTTTATATTGAGTAAGTAGTTTTCCAGTGTATGACTCTGGCACGACTTCCTAGCCTTATTTCTCTAAATTGAATTTTTAAAAATCCATTCTTGATTTGCTTTCAGCAACTTGGAGAGAATTCATATCTAGATGCAAACCTTATGGCTCAGTCCAGTCCTTTTTGCCTCCCTCTCCATTTATTTAGTTTCCTATTTAGAACTTTCAGATGTGGGCAAGGGATAAAGCAAAGTTGTTTTGTTAACATAGGTCCTTTTCAGCTGCCTTCTGGTAGAAGTCTTCAAATACATATTTGTACATACTTCTATGGCAGTACTGCTTTGGTTTAGAAATTTATAGAAACAAATTAGCAAATATGAATACATGAATGAATATAAGATAAATTTCTCCACATACCTCTAGACCAGTCTCTTTGTACTGAGCAGAGATACAGTTTTCAGTTGCCTTAGGTTTTAACCTGGTGACATCAGAGAAGCATAGAAGCAATAGTGATGGGCCCCAAGGTGCGTTTACTTAATGTCTTTGGAGCTGCTGTAAATCCATGCCTACTACTGTCTCCTGTAAGTCAGAGGAGCTGTGTGGAAAGGGAAAGCAAAAGATGCTGATCTCAGCAAATTTGATACAAATTTGGGCAAAGGATCAAAGCTTCTGTTTTTATAGAAGCCTGTTCATCAATCCTTATCTTTCATGCAGCAGATCTTCTTCTGTCTGTCACCACCCCTCCTCCACTCTCCCTTTTTTTATCTCTTCTTTTTCTTTTTTGGTCATTTTTATTAAAAACATGAAATGAAAAAGAAAATGCTTTATCACTAGCCAGAGCATGATTTTCACCAGCACGTGAAAGGTTTCTTTGCCTTGGTCTTTTCTAACAACCCATAAATATCCAAACACATAGTTGTTGCCAGATAAAAGAAGAAAGTAATAATGTGGTATGAAATCAGCCCAGGCAGCAAACTAATGAATTGGCTTTCTTTTCTTTCAGAATTAAAGGAATCAAATCCAGTTCTGTGCTGGTATTTATTGTCAAGTGGGCTACTTCAGATTTTAATAATCTCTTGAGACCCTGGCCTGACCCAAAATGTTGTTACAACTTGGCTCTCCCCCGTATAATAAACTACAATCTTGTCACACAGTGCCCCTCATGCAGTAATTAGAAATATCCTAAGAACAGTATTAAGTACTGTGCCTAAAAACAGGTTGAGCAAATGCCAGTTTACAAGGGATTCATGGTCAAGGTGCTGAGTGAATTGCTGGCTGAAAAGGCAGGCCTTAAACAAAAAAAGAAATTAAAAGAAACCTTGCTAACCTCCCTTAGGGAAAATTGTAGCAGCCTCCCCTCTGCATAATCAACAGCTGCAGAAGCAAAAGTGTTGCTCATCTGTTTTCCTACCAAGTGGAAAATATATACTACATGCATCATGGAGATGAAGAAGGGTTATAACAACACTACAGATAGAAAACATTTATAAATGGCTAGCTGGATGATACTTTTCAGGCAAAGAACCAGAGAAGTAAGAAATTGTTGCAGAAAAATGCCAAAATATGCTTTAAAAATGGAGGAGTAATGAATATATGCTCTTGTGTCTATACATTATGAATGCAGAATTAATTTATATTGCATTTCAGCAATGTTATACTCTACTTCACACTTAATTATGCTAGATAAATACCTGGAGTGAGGAACATATTGCTGACACTTGCAGCTAAGAAAGTCTTCTGTCATAAAAATAAGAACTACATCTTTGCAAGGTGGAGACAGCTCTAAGTATTTTCATAGTTAACCCAATCTCTGCTGCTATTTCTAAGTAGGCTATTAACACCTTACAGGCCTAGAGCTTGAAGACCTTACTCACCACCTCACATTTGTGAGATCAACCATTTGCTGCACCATTTTCACCCTGGGCAGCTAAGGCAAGTCCAGAGGTTTCTCTCAGACTAGGTCATGTGTTTTGTTTTCTCTCTGTTCCTTTTTAGTACCTCCTCAATCCATGGAGGTATCCCTCCATGTTGCCTTGGTGGCATGTGCAGCACGGCAGGAGAAGCTGCTCCTCTTCCTCGCTGCTGCTCTGTCTCATGGGCACAACCTTCCAAGATGTGCTCTAGCTCAAAAGCAGTGCCCAAAATTTGGAACAGTTTGTATAGAACTGCTTTTACATTTTATAGCCTCAATTCAGTAGGTTTCCTGGTCTGCCAAGGTGGAGGGATGTTCCAGGTAATGGGAAACCTCAAATAACATCATCAGTGGTACAGCTCTTAAGTGAGAAATTGAGCAGATGCTTTCACAGGGACCCTTGCAAGCCATCCTGTCCTCTGACTGTAGAGAGTTAACTGCATTTGCAGTATCATTAACCCCACTAATCCTCCAACAAAAAAAACCCCAAAAGAAAGTGCCCTCACACAGCTCAAAAGGCACTGGTTCTAAATATATTTATTGAATCTTTACAACCTAGGGGATCAGGAACAAATCCTTTCATGCATCTTTATGCCTTATAGAGATGCACAAGGATTGCGCACATGCAATTTATTATTTCTTTTTAGGTCACCTCTGGGAGCAAGGGAGGTGGGTGCAGCCACGGTATTCCCTTGTGTTTGGTGTTGTAGACCTCAGAGAGGGCTTGGGGTAGGCATGCAAGTGGGAGGGATAGAAGCAATTGTAGGGGAAAGGCAGTTTTTAGAGACTTCACTGTGCATTGTCCCCCAGCTCAGTGAGTGATGTGATGCAGAGCAGGGCCGTCACGCCTTTCCATCATTCTGCCACTCTGCTTGAGGAGGGAGGAAAAAAAAGAAGGCTCTGCAAGCCTTCAGCCAGGAGGCCTGGCTGTGCATCTTTTGTCAAGGTGCGGTGCACACTGCTGCTCCCAAACCCTATCAGCATGCCTGGCCACCCCACTGTTGTGGTAAACTTGGAAACTGCAGAGACTGTTTGTTTCATTGTCCTGGAAAATGGAGCCCATAGGAAGAGGCTGCTGTTTTCCCAAGTAACCCTATTAGGAGCAATTACCAAAGATGGAAGATAAAATCAGCATGTGATAAGGTTCATGTAAATCTCAGATGACTATTTGGGTAAACAGCAAAAGTGCCAACTTGATGCATTAAAATAATTTTTTCCATTAGTAGCAGGTAGATTATGGTTTGAATAAAAAACAAAATCACCATGTGCAAAGTTTAAGTGTGCAGTAAATAGAAATCAGCTCTCAAACCTGACGTGGAAATAATATTGTTGTGTTCTTGGGCTTGTTGTGCATCTTTCTCATTCCGGCATTGGTGGGAAGGGTTAGGTCCCACGGACATGGGCTCAGACCCCTGGTTTTCTGGGGACTCTTGGTGACAATTTTCAGTGAAGAGTCTCACTAAAGAGCTCATAAACTGATACAAAGGTGAGCTGGTTGTTCCCTCTGGCAGGATTCCCTGCTGTAGAAACGTTAAAGCTCAGTTTTTATGTGATTTGGTATATAACATGCCACTTGATTTGGAACTGCTATCTTTTCTATTATTCTATGAACACTCTTAGAATTAATATCCATCAGATTAGTAACTGCCCAGGATAGTACTTAATCCACTTTTAATTTGAATGAGAGGATTAAAGATCTCTAAGTAAATTTTACACTACTGCCCTCTGGGTTTGGTCCCTTTCCCAAGGACATCATTTAGAGTGTTATCAGAAGCTAAATAGGTCACTGGTAGGACAGCTCTTGTCCGTTGGATGACACTGAGTTGGCACACGGACATGCCAGGTTTTAGGTGACTAAAAAAAGGGCAGACACTGATGGAAAATGAAAGAGTGCATTGAAATCACCCCAACTCAATCTGCAGCTGGCATGTCTCTGTAGCAGCCACCCTCAGGAGTTTGCTTGCAGGTCTGTCCAGACATCCCACTTGAGAAGTCTACAAACTCAGTAGTCTCTTCATGGGGAAACAAGCTAAGGTATCTTGTTTTGGGATCACCAGAAACCCAGCCTGGCTGGAGGATAATCACACCAAGGGAACGTGTTTCCTGCATTTCTCCATACTGCTTCTCTCTCCATTAGCTCCTTGAAAACAGCGGTGTGTGTCTCCCAGTGTAACAACATGCCATCTTTCTCAGGGAGAAGTTGTTTGCACAAATAGTATATAAGAGAAGTACAGGGTTATTCCTTGTGTTTGAATGCTCCAGAGCTGGAAATAGATGCTCCATCATCAGTTAGGTCAGAGGTGTCCTGAGCTCATGGGTCCAAATGATGATTTTGATAGGAAAAGGAAACAGAGGGTTTCACAATACACGGTTTTAATGGATGTTTAGATTGGCTGTAAATGTGCAAGTGTGTGTTTGTTTAGTGTTACCAGGATATGAATCAAAGAAATAAAAATAGCAGTGCATTAAGGCTTAGAGAACCTCTTGGGAAGGAGCAAATTAATATTTCTAAATGTAAATATTTTGACCCAACCTATTAATCATGTTGTCATGCTACAGTGGGAGAGAATTGAGTTGAATGAGGTAACTTGTCTTCTGTTTTCTGCAGGAACAGCACATTGTGCTTCATACACCAGCACCTTGTCTGACTGATTAAGCAGTGCTATTTTCTTTAAACTTTCCAGTATTATGCCATTGGGTTTTTGGGGTTTTGTGTAACAAAAAAAATAAAATCAAAACATTTTTCCCAGCTTTTCTGTTTTTGGTGTGTGGCACAGCCAGCAAATTCCAAGTCTTGGCATTTCTTTTAATGTCTTTACTACTAGTGAGAAATTGCTGGAGACATTAAGAACACATCTCAATTAAATCAGTGAGTTTCCTGATCCATTTTTCTCTATTACTAATCATTCCCATGGTCTTACATAGCTCAGATTTGTAAACATGGGTGGTGATGTTTAAAATATTTAATAGATGACTAACAGATGTTGGGATATTATAGGCATAAGCAGCATGTTATATATTATTAAGACACATTGTCATTCAAAGATGCCAAGATAGTCTTCTGTCAATTTTTGATATACTGTATCACTTTAAAGCAGTTGATATTTTTTATTACAACATCCTCCTAAAACATTTGCAAATATAAAATTAATGCTAAATATGAAATGTATTTGCAATGATTTATCAAGTTGTTAGAACCAATGATAATAGGAACAATTATCCCTGCTAACAGATGTACATCCAGAAAGATGATAGCAACAACTTTGTTTGGCTCTGTCTACTTTTTCCTCAAGAGTGTTGCTAAGCCAGAGGAATCACCTAGAGTTTGTGCAGGAATAGTTCCTAACCACGGTTTTCAAGCATTACAGTTTTGGGGAGAGTGCATTTACCAGTTCCGTGCCTGCCTCTGGTCCCCCAGGTAGAATTAAGGTCCAGTCTGAGCATTGTTTTCTCCTGCTTCATCGTTCTTTCGTGAGTAATGATTTGTGGTGTCTACAGCTCACTTTGGGTAGCACAAGCCTTGAAGCACATTCTTGTGTTTACTTGCACTGTTAATTTAAAAAAGTCTATAAAATGAATGCATCTGTGTCTGCAGTGGGCTCCTTATTTCTGTGGAGCAGTCCAGGCTGTGGGTGATGCCTCTGGACCCCTGTTGCTTTGGCAGTGTCTGATGGCAAGAGCTGGAATTGTTTAGACAAAATCATTATTATCAAATGCATCACAGCTTAGACTTAAAATCTGGGTTTGTAAAACAGGCGTTGCTGTAGTGTGGTGGACCCAATTGCTGGAATTTCCTTTTTCAATTGGTCTGAAAAAAGCACAAGCCCATGATACAGAGCCTTGCTACTTCCTCCACTTCTGCCCTACAGAACAGCTATTGTAAGGAATGTAAAGACTTTTCTTCCAAGGAAGTAGTCTAACGAGAGTCTATAATACTTGTAGATTTACATTTTTTATATGTCCCCAGAGATGCTGTAAAGAATACATTCTACAAATGCTAGAACAAATAATGGAATTGTGAACAACAAAAAAAAAAGGAATGGCGTGTCAAAGCTGCATATTTTGCCAACGTTTGTCTTGAGGAGAAATTCAAGGAGAAATGAAGAAAAGACTCCTTTTCCTGTGCTCACTTCTGGTCATTTGGCATTTTAACTATATATTAGGCCAACCCTCTTTCTGAAAGTTTTGATTCTTACAGAATGTATAGGCAAAAAAGAGCAGTAAGAAGGAGAATAACAGTAACCACATATGGCAATAAAGTGTTACCAAAATTTTTGCCCATTTAATGTCTTTAAGGTCTCTCTAATTTATTTATTTCTTAAGTCTTTCTTGGGTGCCTGTCAATGTGTGAAAAGAAGAAAAATCTCTGCATTTATTGGATATCTTGATGTAATATAAAAGATATTTTATTTGTATTGTTTATCTCTGACTGTTAGCTGACTAACAGTAGACAACTCTGCCTCTTTCTGCCTGTTTTTTACTCTTTCTCAGAGATGAACAAAACTTACTTTGTGCAACCTTAGTTTATCAGCTAAGAGGTTAGTTAATTGTACAATAAAACTACTGGTACTGAAAATTAGGTTAGAGATTCTCATGGGATAAAGGATGAGACAGCTGGAGGTCAGACCACATCATATGAGAAGAAGGAAGTTTCAAAATTGAGCTCCTATAGATCATTATTGACCAGGGCAGGTAGTAAAATGTGTCGCTTAGGTCTAGTCACTATATCAACTCACATTAATTCTACCACAGCTCTGAAATCTCCTTCCCAGATTGCCTCTCTCTTATACTGTCCCCTGAAGACTTTCCCCGACTTTGAGGTGACATGCCGATTTCCCACTGGAGTCATAATTCAAATGAAATCACATCATGGTGACACCAGCACAATTAAATCATAAATAAAGGCCACAACATGTATTTCTGAAAGCTATTATGAAATATATATATAGACTTATAATCTGCATTAGATTGTTATTTAAAAGGGGTTTTTTAAAGCTCAATTTAAGTCAACAGAGATTGTACATATTTACTACCTTTCCTTTCTAATCCCAGGGTTTAGCCAACATGAGCCTGTGTTACACCCTCTGTTATGTAGATAGGAAGACTGAGATATTAAAGGTGACTTTCTCCTGGTCAGAAAGCTGGAGGCCTGGGAATTTTTCAACTCTCAAGCTCCTCAACTCCTCTGTCCTTTCCGTTGCGTTGATATATTTCCATACTTCCTTATTTAGCTGTAGACTAGAAATGATGTGGGCAATCCTTTATTAAATCTAGAATCTTATGACTTCTATTCCCACTAGGGCTGTTCTTCAGCTTTTACAAGCATCCTTACTGTCCATTGCCTTCCCAAAAGCCACTGGGCTAATTGAATGTTTTACTGTTTCTGAAGCAGATTCTATTAAAATTAGATATGAAATTGAGTTTGTAGGAATGCAGTTACTGGCATTAATGGCATTAATTTTGGGGGTTAGAGGCAGTTAAGCCACAGCCTGTTCCCAGCTCAGTAAAGAGCAGCATATGACAGAAAAAGAAGGGAAAAAGCACTTGCACAGTTCTTCCCTGGGGAATTAGGAGTCTGCAAGAGACCTCATCTGGTCCCAGATACTCAGGAAACAGCTCGAGCGTCATTTATTGGCATGTAAATAGTGCAGAATAATCCTGTGCCAGATGCCATCTTTTCATACCACATCTCGAGCAGGCGCTGGGCTGCATTAGTGCCATATGAGGATGGATGCTCCTGAAGGAAAAGCCAGCATTTGCACCACAACACAGGCTCAAGGCACACAGCAAATGTGGCATCTCGTGATGACATGTGTGACAATGACGATGTGGGAGTGGAGCACTACCTGATCTCAGCGTGTGAAAGTTTAGCCACCAGACTTACTGTTTTGAAGCTTGACCTTGTTTCCTAATCCATGTGACTATGTTTCCGAGAGTATTTCATTTCCGAGGCAAATATTATTGCCTTTTTTCTCTATCTCTGAATAGTGAACAGTAAGAAATCAACCAGATCGAAGTTACCACACAAATAAGGAAAAAACACTACTCACATGGTGATGACCTGGAGATTCAGCTCCTAATTGGCAAGGGCCTAGAGGAATTGAGACTGTGTGCCCATGGGGTCTTAACAAGGGGGCAAATGGGGATATGGAGAACAGCAGCCAAGACTGCACGGCCTCACATTAGCCTGACACATGTTGTGTGTCAGCAAGATCGGCAGACAGCACAGGAATTCAATGTATTTTGGCTCCACTCCTGCAAGGGTTTAGGCCCACACTTAACATGCACATAGGAACAGTAATAAAGCTTGGAGTATGCAAAAAACAGTATGGAAGAGAGGCCTATTTTTCATCCAGAAACAGCCTTTGCTGCACAATTTTTTGTGCCGCAAAATATCAAGCAGCGGCAGAGTTAAATGGAATCACATTAATAAGCATGGATAATCTCATCATCCAGGGCGGGCTGACAGCAAAACAGCTCCAAACACACGCAGCTGAGTGAAATGTTCCGGCAATTAATTGGATTTGATTAAATTTCTCATTTAATGGCTGGAGGAAAAGAAACAGACCAAAGACAGCGAGCAAGTTTGTTGCTAACCTGGAGCTTTGAGTAATGGCTGTGGAACACCAGGTTCCCCACTGCATTACACGGGGAAAATGTTGCTCTGTCTCGGGACATAGGGGCAGAAGAACCCAGTTTTTCACAACCTTTCTCTTTGTCCTGACATTCTCCTTTTCTGAAAGACAAGATGAAAATTTTGACTCCTAAATAGCTGTTCTGACCCTGCGACATTTCCATTTAAAAAATTGAAACCATTTAGTTTTTGTTCCTAGGAAGAGGAAAAACCAACTTCAAGGCCTTGAAAGCGAAGGGGAAACAGAGTCATCAATCTCCAGCCAGCTTTATATTATGATTTGTGAACTTAGATGGGGGCACGGAGCTACTGATCCCATCCTTGTCCTTGCTTATGTAGGGTTATGCTCTACTCAGAAACATTGAATCTTGATTAAATCTCTTACAGCAATGCCCTTAAAAATCCCTAAGTAAGTAAAACAAGTAGTTGCTTTTACCATCTTGCTAAAATTGTGTCTGATACATGGAGGCTTACATGGATACAAATTGGGCCTAGTTTCAGCTTAGTTTTTCATTGTATGATCAAACTGTGTTATCTGTTGAAAACTTGATTTATTTTACAAATTACTTGAGTCCTTTTTAGTGCCTCTTTGAATAAAGAACTAAAAGGACCAAAGGAACTTTCCATGGAAACCCCACAGCATGTTACAAATATCCCAGCTGTGACATATAAAACAGCTTTTTCAAAACCCTATGAAAGTCTTAGTGAGCTCTGTTTTGCATAATTATCCATCACGAGTAACACCAGTGGCATAACAACAGTGGGAATTGACTACATCTGCTCGATCACCTGGCTTAGGTAAGAACTGCACATCATAGCGTGTAATGTAAGCTTTCTGTCACAGGGGTCCTGCTGTCTCTCCAAGAAGTAGCAGTTGCCTCTACATGGAAACAGGGGGGCCAAGTCCCATGCACAGCTCCTGGTGGTGCAGGCATTATGAGGCCACTGTCAGTACACTTCCTGAAATATTGGAAAATTTCAACACACAAACTTAGTTTGCGTTGGACTGATTCACAATACCTGAACAAACTGATCTACAATACCTGAAGAAATTAGAATTAAGACTGGATCGGTGGGCCAAGGCCAGCTGTATGAGGCTCAACGAGGCTCAGTGGCAGGTCCTGCCCTAACATCACAGCACCACCATGTAACACTACAGGATTGGGGCAGAGGTGCTGGAAGGCTGCTCAGTGGAAAAGGACCCTGGGGTGTTGGTCAACAGTGTCTGAACAAGAGCCAGCATGTGCCCAGGTGGCCAAGAAGGCCAATGGCATCCTGGCCTGTATCAGCAATGATGTGGCCAGCAGGACCAGGGCAGTGATTGTCCCCCTGTACTCGGCACTGGTGAGGGCACACCTCAAGTGCTGTGTTCAGTTCTGGGCCCCTCACCACAACAAAGACATTGAGGGGCTGCAGCGTGTCCAGAGAAGGGCAACAGAGCTGGGGAAGGGTCTGGAGCACAAGTCCTGTGAGGAGCAGCTGAGGGAGCTGAGGTGTTGAGCCTGGAGGAAAGGAGGCTTAGAGAGGAGACCTTATCACTTTCTACAACTGCCTAAGAGTGTAGTGAGGTAAGAGTAAGTCTCTCCTCTCAGGCATCAGGAGACAGGATGAGGAAACGGCCTCATGTAGCACCAGGGGAGGTTGAGATTGGATATTATGGAAAAATTCTTCAGAAAAAGGGTGGTCAAGCACTGGAATAGGCTGCCCAGGGAAGTGGTTGAGTCAGCATTCCTGAAGGTATTTAAGAGACATGTACATGTGGCATTTAGGGACATGGCAGTGCTGGGATAATGGTTGGAATCAGCAATCTGAAGGGTTTTTTCTAACCTAAATGGTTCTCTAAGTCAGAGAGAGAAGCAGCAGCATCACAGCTCACTCTTGTGTACATATATAAACACACAGAGTCAAGTATATACACAGGTCTGCATACAGATGCATGAGCACACCCCACCACAGTTCCTTACCATCAATACCACTTTTTCTCTGATTTGTGTCACATATACATAGATCATTTCTAAAACCACTGTAGGATAACAGAACTTGCAAATGAAAAAAATAACCTATCCCTTCTTTTCCTTCCCTCTTGGGTTCTTAAGGGTGCCAGTAAAGCAAAACCTGAACACCTACAAAGCTGGCCACCCTGTAACTTACAGTGGTTCCTGTTAAAATGTTGGTCTAGGTCAGCCCCCACAACTACATGAGGGAAACTCACAGGGGATCGTGCCACCTGCTCTACCCTTTGCCACAATAAGTAATACTCCACTTTGGAAGGTTTCCAGGATAAAGAGTGGTTTGCCCCTGCACTGGCTTAGAGGGGCACTGACAAACGCTCCAGGGGTACCCTGGTTACTTCAGCTTCAATCTCCACCATCTCAGCAAGCAGCCCCCAGTCAAACTGTCCCAGAAGGACATGCACATTCTATAATCCTGCTACCTCCCTGCTTTGTTGTCTTTCCTGTATACCTGCTTTAATCATTGGCTTTCAGGGTTCACCTTGTTACAACCACCCAGGCAGACAGGGAACATCCGGCCACATCCAGCTGATTCCAGGCCAAAATTTGGCAACCTCTATTGCCTGCCAGGTGCTGGTAAACTGGTGGGACTGCTTCTCCTGGATGCCCACCCCTGAAATTTGCAGCGAAAGAAATGCCTTCTCTGT
Organism: Picathartes gymnocephalus; assembly: GCA_013390045.1. Lineage (NCBI taxonomy): Eukaryota > Metazoa > Chordata > Aves > Passeriformes > Picathartidae > Picathartes > Picathartes gymnocephalus. The sequence continues at coordinate 96,343 of WEKY01002115.1, read as the reverse complement.
CCCTCTTGACAGTAGGTGGGGGCACTTCACCAGCATGGATATAGATATTATTCTACAACTGAAATGTACCTAGGCTGGAAAGAGTTATGCTGGCAAGGATGTGCCTTTTTTCCCTGTAACATTATGGGTAATACCAGCCCATACAGGCAATATAATCTAAAAGCATACTTTAGTGTTCATCTGTTTGTTTTTCATAATTGCTGTGTAGCAGCTCCCTGTCCATTACAGAAGATACCATTATCCTTTCTTCACAGCCAGGGATTTACAATGCACGGATTTAGAGTGGAATCTAGGCCATGCTGAAATCCACAGATGAATTCCCAGGCCTGACCTTGGCAGGGCTAGGATTTCACCTAAAATGACTTTTGTTATGTATCATGCAGAAAGGCTGTGGCATATTATGGGATGAAAGATTGGTTTTGGGAAAAGAACCTGTTTAAAACACTCATCTTTTTTGAAAAAATACACACGGTGCAGAAATAAAAAGCTGTTTGGTCTCATCTTAATTTAGGTGGTGATTTATCAACATATTTCTTCAAGAACAACTAATAATAAAGTGGTTGTTTTGTTACATTTTGGTATGAGATTGTTATTTTTTGTTTGAATATGTTTTTCTGAAATCTATGACATACTGTTATTGTGAGAAACACCTGAACTTACTCTTGCTTTCCTGAGTTAATGTAAGGACAATTGAGTTGGAACGGTCAGAACAAATATTTGTTACCTCAGCTTTTCTGCATGTAATACTCAACTTTGGTTGAGTATCCAAAGTGAAATAATTCAGACTTTCTGCACCACAAGAAATTATCAGCATTTCTGTTCTCCTGATTTGGAAGTGACAAAGTTCCTAATCATACTTGTTTCACCTCTTCTCCCAAGAAAACAAAATTTCTGTTTTTCAGACATCTCTGGCAGTGTGTGGCCCTATGTGGTGTTTGAAAGCTTCATCCTTGGTTTGGCATGGGAAGGATGTCCTCTCTATTCTACATGGTTATGGGCTCTGGATTAGTCTCTCAGAAACTGCCTGGCTAATGCTTGCCCTTTGCAATGACATACCCACCACATTCAGTAACAGCGATACGGGCTAGACCCCTTTGGGTAGCTGGCACATCCAGGCTTGTCTGGAAGTAAGGAAAGAAATGCAGCAGGCAGGCCATGTTTCTCGATTAAGAGACCATTATTCCTTCAGGGATAAACCCAGGCTAACAACTTATTTCATATCAGTTAGTGCCAATCTGGCATCTGAGGGGCTGTGAGAGCTCTGCTGCTGTGAGCCTGCATCGGATTCAGGCAGCTGACCTCGAGGTGAAAATCTCTCTATCCCATTATACACCCCTTGAGACACCCAGGCCCCATCTACTTTGTTTTCTCTGCTCCCTGTCATTTATTTTCATCTCTCGTTTTAATCTCCTTAGCATGTCATGTGTGCCCATCAAAGAGATGCTTTCTGTGCAGTCTTGCAAGCACGTTAATGGGTTGCTTCCTCCCCACGTCTGGGTATCAGTGGTACTTTTTGGCCACTTGTCAATATTTCTGTAGAGATTATCTTTCAGGGTTTCACATAATCACATTAACAGGGCAGATATTAAATAGAAGGGGAGAAAAGATGCTCAGAGGGACTGGAGGAAGAGACAGCACTTCTAGGAAATGGTTCAGTTCTTTCATTGCAGGCAAAAGGCAACCGGGGCAGAAGATGATTGCTCAATTTGTTTCCACAGCGAGGCTGAGAAATAAACAAACCACGCTAAGGATGAGTGACTTTAGCCCTGTTAAAGCTGGGATGCTAATATTCTGTAGAAATGGCCCAAAAGTTTTATTTTCCAGGTAAATGGGGGGCAGGGAAAACCCTCAGGGTTATGCTACAAGAATGCAGGGCAGCTGGGAAGAATAAACCTTGTCAGTATAAAAACCTTTACTCATTAGGAAAGAATGACCTTCATTTTTGTAGGGCAGACCTTTGTTAGGGCTTTCTGGACTACTGTGGTCCCTAAGTGAGGCTTCTCTCCACATCTGGCTTTGCACATGTCCCTGCAGAAAGGAAGGTGCTCCTGAGGCTGCCAGTGGCAGAAGCCCATGGGGCTGGTTGCAAGGTTGAGATAAAAGACCCTTTTGTTTGTTTTTCTTTGTGCCTGAAGGGATCAGCTTTATTCAAGGTGTGGAATGTCAGCTCTGATTCCTCTTGTATCAATCTGTCCACAACTCATTCGCTTATATGTAAATTTGGATTCTAAATAAACAGCAGTACACCCTGATTTTGTATCATATCATGTATGTGAATATATATATGTTTTTGTTATGAACTGCAATTCATGACATGTTAAGGGCAGCTCTGGTTTTTGACACTTACAAATGCCTTCTACTTTCAGTAAGGCTCCAGATGTTTTCTCCTCATGAGGTAAGACTTGCATCTGGAACCACTACTTCTCCAGCTACCTACCTACTTATATTCCTTATGCCAGGAATTAGCTTTGCAGGATCTTGCTGTTGTCTCTTGATGCTTCAAGAGGTAGTTCTACACTTTGATGCTTTATTCCAAATACTTTGTCCAGGTAGATGAATGCCAGTATGTTCAGCATTACTGGCTGTTCTACTTGCTCAGTTGAGGAGAGATGAAAAAAAGACAACCTGAGAAAAAAAAATATCGTGGATGATTTAATGATTTTTTTGCTTGTGCTGTGCAATTTGTGTTGCTGGAAGTTGCTGATGGTACAAAATTTTGTTGAATTCTTGGTTAAATATTAACATGTGAGGGTTGTCTGTAATGTCCATTGTGACACTTGGTATAATTCCTAAGTGCTGTCTGAGGTCTTTCTGGCAAGCTTTCTGCTCCACCAACTCTTGCATAAACATCTAGCTGGATAATTGTCTTGCAGCATATTTTATCCAGGTGTCTTCAGTGGTGTAGGAAATTAGACAGTTCCTGTACTCTGATGATTCTGTACACCTTGGGGTGCAAAGGGCCTTGACTTTTGGCCTGACTCTGCCACACCGTGGCTCTGAAGGTCAGTCTTTTGTCATTTCCTTGAGGTTTGAGGCAGCCCTTCATACACCCCTGGCATTCTGCTGCTCATGGGTTGTACCTAAGATTGTCATCTTAAGGCAACTTCCAAACTGCTTTTCTGCCATCTCTCTTCCCTATATTCAGTAGTTTCTGATTTGGGAAGAGTGATAACTGAGGAGGGGTGTTGAAGGGATTATTAGGGAGTGAGTTTGAGAGGGACAGGCACAAGCAAGATGGGGAGAGTGCTGTTAGCAGAGGCCTGGTAGGAGTTGAACTTTGTGCCCTGGGGCACCAGAAATGGGAAGGCAGAGAGAAACACCTGAAAATAGAGGAAGGATATACAATGCTAAAGGAAACTGATGCTGAAAAGGAGGGGAAGGGCTGCAGTTGGGAGTCCTGCCAAATGACGGCAGTGCACGTTGCAGAGCTGGTGTTGCTCTGAGACCAGCAAGGACCCAGATACACTATGGTGTCCATCCAAGGCAGCCTGGAGCTGGTAGTCACACAAGAGGGAAACTGTGCCACAGCTGCCAGAACTCAAATATTGCACTCTTTGGCATTAATTTTTGTTATGTGGGTAGATTATTCTGCCTAGAAAATATGTTTTTCCTAACTAAGCAAATATTTTTTTGGTGTTGTCTGACCTGGCTCTTGATGCCAAAGATATTCGTCATAGGATGACTACACCTTTATGTATATCACGAATGAGGATAGTAAAGAAGGCAAGGAAATACTGAACAGTCCTGAGTCCTGGTTGCTCTTCTGCATCATATCCAAGTGGGAGGGCCATGTTTGCCCCTGGCCTCAGTCTGTGAAATCTAAATGAAAAATTTTATTATATAAATCTGAAAAATCTTTTTCAGTCTTTCTTAGCAACGTGGTGTTTTTTGTTTGCTGGGGGTTTTTTGTCCCCCCGACCCCCCTTTTTTTTTTATGTGGCCACCATTGGAAACGTTATATACCTGAATACAAAATCTAACAAGTCAAAGGTAGGATAATGAAAGCCACATTTTCACCAAGCTAATGAGATAAAACAGTCCAAGGAGAAGCTTGTTAATACAGTCACAGGAGTTTTGACTTGGATATCCCCTGGATCATCTGCATGTAGCAAGTCTGAGTTTCATAACTTTGTATGTGAAGACTAAACATTATATTTTGTGGACAACCAAAAAAGCCTTTTAAAACAGGTTTAATTATGAAGCCCAGAAAAATGGCTTAGCTCTGGAAAGAAAGTAATAAGCAGCACTTCAGTTGAAAGAGATTGTTTCATAGCTGAGAAGAAGCATGCACAAAAACTTTTTTATTATGTTAGGAAGAACATTAGAATAATGGACACTGTTGTTTTTATGTTGTGCATTGTGATTAGTACTGGAGAAAGTACTTAAATATGTTTAGGTCACTTGAAATAAGGAAAGGACTTATGCACACAATATAACTTTATACAGGTATTAAAAATATCCCTGGTCTCTAGACGATTTACTGAATCAAATTCAGTATTTATCAGTAAATTGTATTAAAAGCTACTTTTATATACACACAGCTTGAGTTCTCAAAACCAAATGCAAAATAGAAATATTTCCATGATTCTTGCATTTAATTGCATGATAGAGAAAAAAAAAACCAGTTGTAAAGAGAATAAAAACAGTTCCCCATATCATATTATTAGCTTTTGAGCCCAGATAAAGAGTTCATGGGTAATAAATAGAACAGGAGAGTGTACTACAACAAGAAACAGAAAACCAATATGAAAGGGTAAAAGGGGAGGGTTTTAAACCTTTGTCTTGGGAAACTTTAGCTGATTATCTGGTTTGCTATCTGAAAAATGTCTTAAATCAGGCTTCTGTCCAACCTTCAATGCACCTTTGTGCAGCTTGAAGGAATACTCAGCGTGTAGAAGTATCATTTACAATAATAAAGGACCACTAAGCCTGGCACTTCAGAAACTCACATCCCCCTCCCTCCCTCTTGAGCAGTTCTCCATCTTGAGTAACAACCTTCTAAGTGTTATTTGTAATAAAAGTCAAGGCATTCCTACATACACCTGGATTTTAATCTTTGCAGCTTCTACTTCAGTTTTCAAGGGAAAACATTAATGTATAAAGAAGCCCACTGACAGATTCAGGGCATGACTCTCCTACGTCTCTTGAATCTGGCAGAATAATACCTGTTACAGTGTTTTTCTCAAGAATATAAATGTCAATATCAGCACCAACAAGCCTGGAGGAAAGCAGAGACCTGGGAATATAGGAAGATATCTAAGCAAAAGCAAGTATATGGATTAAATGTTATTTACAAAGCAAATAGCTCAGACAGCCCATGCTATAAAGCCAACATTTGGGGCAATAGCTCCAAACTTTCCTGGTTCCCTCTAAATTTTTCTTCAATTTTGGACACGCATCTGCACACACATGCTTCCTTTTTAAATCTCCTTGAAAAGGAGAAATTTTGGGTTCCATGATGAGTCACTATGTGCCTTTTCAGGTAAAAAACCAAACCAAACCCCCACCAAACTTTCACATAGATAAAGAAGCAGGTTATCCTGTGTGTTTGTGTGGCACTGAACAAAGAAGGCTCACAATTCAGAATGAGACAAGAGTAACACAAAGTACAGCCAGAAGAGAGTCAGGGATCAAAGTTACACTTGCTTTTCCTGTATGTTTATGTATTTGTTGCAAAACATACAGCTCAATTCTTCTCTTGTGCCTGTATAGGCATGAGAAGTCTCCACAGTAAACAGAACAATACCAGAGGAAGCAAGGAAACAAACCGGGCTATTTATAATTGCTCTGTTACCAATATATTCCTTCAACAGCTTTCCCAGATTAGACATAATTGTGTATTTATACTCTCTGAGAGAGTGGTTCTGAATAATTTTGTCTCTTTTCAGAAGATGCTTTTATAATGCAATCAGTATTTGTTAGTGGATTCTACACATCCTATTACATGGATAGTTTAATATTAATTACTTTGACCTCTGCTTGACTGCTGTGTAAAGGGACAGAGGGCTTTTTCCAGGAACATAATCCTTTTAATTTCTCAGGAGAAAATAATTTTGGTTTAATTTTATTTCTCTCCAGATATTGTAACATTTGCCTTGTTCCCAGGGTCCTTTTATTAGAGGAAATGATCTTTCTGTGTGAGCTTTTTTCCCTTAAAATCTTCTCTCAGACTTTCTCTCTACCAACAGACAGAGTAGAAACTCTGGTATGCTGAAAAACAACAAAAAACTCAGGTTCCTGCAAGTATCCCACCAGTCTGTGGTCAGGTGCAGAACAGCACAGCTGCCTTTTCCTCTGGGCAGGCAGGTGAAGGAGGTTGCAGAGGGAGGATTTAACTGCTACCAGTGTTTAATGTGGAGCAGCAGCCATGTTAAGTGTGACTGCAGATTGGGCAGCGGAGGACAGTTCACACTGTGCCAGGAGACCCACTCCCTGCTCCTTCTGCAGCAGGTCAGAGGGGCAGCCACCTTGCTGAGATCCCAGGCCTTCCTGGCACTGCTATTCTCTTTTCCACCTTCCTTCTGCCTTGCCTAATTACAGTGTGAGCTCTTCAGGGCAGTCTCTGCTTCTCTGTTGCCATGTGCCCAGTGCAGTGAGGCGCTGATGTGGGTTAGGGCCCTGGGGCACTGAATGCAGTAGAAGTCATTAATAGGTCAAGAGAGAAATTTTGAAGTATGTGGTAACGATGGAGAATGCGCGAAGCCCTGAAAATTCCCGAATGTTTACTGACCCAAGCTCAGAGCAAAGTGTTCTTTGAAGTCTTTCAAAGATCTTGGCTTAATATTTTGATGTTGCTTCTTTTTCCTGACTGAGGATCGGTGGGTTTGGCCAGTCACTCTTCTTCCCTCTTCTCCTCCCTTCTCTCATTATTCACTGACAAAAGTCCTCTGGATGGTAGAGGTGTTTGGCTTGCAGGGGACAGTGTCATCTCCAGTAAACAAACTGAGTTGTCCACTTCTCCACTGGCATCCTCTGGAGTCCACCAGCCAAGAGGATTACAGTAGAGAAAACGCTTTATTTTACAGTAAAGCAAACATATTGACAATGTCAGTGATTCCCATATTGAATTCAACTATAAAAAACAAAACCAAAAAATAATAAAAAAAAAAAAAAATACAACCAAAACACCATCGAACAAAACCCCCTCTAGCTCAAACCTTTACAATGATGGCATCAGGGCAGAGGCTTCTCTCACCTCACTGGAAGAGGGGACAGGGAAGGTGCTGCATTGCAATGAGTGTGTTACGTGCTGCATAAGCAGGCACTCATCTGCTGGTACCCATGAGGGAACTAATGTTCCCTTATTTCCCCATACCTCCACCACCAGCTAATCTGTGCCTGCCTGTCTAATTTCCTGGCAACTGTTCTAATGTACAGGCTAATAATATTTGCAGCAATCCTGGGAGACGCCAGTGTGCAGGCTAGCTATGAGGCTGTAGGGTCCAAATGAGGATAAATTAGGGGAATTGTGGATCTGGATAGGGGGAGCTTTTGAGAAGCCCTTCATCCAGGTGGTGTGAGCAATCCAGATAAGCACCCAAATATTTCTGTGAAGAACTGGGCTGCCATTCCTAATTGAAGTCCAACCGCTACTAAGTCCCCTTGATGATTTCTCCTCCTTTCTTCCTCAGAGTATCTTTTTTGTTGTTGTTTCCAACTATAACTTAATGAAAACACATTTGAAAGTAAAATTACGGATTTCTCAGGGACTCTGACCCTTAGGGGCAGCCATGGAGATCAGAAGGAGCTGAGTACACAAGCTCCTGTTAATTAGAGCAGAGTGAATGATTCATAGGAAATAATTTATTCAATTAATTTAGCCTCTCTTTCTTTTGCAAATTATCTGTGAAAAGTTTGCAGTTTTATTACATTCAGCTGCTAGATAGCAAATGTTTTCTCTGCATGTAGTTGACCCCTATGTGGCTTGAAATGTAAGGTCTAGCTTTTCGTTTTTCAGTGGACAGGGGTACTGGAGTTAGTGTTCTTCCTTGATTAACAACTGACTTTTAGTATGTGGCTTGAAAAAGTGATGTTCATTTTCACAAATGTAGAGATGACCTTCCAAGAATATTATTAACCATGGCATAGAAATATCTCTGTCAGTGAACCCATTTACTAGAACAATGATCTGGAAAGTCTGTCCAGCACTTACCCTCCAGTGTCCGACATGCTGTATCTTTGTGAGCCTTCCCCTCTGGCATGCTCAGGGAATTTCCACTCTTTCTCCTTCACCAATCCTGTGCAGAGCCCTTTGCTTAAGCTTCTCTCCACGTGGAGGCAACCTCTCCAGAATATCAATTGTCTGATCAAAGCAGCCATGAAGCGCAGATGTTAAAGTCAAAGTCATAAAATTCATTGCCAATTATCTGATGCCTATTTGCTGAAGTCCTTGTCAGCAAGGGGGGTTTTTATTCACTGAAAAGCATTCATGATGCTTACCATTTTCCACAATAAAAATTACAGAATACTTCACAAGCAGGAGAAAATCCTAAATAGTACCTATAATGGCCCTCTACCACCAAGCAAACAGCCCTGCTCCATAACCTTGCAGCATTTCCCTTTGCCTGACTTCCACACGTAGGATAAACAAAATTGACACAGACCTTGGGTGTGGGCAACGGAATTTGCGTATCTGTCCTGGTTTCGGGCAGGGTCATTGTCTCCAGCAGACTTCTGCTGCCCTGGGAAGAGGGACATGCAGAGAGCCTGACCCATGGCAGGCAGGCTTTTCTTGAGATGCATCCGCGCATGGGGTAGTAACTCTGGGCTCAAGATAACATTAGTTTCAGTACCAGCTTTTCACATTCCATCTAAAAGCATTTTTAAAGAGGGATGCTACTGCACGAAAATTAATGCAGGGGAACATTCTTGTAACAGGTGCATAATATTTCAGTAATAGGCTTGTGGGATGTTTATTCACTAGCCAGATTCGTTTATCAGGTATTGGATTCTAAGAATTTCCCAACAGGATATCTGCAGACATTAGTGAGCTAGGAAAATGTGCTTTGAACAAATACATCCTTTCATCAGGCAGTCATTTGGATAATTCCAGCATCAACATGCTCACTGCTGGAATGGGTCTGCTGGTAATTGCATTAACTATTTTTCCTGTGGTCGTACATATCTGTGCCTTTAGATCTTACGAGGGCAGAGTTTGGCCTGCACCCTGTTAGGCAAGAGGTACCTGCCCATCTCTGCCTGCACACATGCAGTTCGAGCCAGCCCAGTCTTGCCCCAAATAACCTTTCTTGCCTCAAAAGACCTGCTGTATCAAAAAAAAAACCAAACAACTTTGCCAGGACAGGTTGACAATACTTTTTTTGAAGAATAATTGAAGAAAACTTGCCTCCAAGATGTAAGAACATTGTATTTCAAAGTATTTTAGAGTAAAGTACGCTTCATTTACATTTTCTTGTTTATGAGTAGGACTTTGATTTTGTTTTTGACATTGAAAGTACAATTAAACTTGGTTTTACCCGGAGAAATTTCTGATCTGATTTTACTCTTGAAACTTTAAATAGATTGTCATTTTGATGGAAGACAGGAATCAATACTGAAATAAGAGGAATTACCATGGATTGAAAACTTCAGAAGTTCATCTTTAAGATGACAAGTCATTCAACAGCTATATTGGAACCCATGTTTTATTATCAGATTAATGAATAAATAGGAAAAGTTTTGTTAGTCTTGTTCCAGCAAGTAAGTGGCCCATTTCTTTTCTTATCTGCTGTATCCTGTAGTATTTCTGGTCTTAAACACTGCAGTTACTAACCATGGAAAAACTAATCAGCTTGGCTTATTAAATGGCCAGTTACCTTTCAATAAATGATTTTTCTCTTTTTAGATGCCTGCTGTAATATAATGAGTCTCTATTTGAGACACCTGAAGTAAAGAACCATCATTCTTCCATTGATTTTTGAAAATGTGGGTCACTGTTTATAATGTACCAAGCTTAAATCTTGTAATGACTTAAATGTGATTATTCTATGCCTTGAGTTGTAGAAGTAAAAACAAAACTGAGGATTTAAGGGTTAATATATGATTTTTCAACCCAATGTGTGCTTTTTTGTCATTTTTTTCTGAGCCTTTTAAATTGTGGAGGGCTGAAAGAACACGCAATAAATTTTTTTCTGAGTATTCCAGTGCTTCCCTGCCTTATGAAACCAAATCTTACCAAGCCTTCAGCGTGAAGAGAACCAGGGCCATGGAGACAGCACAAAAGCAAAAAGGACTCTGAGAAACAGAAAAGGGGAACAAGGAAGGTGAAAGCATTTGGAGATTTGGGAAGGTGGTCTAACATTCTTGTGGTTTTCTTTCTTTTTTAATTTTTTTTTCTTTTTTTTTTTCTGGATTTTTTGTTGTTGTTGTTGTTGTTATTTGTAAAACATAATATTTTGCTGTGAAAGCAATGATACTCTCCCAGCAACCCCCTTCCCTTGTTTGCATCCTTTGGAGGTCACTAGCTGCTCACCCACAGTACTGAGTGGAGGACAGACTCTTTCTTGTGTTCACTATAACAACACAAGCGCAGATGTCTCAGGCTGTAAGCCTCAAGTTGAGTTCTGCAGGCCCCAGGAATGGTGAGATGTGACACACATCTGTGTTTTGGGCTTGGCCTTCTCCAAGGATGTGTGTCAGCTGTGTGCTCCACATCTGAGTTCAAGACCACATCTCCCCGAAAAGCTCTGCTTGGAGCTCGGGGTTTTTCCCAACCACAGGCATTGCATGTGCCCACCTCAGTGCATTAGAAATGGGAGGGCGAGGACAGCCTTTCACACACAGTTTTGCCATGGTGACTGCACAAACAGCTGGGACATCACCACCTCATCTTCCCCTGCCAGACAGCCCACACAAGGCCATGATGTCTTGGCTCATCCCACCATGATTTGCCCTGGTACCCCCAGGCCAGGCTGTCCTGGGGGACCAGGACATCGTACCCCACGTGCCCAACCGTGGGCAACTGGTAGGAGGCAGTAGGGGAGGATGCTGGCAGCTGTCACCCTCTCCATCATGAGCAGGCTCCTCTGGATGTCTCTGGCATGGAAACAAGTGCATGCAGGAGCCCTTGAGCAGTGAGAAAAGGAAAGCCAGAGCTCACTGCTGCTTTCTGTCATGGAGAGGTTAAAAGCAACTTGCCAACTGACAAGCAGCAGCTGCAAAGAGATTTCCCCATCCCCCCCCCCCCCCCTTCTTTTTTTTTTTTTCCCCCTTCTTCGTCTTTTTTTTTTTTTTTTTTTTAATGACAGCAAAATTTTAATCAACTTGGGCTGAGCATGAAAGTCTGGGTGGGAGGTGGGAGGAATATCTGGGGAGGGGAGGAGGAGCAGAAGAATGGCTGGCTGCTGGCATATGTCTGAGCTGAGGGACGCTTCTGCCTAGGAGGACAGTTAACCTACACAAAATGTTCTGGCTTCTTGCCTGTATCAGCCACATCATGCTGCTCCAGCCTTTTATGCCAGATCCCTGAGATGGTGACTGTCACTCTGACAGAGGGAGAGAGAATGAGAAAAGACAGAAGAGATGAGAGGGGAAAAAAAAGCAAAACAAACCCACAAAACTACCAAATATTACACCACAACCCAGTAATAAGCTTGCTGTCAAGCCCAGGTAGAGCAGCTGCATTTTTCAGAAATGAGCTGCAGTGGAAAAGTAACAAGCCAGCTATGTGCTTCTGCAGAATAAATGAAGGTTGGATGGAAGGCCTCAGAGTGTAAAGTCAGCAAAGCTCAACAGAAATGGCTATGAACATGTAGCATTTAATATGGAACCTGAACTCACAGAATCTAGCTGTGAGCGAACCACAACTCAGGATGGCAATTTTTTTTCCCCCGTTAAATCCAAGTGGAAGAAACATACTGATTTCCAGAACAGAAGAATTCATTGTCAAAAATGCTCTGAAAATATCTTTATTTATAACCACAGACTTTCTTATATAAGGGATACTATGATAGCCTATTGACAAAAACTGCCCCTGGTCTTGGGTCAAAGTCCCTGATTTCCTTAAGCCGGGACTTCTGTCACCTCCTCCCTTACAAACTTCTTAAAGGCTTCTGTAGAAGGCTGATATTCCCCACAGATAAGAAGCTGCCTTTCCAAATTATTCTGGAAAGCCAAGTGGTTTCTCACCACTCCAACACTTTCTGCGTGGGAGTTGACAGACCCATGTCATTACCCAGTGCACAAAAAACCTTTTATTATTAGCAACACAAATGCCATTCCCAGGTTACACCACACAGCTCTCACATGCTGCTCCAGCACCACTGAATTAGCTGGACATTGTCAGGGCAAAAATGTTCTCCTTTGTCCTCAGAGGTCTTCTCAGCCTTGTGGCTTGAGTTTACAGCTGGCAGGTCCCTTGGCAAAGCTCAGAGGAGGGACTTCCTGTGCCCACTGAATAGTGGGGTGGGAGTAAGGGGGCAGAGCAGCTTTTCGAAGCATGGGGGAGAGTTACAGCTGATCCAAAAGTGAGTGTTCAGAAGCGAAGAGACTGCTGAAAAGCGCATCTTAATAGCTAAAAGCTACATGTGACTTGGAGAGCTGGCTGCTGATCTCATAGATTGCACTTAAGTTGTGCTTTCAAGTTGTTCTCCAAAAGCACTTATCCACTTTAAAAATATTTTTGATGGAGCCAGAGATTCTACAGTAGCTTGAGTTCTAAGGGAAAACACCAAACACAACAAGATTCATGTCAGAATAACACATTATTCCAGGATATTTGAAGATGAAGGAAGATACCTATGGTTATTCAAATGAAAGGATATGAGATGGGGAGGCTTGAGCATAATTTATTTTATTTTACTTAGACTTGTCACAGAAAAAAAAAGAAAAGCATCTAGGGACCCTTAGTGTGATTTTTAAAATCTAAGTAAGCCACAAATCAAGAAATTTGCTGGAAATGAGTAGACACAGTTGGTTTAAAGTACACATTAGGTGCATATGGACCCACAGCCACTCTTACCCAAACTGCCACCCAAACTACAGGTCTTTCCATGATCCAGCCTGTCACACAAGAACTGTGCCAGATGCCTTGCAGAAAGCAGCTTCTGAAGGGCAGAAAGACAGGGAGAGTGTACAGGGGGTTACAGCAAACACCTTCCAGCTGGTAGGAAGCTTTCATCTGCCCTAAATTGATGGTAAGGCTGCTTAAATAAGCTGTGTATTTATCTCACATCTCCTCAGAGAATTATACAAGTGACACTGCTGTACCTCAGGGGAAAGGCAGCAGAAGTTGAAAAAGTAAACAGAAAAGCCTAGTGGATGTATTTATAGAAGGTTCAGACCTTACTGCTTTCTTACCATAGATCCACTGATATCTTGCTGCAGGTAAGTGATGTAGATATATCTGTGGTTTTTTAGGTGCCAGCTTAACACCATGCATTATATGGGATGTAAAAGTTGGGAGGGAAAAAAAGTAATTTCTGTGCTTTTTGCCACTTGCTTAGGGTTTATGTGTAAAGAATCACGATAGATGTTTTTTTCAGGGCCCTATTTTCTTCCCACCTCTCTACTTTTGGCAGAATTATCTGCATCAATTTTGTTACTCAGCTGCCTCTGGTGGAAAACTTCTTGTGGGCATCTACATCAAAGGTCCTTCAGGATTTATTTGGATGTTGTAGCTCTTGAACAAAAGCTCCTTTCTCTCATATCTGTTAATAAAAAATACAAGCCCCTGGAGCTTTTAATAACTGTATAGATATTGGGATAAGTGAAAGATGTTAACAGAAGGGGGGGATGCTTGTTGGTGCATCTTTCGCTGTGAGAATGTTACAGGCATCTCACCCAGCAGTCCTCTGTGTCCACCTACACTGAAAAAGCCTTCAAAAGTAGCACAGGCTGGTATTCCCTGGGTTGTAGTGCATAGATGTGCTCTGGCAGTGGCCTCTACCTCTGAAACCAAAGACAGAGGGAAGAATTCTGCCGGCAGGTGGTAGCAGTTGGGAGCGGCATTTCTCCCTGGGGAGAAGCTGCTCATCCTGATGTGGACATAAGTCCTTCTTGTGCTGAATACCCTCCTTAGAGTGCTGTGTTTCACTCCCCACAAGTTGCCCCCACACGGGGCATTTTGCCAGCCTAACCAGCTGACTCTGACTTAAAGCTTCACTTTAAGGTGGATAAAGTTTTAGACAGCAGGATAAATGCCATCTCTGGTTTCTGAACAGCTAAAGCAACAGTCAATTGTAAAATAATGAGTGTTTTGTCACACTGGCCTTCTAGCAAGTCCTCTGGTCAAAGCAGACTCCAGAAATTAGTTTTCGCTCTCTCCCTGGCAGGAAAACAGAGTGTATCGCATAATTTAATGGATAACTTTGGACATCCAGAAAGAGGTACTGATGCAAAATGAGATTTTGCTGAATCATGATAATTGGATTCAGCATTTACTAATTAATGTTAGACATTAGAACACTCTGCATTTTGAGCAGGATGAATTTAAGTGTGGCATAAGTGTGAATATCCCATAAGAGGTGGTGCACCTCATTCAGCTGATGAGGGATATGAAATGAAAATTGCCCTCAGAAGTATATGTAGCCATCCACAGAGCAGTTTTTAGACAAACATCACTTGAGAATGTGTTTCATTGAGGAGGATACACGGTACTTGTAAAGCAGAGCAGAGCATAACACTGCCCTCTTTTGTGTGAGACAACACATTGTCACCTGGCATCCTCAACATAATTCCCGGGAAATGCTGCTTTTATGCAGCTAGTAATATCAGTCTTATGTAGAGATCCCTTCTGCTCTGGGGAAGAGGGAATGGCGTATGTACTTTTCAGCCTGAATAAAGGAAGAATTATAAGTTCAATTTTACCTGTGCAAATTATTTGAGAATCACGTAACACAGGTAGACTTGCTGGCATTGGGAGGGCAAGATTACCTTTTTCCTGTAGCCCTAAAGAATTAAAGGGCCTTGCTCAAGCTGGACCCCAAAACATGAATGTGTGTCTGCTGAGCACATATGCTGGGGCTCAAGTTCATGTTAAGCAGAGCTCTGTGTCTGAGGGTGGATTTGGACCACATTCAGGGGCTTTAGAGAAGGCAGGAGCTTCTCTTATGAAATAGGGGTTTCTACTGCTTGTTTGAGACATGTCAGCTATGATGTTTCATGTGTGATCTCATGGTCATATTAAAGACCTCTTTCTTGGCACTCATTACAAAATGAGCTGAAGCCTGAGTCTGCTTCTGAGTCCTGAACACCACCAGTGACCAGATCAGTAACATCCTGTCAGCTCTCACTGGTTGTGAGGAGAGAGGAGGGATATTTTCTTCATCCCTAGTTCAGTCTTCAGCAAGAATGAAGAAAATAACCATCAAGACCTTTGGCCCATCCCTTCCAGGTTCACACTGTGGATGCACCAGCAATGTTCTTAAGAGGGTCATGTATTCCCTTTGGATTCTCAATATGCAGTGATAGGCAGCAGAAATGTTTGCAAGGCAAATGCTTTCTGATGGGCCTGCCCCTGAACTCACCAGTCACAAGCCATTTGTATGGAAATGACACTAAAATTGCTATCCTAGAGCTGCATCCAACCTCAGCTTCTGCCAGCAGAAGATACAGGGTACCAGATGGCAGAAATCCTACCCGAGCACCAAGTGGTTTAAACTGCTCTTTTTGCTAGGAATTTAAATAGTCCATATGCTGAAAGTATAACGCTCGGCTGCACCCTGGCTGCCTAGTGGAAGCCTCTGCTGCCTGAATTAAAGGAGATGAGCAATTAGCTAGTAGAATCTTGGAGCTTGTATCCCCTGTACGTCCCAATGTCAGGCTGTGCTACAGTCATACACGCATCTCAAAATGTCTGATCGTGCATCTGGAGGATGGTTGTGGTGTCTGCATATACAGTCTGATTGTCAAACTGGGGCTATTTTGTCAAAAACTTGAGAGAAAAGCAAAGACTGAACATGGTCTGGGTATCTGGTCTCCTCTTTTTCTCAGCTTCTGGCATCACCTGGTGAACCCCAAGCTGAGGTACTCAAGGGGCATAGTTTGTCCTGGGTTTCAGAGGAGCACAATCAGTGCTCTCTGTGGGATTTGTAGTCTCAGATTTCCAGGAGCTGGTGAGACACCAAAGCTGCTTTGCAGCATGATGCAGTGCCTGGAGTAGAAGGTCCTCAGCTCTGGTCACAGATTGTGCTCGCCATTGTGCAGCTAGGACAGCTCTGCTCTTTGATCATTTGAGTGATTTCATTTAGTCGCTGGAAAGGGCTTCCTTCTCCCTGAGCAGATCCCCTACTTAAAAGTCATCCTCCAAAAATCTGCCATCAGCTGGCTGAAGCCGTACCCATTCCAGGGCAGTAATGTTCTTTGTGTGTTGAAGACGTGACCAAGCAGAGTGTTTCAAATGAAGAAGTGCCCTACCTCGTGCAGAAATGTTATGTCTTCTCCTGATTTATAGTCTTTTCTCTGATTCATCCAGTTTTCCCTAGTCTACTGTGCTGGAGTTGAGCTCCAGATGGATGCCTCGGAGGGCTTTACTAAAGTAATCCCTGGAGAAAATTCCTTTCCTGGTCAGATCACTCTGAATTATTCCTCTGCTTGAAATGTACTCTCATTGCCTCTAGATTTATTATGTAACATTTTTCTAATTTAAATTGTTTTCTGTTTACTGGCCCAGTTGCCTGAAAGATCTACTTCATCGCAAATCCAGTTACATTGGTCATTATTCACCTTTTCTCTCTCCAGTTCTGCCACTATCAACAGACATTGGTATCTCACATCTGACATCCTTATCTAAATCATTTACATGCATTCATTTAAAGGATAGGGAGGTCAAATGTTTCGAAATCCTGCAAGGTCACTGAAAATAAAGCTGTCATTTGTTTTTTTGCTTGTCTTTTTTATGTGGAAAATTGTATTTTGGTATTCATAAGGAGACTTTTATTAGCAAATGTAAGAGTGCTTTGAAATGGATATTTTAATTATGCATGTAATTTTTTATGATTGTGACTATTAGTATTTAGCGTGGTTGTTATCCTTGATATTTTTTTTTATTCCTAGAGGGTCTCCAGATGAACAAAGCAGCACGTATTTTAGTAAATTATTCTCTCTGTATTTATGAGTTACTGACCCTTTTAAAGACACTTTTTGCTAATATATATATAATATATATATTTATATTATATATATATAAAAAAAAAAATACAGTGTTCTTTCTAATGTGTATAGACATCAAGAACTTCCCAATGCAAATGACTGTCTAGCTGTTCCTTTTAGCCCTGTGCCAGAGCTAGATAACTTCCAAGGGGCTCCTGATCTTGAACTTTAGGAAGCTCAACCCCTCCTATTGTGTAGGAACTTGTCTGCAATGTTTCACTGGGCTAGTTTGTTCATTTCAACAAAAATTATGTCTCTTCCCAAATGCAGCAAATTATAGGCAATCCTTTATAGTAGACATTAATCCATTTTCATAGGTATCAGGTTTTACATCTCAGCAAGTAGATTCCATTTTCACTGAATATGTAGATAAAGGGCTTGAGGTTTGGAAATCTCCAAAGAAAGAATCACATGATGGGGTGATGAAAAACTTTCTCACTTACAGCATGCACTGAGCTGGTGTCTCCACAGCTTGCTTTACTGTTCATCTCCTCACGCTAATTATGTCTTTGAAGTGAGAAAGCACTGTTACTGTTACTGAATACGTGGGTTTGTTTGATGATGGACAGATGGAAAATCTGTAAGAAAGCTAGAAAAAATAATCTAGATTTCACAAGTTCTGGACTAGGAAAAGCAAGTTAGGGGGTTAAAAATTGTTGTGGATTAGAGAATAAGTCACCTGCGTAGAAGAGTGGAATGTGTTTCATCAGGGATTTATTGCATTACTCTTTTACAGCTTACAGTGCTGAAATAAAAATGTCAACAATTGACTAAGAAATTAAACTGATCCAATATCTATTAAAGTTTTTTACTCCTCAGGTGGCACTAGTCACAAAATAACCCTTGATTAACGTATATGCTAAATATCAACAATAAGTTTCAGTATTTGTCATCCAATGGGCTTTAATACTGAAGCTACACATGCACAGAAAAGTAGAAGAAGAAAGTACTGCTTGCAGACAGCAAGAAGACTAGAGATGCCATACTAAATACAAAAACAACCTTTCAGAAAGTCACTCTGGTTACTAGTAAAAGAGAATTATTAGAGACAAAAAAAGCATTAAAATGAGAAAACTAAAAAGGATAAATTTTTGTATGCTAAATGCTAAATATAAAACTAAATTAAGCAGGAACGATAGATTTTTCAGGAGATCTTTTACAAAAACATAAAGGGTACCAGTGATAAAAATGGCAGCAGAATCAGCAAAAACAAAAGCAACCACCTTTGATATAGAAAAGAGTCAATGAAACCAGAAAATGGACAAGAATCAAAAGAAGGATTTAAGAGAGACAAGGTCATTATGGCAAGAGGAAATTAATTATTGGTCTCACTACTCACTGCCTGTGAGATGGGGTCTCACACCAGAACTCTATTTGGTGTTGAGTAGCCTAAGAAACTAGCTAAAACAGGAGTGTCAATGGAAGTGATTGCTGGAGAAATTACAAGAACAAGGTAGAGGTCGCTGAAGAGTTATAAAGGAAGTCAGATATGAAATTGTTCAAGAACTAATAGTCATGTGTAACCTACCATTTTTTCTGCACAATAATGTACAGTGGCAAATGTGTCACCAGCCTTTAGTAATGACTGCAGGCTTCACTTGGAACCACAGATCAATAAAACCACAGTCAGACTTGTAGAAACAATCATAAACAGAATTCTTAGACACAAAAAGACACGCACGTTGTTTAGAAAGAACTGTATAGATTTTCTAAAATCTTGGAGACCTGGGGGAGCTGACAACTACCTGAAAAAATGTGATCCAGCTGACAAGCATTGAACTTCTGTTTGACAATGCTTTTGACAAGATGTCTCATCACAAGTCTTCAAGGAAAGAAGGTTCTCATGGAGTCCACAGGACAAGGACATGGCAGGGAGGGGAGTTATCAGGCAGGAAAGTTCTTGCTCTTGCTCTATGTATTCGTGTGATTTTCAGGAAAGCTGGTGAATCCTGAAGTGACATATTCTGCAGAAAAGACAAAATTACTCAGAATAATAAAGACAACTTCTGGGGGAGACTATCAAAGAAGTCTACAGATTGGGGAGTGATGTGTAGCAAGCAAATGGGAAATGGTGATTCATTATTTCAGTCAGTTTCGGACCCATGAGGTACCCAGTGAAAACTATGAAGTAGCAAGACCGAAATAAACAAAAAAATGGGTTTTGTCAATATATATATATATAAACTCGTAAACTGCGGTACTGATAACCACTGAACATTGCAGGTGCCAATTAAAGCAAGTTCAAAACCAGATCAGGCAACTCAGAGCTATCAGTGAATACATTTCAGGTCAGACCTGGTATAGCAGTTCTGATATCCTGTGGAAAAGTCATATTGCTGATGGTACAGAATAATACTTGCATTAAAGAATTCTTACATTTAAAATGTGTCCTTAGATGGTGAAATGAGCTGTCAGTGTTTGGTTCTTGGCAGAGCTGGTCAGAAAAATTGCAGAATGTGTGTATTGCCATCAGAAATCAAAACAGTTTGCAAAAGAGTATTGCTTTCAGTAGATTCCTGGAAGAAAATCACTGAAAAATGTGCTGACAGTGTAAGGTTGAAATATCCCAATCTATTTTTTACTTTGGAACAATTCTCTGCCTTGATTTTTCTTTTTCTTACTTTGTATTAGCTTTTTCGCTATAACATAATATTAACTTTAAAAAGTCAAAACAGAATGCTTCAGTTTCCATTACTACAAAATCTGTCACTCAACTTGAAATGCATTGAAGGGTTTTTTTTTTTAAATTTCCCTTTGCAGAGAGTTTCAGACTCTGGGAGTTTCATTACAATTCAGAATAAAGTCAACTTTTGAAACCTGAAAGATCTGTGAAAATCAGAACTCTTGTTCTTGAAAACTTGGCCAAAATCACTGTATTTTCTTTCACTTTCAGTTTTCTTATCTGAAAGGTGATAAGAATGTTGCGGATCCATTTTTGCAAAGCTCTTTCAGACTGAGCATCCAAGAATTCCGCATTTCTGTGTCTGATTCTAAAACTATATGATTCCCAAACACCATCCCAATTCCACCATCTTCAGCTGAGTCTCTCTCTCCCTCAGTCATATGTTCACAGATTTCAATGGTACTTCTTTTCCCCCTCTCCTTTTCTTCCTGTCCCCATCTAATATTTTAGGTTTGCCTTCTTATTTGCGCAAACTGGGAGCTGTTCCCTTCTGGGATGGGGGTAGGAATTACTTTCCAGAAGGCTATTGGCTTTGTCCTTGTCCAAGATCTTTTCACGATTAGTGCCTTATTGAGTGGAGCATGCAAACTCCTGACAGCCCGAGCAGAGCTGAATCAACTTTGGCAGGACAGTACGAGGAAGTTCACAGTGCCGCCACTTGTGCTATAAACACAAAAATAAAAGAAAGAGCTCATCCTCTAAACTATGTACATTACATCCTCAGAGTGGGGACTCAAGCATGCTTTGTGCTGTACATTAGCCATCTGCACCAGAGGGAACGTCTTCCTCGTTCTGTTCCCAGGACAGAGGCATCAGGATTGCTATGAGATAGCGTGAGGCAGGAAGAGTTTTCTGGATCCTGGAATGCCAATAAGCACTTCAAACATCTTTCTTGGCTTCTGGAGTCCCTGCATCCAGCACCCTGGAGTGTGATTTCTTTTTATAAAAAGAAAGCCTCTGCTCTTTTTCATACCAATCACATGCTGTTCTAAATGGCTTAAAAGTTTCAAGGACTCCAAATGCTGAAAAACAGCTGTATGCTGATGTGAGCAGCATGTGTAAGGATGATTTAAATATAGTTTTTATCCTATTTAACTCCCAGTGGCTTTTATGCTTTCCATAAATGGATGAGAAAAGCTCTTGGCTGGAAAGAGTCATAAAAACATGTAATAAATTCTTTGTAGTCTCAACACGAGCAATTCATCATATTTTTGTTTGGTTTTTTTTCTGTTTGTTTCTGTTTGCTTTCTGTGACTTTGACATGGCGTGGATGTCTGATGAGTCTCTTGTTCCTCACTGCACACTGATCCACATTGATAAACTGTTCTTCATGTTTTGGTTACAAGGTGGTGACCTACATCCAGAACAGAACATCCACTGTCTGGGATGGCCACAAGGACAAGGACCACCTCTGTCCTGATGAAATGTGAGTCTTCCTAAAAATCTCTCCTTTTGGCTAATTACTCTCAGCAGCCCAGATACCACAAGAGGCAGTAGGACTCCTTAGCAAGAGCTTAGCAGATTACAAGTAGAAGTTTGGGGGTTTGACTGTCCCCTGTTGCTGATTTGAGAAAGAGCTTTGTGGCACCCAACCCAGCCCAGCAGAACAGCTGACAGAGGACTCCAGACCCTCCTGAACAGATCCTAGTGTGTGTATTCTCATCACATCTCCAGGGTCAGATTTAGTGATAATTTGACTCAAACTAATATCTACATAAGGGGATTTTGCAAATTTATAATTTCCAAAGGGCACATCTGCTAATATTCTATTATAATTTCTGAACTCCATTTCTTTCATTAAGGAGCTAATTTTGTTCCCAAGAGGATCATTAGCTTTTACCCATTTTGATTAATTTAATTCATATTACCAATAGCTACCTAAGGCTTTATGAACTGGATGGGAACTTTTAGCTTTTGCTTTAACGCAGTCTCTCACCATGAGAAATCTTGTCACCTCTAATTGCATCTAGAGGAATTTAAATTAATTTCCTTTGACATTATTTTTTTCAGATCTATACTAAGTGCATGTTATGCTCTTTACAATGCTCTTATTCTACCTTCATAAAAATGTTAAGCATGGCGGGCTCTTTGTCCAAGATTATCCCAAATTCATTCTCAGGAGACTAGATCCCAAGAGGTATGGGATTTCCTCAACTCCTAGTGAGTTACAGAGAAGTAGTATAGATTTTCTTTTCCTCATATCTGTTTCAGGAGAGTTTAGCCTTGGGCTCCTCCCCGCCGCAGGTCTCCCTGGGGTTCTTACATCCTATTTTACAGCTGTCTTGGAAGATCTGTGCCCAGGAGAGAGGAAGTAGCCCAGGGAATTACCTTTCAGCCATCATGGACATGGGGAGGAGGTAATAACAGGAAAGAGAGGACCAAAGGGTGCTTGGTGTCTGGCACCTGGGACAACAGCAGTGCTTTGGCTGATGTAGGAGCAGATGCTGTTAGTGAACGGGCCAAACCGGTCTTCTCAGATATTTCTGGTGGCTACCACTCTCTCTGCAGCTCCTGTCAAGCAAAAGCCATCATGCTTCCTCTTTTCCCACTGTCACATTCAAGCTCCAGGCCCTGGCTATGATCATATATTTCACCATTACCAGCAATTTCTTCTCAAATCATGATGGCGACTTGATATCAAAAGGTAAGTGCATGTCCCTGTGATCAGCATTTCTTTCCATTTTTGCCTGGATTTGCAAAGGTTACAGTGTTGTTCAATTTTCCTTTCTATTGACTGTCAATGGGAATTCACCCTAGCTGGATGAAAAAAACCCACTCTCCTCTGGCCTAAAATGCCACCCTGCATGTTCCTAATATCTTGTTATTTTTGGATACTTTGCTTCAGCCATGGGGATTGTAGTTGTTCCTTCAATTCCCTGATATTATCATTAAAACCGGTGAATTGTCATCCCAGGTAAAACCATGTGATACAGGAAAAAGGCCTTCAAAGCCCTTTACAGAGGCAGCTATAAATGGCAGAAATGCAGGAAACGTTTTGCATGGGCAAAGTACAAGCAGAATCTGCATTCTCCAAATGGCACATCCTTGGAGACCACACAGTTGCTATTTAGAGACCCTGAGCATCCACTAAATCCAGCAGGAACTGTGGGCCCTATAAATAGTCCATGCTGGGACTGACACAGCAGCGCTGAAGCTGAGGAACGGTGTTGTGAAACCTCTGGGATAAAGGCAGAGATGAAAAAAATAGGTCTGGATGCAGAGTCTGGCCCATACCTTTGAAACTAAGGTAGTTATACTCACTACTTAAGTGAATTTCCTTGCTGTGTGTGTATTTTGCAGTGCACAAGCAGGAGGTGGCCTGCAAAACTTTACCTTGTTGAGTGCTGACTGTGAGCTGAAGAAAATCCTGAGCACGAGCACAGACAGGACCTCCTGAAATGGCCAGCTGCCCTGTGCATGCAGCACAAAGGCAATAAATTCCTTATCTCACCAACCTATAAATCTTTGTTGACCATCTCTGTGCATGTCTCTATAAGAACATTTGATCTAATAGTCTTTTTAAAAATTTCCCTTCATTTTCTGGCATAACCCCCCAGTGAATCATTAATGTAACAAGATAAAGATCTCTAGCTAAGGAATTATTCTTATTATAAAGTTCCCAAGTTCTAGTAGTAAACCTCTCCAGGGTATATATTAAGCCAAAAAGGTCCCACACAATCATTTAAATCTATAAAATTCAATTCATTTCTGACTCCCTCCAGGCACTTGTTTTATAGTGATCTAATAAAGGAGAGTTGCGGCTGTTAAATGATGAAGTCTCCAAAGGGGACATGGGAACTCTGCACACTAGTCCCCAACATTTGCTGGCAAGCTTTATTCCTCCATCTCACCTACATCCCTTTTGACAAGGAAACCTTTCAAAGTCTTGTAAAATGAGTAGATGAGTCTATTTTTAAAGGTAAGCAAAGTAAAAAAATTTCCTTACATAAATGTACCGCTCAAGGATGTAGGTTACAAAAAGATTAAGCACTGAATTGTTCCAGAGATTATGTCTGTCTTCACCAAATCACTGAAACTGAAGATGGAGCAGATGCACATCTGCTCTATTTCCTTGCTGGTGCATCCCTGAGATGCTTCTTTCTGCTACTTCCTTCAGCCTAGTTCTAAATTACCTGTGAAATTATTGTTGGTGCAATTCTGTTGTGCGATAATGCACATAGATTCCCTGGAAGACAGTGTCTGATGATTTGGGGTTTTTTCACATAGTCTTGAGAATAGAGAGGTAGGGATAATACAATACTACCTCTCCTGATTGCACCAAAAGCATAACTACAAGTGTATCAGTATCATCCACTAAACTGCACTCAGGAGGCATTAGATACTTTTTTTTTTTTTGCAGTTGGAAAATATATTTACATGGGGTTTTGTGTTAGAAAAATGAGTCTCTTACCTGATGTTAAACACAACTTCCTACCTAATGCAGACACAGGGCTAGGTCAAGCTTGATACTACGACAGCTAGTTACAGTCCACCTGAGAAGCCCCAGGGTTTATCACCATCAAGTAATACAGGTTTTGCAGTATCCATTTTTGTCCAAGCAATAAGAGATTATTTATATTCATTTTTAACTATGTGGTAACCACTGTATTTTGCAACACCCAGTATTTTCCTTCCAAAGATGAGGCATGAGAGAGAAAATTGGAACTTCCTTGCAAATTGCAAAAAATAACAGTTCTGAGCTAGATGCACAAAACCAGGGGAGAGTCAGCTTTACTTCCAAGGAAGCCAATTCAATTTGTCCTCCAGTGCCCACACCTTAATGCATTAAGTGTTTTTGGGGCTTGCCACCACTGTGACTGAATTTTTTTTTCAGCCAGAGGCAGGTTTTGTGAGAATGTTTAAAAAAATCAATATGTGAGGTTTGTCTAAGGTTACATGTTTGTTAATGTTTTATTGATTACACTATTGGTTGTGAATTATGTAACTTAATAAAGCTGTAGACTCTTCTAATAAAGACAAAGAGGTTATGCCATTAGCTGGCAACTTAAGGCAAAGAAACTTAATAATATAGCACATTATAAGACCACAACCCCGAGACTGACAAATCCAATTCACCGTGGAAGTGGCTGTGATGGTGCAGACTGGTCCGTGTCCTCACACAATTAAGCCGTGCATCTCAAGTTTGAAAGAGGGTGAGGTCTGCTCTCTGAAGCTGTGATGTAGCCATAAAAAGCAGATGAGAACAATGAAGTGGCCTGAAAGGAAACACAGAGTAGTTCTGGAGTCTCGGGCACCCCACACACAGTTGAGATGGCACAGGTGCCATCGCAGCTTTCTGTCACACGTTCAGGTTTTCAGCTGAGACTTCTATTGAGCATCACTTTTCCCCAAAACTGCTTCTCACATCTCCTTGGAGATGAACCTGTTTTGTTTTATTTTACTTTAAAGAAAGCTCTCAATACCTGGAGGTGGGGGGGAAGCCCTGAAAATGTTTTAAAAGGAAATGAAATGGTGAATTTCCGAGTGACAAAAGATTGCCTCTCCACAATACAATTGCCTTTCCACAGCTGTGGAGAACAGATACTGCAGCTCCTCTTGGGGCACGTGGGATTGACAAGCAGTTTCTTGCAGAAGTGAGTCTAATATTTTACTTGACTGCAGTTGCCAGGCATTGAAGTTGTCTTGAGAGCAGAAAAAAAGCACCCCATGTCAGCGAGTTATGGAGCATCTCCTCCAGCTGCCTTCACAACCTGATGCTTTTTGTTTAGCTGGGAGCAGAGGCTCCAAATCCAGCCTCCGGAATGATGCCCAGCCCCAGTCGCCTCCCATCCTCACACATCACTCCCAGCCTTCTCTCAGATCCAGGCTCAATAATTAAGCACAGGCATTAGCAAAGACACCTAGACCACGCTTGGGGTGCTTGAAGCACCATTGGTCCACAGGGGACAAGTACAAAGATTTTACAGAAACATAGAATCATAGAACTATCTGGGTTGGCTGGGACCTTAAAGAACATCTTTTCCAGCCCTCTGTCTTGGCAGGGACACCTTCCACTAGACCAGGTTGCTCAGAGCCCCATCCAGCCTGGCCTTGAGCACTTCCAAGGACGGCACAGCCACAGCTTCTCTGGACAACATGTTCAGTGCCTCACGACCCTCACAGTAAAGAGTTTCATCCTAGTATGTAATCTAAACCCACCCATGCTCAGTTTAAACCCAATTCCCCTTGTTCTATCCCTACATGCCGTTATAAAAAATCCTTCTCCAGATATCTTGCTGCCCACCTTTAGGCACTGTAAGGCTGTTCTAAGGTCTCCCTGGAGCTTTCTCTTCTCCAGGCTGAACAACCCCAACTGTCTCAGCCTGTCTGCGTAGGAGAGGTGCTTCAGCCTCCAATCATCTTCATGGGCTCTTCTGGAGTCACTCCTGCAAGCCCACATCCCTCTTATGTTGGAGGCTGCAGAGCTGGACGCAGTTAAATTCCAGTTAATGCAAGCTGTGGACTGAGGGGTGGGTCTGCTGCAAGGCAGAGCACTCCTCTCCAGGACAGAGCTCCTTTTGCCTGCTGATCTGTCAGCACAACCATTACCTGCTAACATGGAAACTGCCTGTCAGATCACGAGGGTCTCCCCTGCCAGGAAGCACCGCGTGCTGTCAGGTGAAAACACCTGAAATCTGTCCCTCAGCTCAATAATTTCAGCCACCTAAAATGGGCATACTCAGGGTCACCTGGTACATTTTTCAAATGAAAGGTCTTTCAGCTACTGTCATTAGAAGCTTTTCAATTAAACCCCTTAATTTCACTAGAAATTCAGAGGCTAAGGGCAGGTTGTGTTCATGGTTACATCTCCGTGTCAAATCAAGGCAGTTACCAGGTGCTGCATGCATGGAGCAGGCTCTGTGGATTTGGAGCTGAGAATTAATCCCACAGGAAGACATATTTTCTTCACTGGGAATTCAAGGGTAATGGCATAACAAAACTGACTCTGTTTATTTGGGCTTAAGTGACAGAGGTGTCCTGCCCTGCAGTATCTCTTGTTACAAACCCACTAAGCTTGTAACCAGCATCCTAAACCGAAGTCCATCTCCATAGCTGAAACCTTTCACTAAAATCGCTGACATCTCAACCCTGGAAGAGTAACAAAAACCTCATAGCCCAAATATTAACTCAGAAAAAAATCCTAAAGTTCAAGAAAATATCAAACTAAACTAAGGAAAAAAAAAACACCTTAAGGACAACAATTCACTTTCATGCAGCCCTGTAGGAAGGAAGAGACCAGACCACACTAGTACAAGACCATGCAGTGTATTTTGAACAAGGCAGATCTCCCAGAAAGAGCCTGTGCGCCAGCAGTAATAGAGGTGATGGTGCATCCTCCCCATCACCACCAGGTTTTGTTTTTAAAACTGAGCAGTGAATGAAGTGACGGACCGCCAGTGCTCTGCGGGGCACAAAAGGAGCTCCAAAACATAAGATCCACAAAGCAGCAAATTATTCTGACTTGACTGTTAGCCACAGGTAATGAGGCTAATGAGCTAAGGAGGTGCTGCCAGCCCAGCCTTGGTCTTGAGTGAGAGATGATGGCCTGAACCCATTCCCATTGCAGCAATGACAAGTTAGTTGCTCATCTGTTAGCAAAAGAGCAGCTTCAAATCCTTCGTTTGTCTGGTCAGGAGTTCAGTTTTGTGGGGGGTAAAAATAGTGGTGGAAAGGAATGATTAAACAGCTTAAGTAAGATGATTAAGGTCGTCTTTGCAAGCTGAATTTCTGCTGTCAGAAAGTGAATCTCCCAGCTGATGGTTGATTTAGCTACACTGCCATTACACCATGCTGCTGCCAGTTTAACACCGATACCAGTCCCCACCCCGTCGTCCCTGGCTCTTTCTGGGCCTCTGGTTTCTGACTGGAAGCAAGCTGGAAAGGACAAAAAACGGAAACCAGAAAAGCTGCTACAGCACCCCAGTGAGCTGTACTCGATCATTACATTTTTCCACCTTTCTTTTGTCTTGCAATGTGTCGTGTTCACATCTAATTATGATCTGACAGTGCCAATACTTGGTATTATTTTAATATTTATGGCTGTGAATAACCCCTCTAAAATGAAAGGATTAGTGCTAGTATGATCAAAGCCACTGTAAACTCTGTGTTCTCTGTGGTGGCAAGTGTGTTTTATATTTGCTCCCTAAGCTGCTTTGAACACTGTGGCCACTGCAAAAATAGTGCATAACAATGAGTTTTCAATAGCAATACTTAATAATTCTTCAGCTGGTGAGAAGGGAAAATGTCCGATTCCATCATAATTTTGTTACGGTGCTGTTGGGTTTGTTTTTTTTTTTTTTGCGAGCTCATTAAATAAGCATGAATGAGGTACTGTATCCTGGGTTTTATTGGAGGCGTAAGCATCAGAGTCATTCACAAAATGTTCCCCATTATCACGTGTAATTGAAAAACAAAAGAAAATAGTCTCCTTGGGAGTTCAACATATATGATTTCTTTTAAAGAGCTAATGCTGTGGGAGATAGGCAGCATTAATTCTGTATATGATCCTTCTAACTTGCATTATTTTTTTAATCCTTTCAGTAACTCAAGAGCCAATGTTCCAAGTTAAATGTGCCTTTTTTTTCCCCTACTTTTTAATTAATGGTTACAGTTCAATGTCAGTTCACTTTCTGTACACTTGACTTGGTTACTTAACTTTATTACTTATTGATTTATGTTATGGGGGACCCAGCACTGTCAATCATTGAGCTACAGACTTCAGACAAAGATGATGATCAAATCTACATGATCAGAAACAACATTTGGGCAAAAGCAATAAGTAGCAGCTCCCAGGCAGGGGGAGGGTGGGGGCATGTGGGAGGGCAGATAAGGCAAGGCAAGAGAACAAGTTCAGATGTGGAGTTATACAGAAACTGCTACCCCACATTCCTAACACACCTTCTCCTTGTCTGTTGCGTGCAGCTTCTTAAAAATACAATCACTAAAAAGAAATAGAGAAGTAAATCTAACACCAGAGAAGGTGGAGAAGTACAAAGCAGGATCTTGATGGGAATTTTATTTTATTATATGCCTTGTGGTAGGAAGACATTTGGAAATTAGTCTTGAGATTTCTGTTCTGCTTCAGTATTTTTGTCCCTGGGAGAGGTTGTCTCGCTGCTCTTCCTGATCATATTGGCTCAAAGGAGAAATATGTGCTGTGGCAGCTAGTGATGGCTGAGGCATGGGGAGGATGCAGTGCAAGGGGTTGATGCAAACATACAGAGAAGTTTTTCCCATGTCTGAAGGGGGTGCTGATGGTGGCATTTCTCCCATATCTTGGGATAGAGTAGTTCTCATCCGCAACCCTGCTGAAGCCAGGGAAGTTTCTTATTGCCGGCCTCACAGCATCCGGGAATGGCACAGAGCAGCAACAGGTAGGAGGAGAGTAAAGATGTTATTGAAGATCACAGATCAGGTACTGGAA
Organism: Picathartes gymnocephalus; assembly: GCA_013390045.1. Taxonomy (NCBI): domain Eukaryota; kingdom Metazoa; phylum Chordata; class Aves; order Passeriformes; family Picathartidae; genus Picathartes; species Picathartes gymnocephalus. The sequence continues at coordinate 67,148 of WEKY01002115.1, read as the reverse complement.
AACTCTTTAAACTTACCCTAATTTTGTCTACTTAGCATTTCATCAAAATGCATCCGTGTTTTAAACAAATCTCTGAAGCCTCTCTCTCCAGTGAAGCCCATTACATTTTGTGCTGCACCACTTTGATCTCACAGAACAGTCTCTTTATATTAAGTAATAAGGCATCATTTGGTTTGCATTTCATCCATTCTTTATCACATCTACATTCAGGTAATTGCTTCCACATGCTCTTTAGTAAAAGAAAAACTCAACTGCAGTTCAAGCGTGTTTACGTTTATGGATGGATTGAGTATGTCAAATGTCGACACTTCATTTTTTTTTCTCCAAGGCGACCAATCCTCATAGACCATTTAAAGGGGGAGGAGGAAAAAAGTCAGTAATTTATGTTTCAAAAATTTCCAAAATTGCTCCCAACTGAGATGTTTTTCAGAGCTCTAATTTACCATACACAAAGCTTTAACGCTCGCCATGCCGTTGTGTTTATGTCAGGGTAGGCCTCCCATGTTTTTTGTTATGTGTTGCTATTTAACGTGGCATAGGCTTTAACTCTTTCTATACTACAAGATGTTAATAAGATAACCTGTGACTATTTCTTCAGTGTGGAACAAAACTATATTTTGTCTTTCCTAGGAATTTGTAGTGAGTTGCTCCACTTGTCCCCTGTGCTGCTAGCAGTAAGAGAAATAGTTTGCCAACTACAGCATGAATTGTGAAGCTTGAGAGAATAGCAGTGTGAACAGCAATGCTAAAATACATTGATTTTAATTTTAATTCTTTTTCCTTTTTTGCATGAAGGCTGTTGTTGAGAAGGAGTAGAAACAAATTACAGGCTGTTCTGGAAGATGTAGAACAGATCTGTGTTCGGCATGCTATATAAAGATTAATCTTCATACACCAATAGTTGTTGTCAGCCAAGCTGGCTTTTTTTCCCTTTTGCTAATGTTAATGGAAATGTACTAGCACAATTTACCAGAGACACTTACAGCTGTTAAGACGGAGTGAAATGGAAAGAGGCTGTGTGAAGAAAAACACAGGAGATTTGACACCTGCTTACGTGACAAGAAGCATGAACTGAGGGGAGAATCTCTTATTCTAGGGTCATTGCAAACTTTGCCAAATTTGGTTGTTTAGGAGCTGTAGGAGTGTCGCTTGTCTTGTCTTACTGATGCTGGGTGTGTTTTGGGTGGAGTAGCACGGGAGAGTAGTTTTTTTTTTTTTTTTCCCAGGGGAAGGAACACTTTAACTAGTCCTTTTAAGTAGAAAGCAGTGAACCAGTGACAGTGGCTTGGATCTTAATCCACTTGACTGTATTTATGTAGTAAGTAGGACAGAGGGCCTGGTAACCTAATTTGCCTGTAGATACTGCACTGTGCACTTAACAAAAGAGCTCCTACTGTATACAAAGTTCTCGTTTCTTCTTGGGCACCAGATGTCCTCTCAAGAGTCCCACACAGATCATCTGTTTATCCTGAGCACTTACTGTGATATAAGGGGACTTCCCAGTCCCTAATATAGGTTTGCTACTATCCCTAGGAAGAGATTGCAATAGGGAGTTTCTGGGTAACTTAGGTCCTGTGAAATGCATGTTTAAAAGAGCTTAGCTAAAAGATGTAGGCTCAGGCCCAATGTTTTGCATCCTAGCACAAAGGTCCCAGCATCTGATCTGGGATCATAGCTTTTGGCAAATTAAGGGCACAATGCAAGCCGTGGGATGGGAGCCGAGTGAGACAGTAGGGAGAAGGAGGAGCTGCTCCCCCCAGCCAGGAAAGTGGATTCACAGCTCCCTCAGCAGTGAACCTCCTGCTGAACTTTTCCACAAGGCAGCAGTTCCCAAGACCTGATGTCTGCAATGATAAAGGCTGTGTAAACAGGAGGCTTTTTTTCCCACAGTGTGCCACACGTTAGGAATTTATTTTGGTTGTTTTTATCCACATGTAAAACCCAGTATGGTTAAGTGCTGCACAGACCAAAAAAACAATGAGACCATGTGCTTGGTTCCTTGAGCCCATGTGTGTGCATGTGCAGCCACTTGCCATTGCTGCCACATAGTTCTGAGACTCAGGGATATGATGAAGACAAAAATTGTCTTTATTAAATGTCATATTTTATAAACACTTTGAAAACTCAAATACAAGATGTGCTGGAGACTCTGAAATCCTGCAAGGGCCACGATCAGATGTACTTCATGTTGAGAAAAGCCAGAACACAGATAGCATCCCATGTATCCTTGTATGTTTGCCCTTGGGTGAAGAAGTAAAGTTTATATAATCAAGTTTATTGCCTTTTTACTTGTATTCTAATTTCTGAGGCATAATTGTCCATAGTTTGTTTTGTCTTTTATCCCACAGCTAATTTTCATACTGTATTCTAAAAATTTTGTCTGAGATACTTTTGGTTATTACTGGCAGAGGGCAGATGTCTTGGAGTGACCCTTTCATAGTGTGATGAACTTGAAGAGTAATAATAAATAATTGTTCTCTGACCATGAAAAGTGTAGTTTTATAGGATAATTGAGGTGGAAAGGGACCTCAGGAAGTCTCTAGTCCAACCTCCTGCTCAAAGCAAGGTAAGCTTTGGGATCAGACCAAGCTGCTTTGTTCAGTAAGGTCTTGGGAACCTTTAAGGATGCAGACCCAACAGCCTCTGTGAAAACCTTTTTCACTGCTTGGCTGTCCTCAAATGAAAAGCAATATTCCTCTCTGAACTACTGTTGTTCAGTTTCTGCTCATTCCCTTTCATCTTCCCACCATGCACCACTGTAAAAGGCTTGGCTCTTTCTTCTTGATACTTGCCTCATATTTACTGGGACGCTGCTTTTAAGGCCTCCCCAAACCCATCTCTTCCCCAGGCTGAGCAAGCCCCAGTTGCTCAGCCTCTCCTCATAGGACTAGCAATGGAGCTCTGACTGCCTTGGGGGCAGTTTTGGGGGTTTGGAACTGGGTGATGGAGCCAGGTGTGGTCTGAGAGGCTGAGCTGAAGAGGTGGACCTGCTTCATCTGCTGGCTGTGCTCTTGCTCCCAGAGCCCCAGATGCTGCTGCCCCTCCAGACCTCTCATAGTCAGTGTGTACCAGCCAGGCCATTTTGGCAGTAATGTGCTCAGCACACCCTCCACTTGAGGAGCTGACAGCCCCATCGACCCTGCTGCCCACCCAAACACCAGCAGCTACATGTCAAGAGAGGTGTGCTAGCTGGGGCTAATGAAGGGAAGGGGTTAATTTGTCCTGGCTTCTGCATAACCCTACACTTCCAGCTCAGAGGATGGAAGGAATGTGATTATGTCGGTGTTGATACCAAGTCTGAGAACAGATGTGAGAATGAATTGGCAGAGCTGGAATTCAGATGGGACAAAAATAGCAAAAGGGAGTGGGTGGGAACAGTCACACATTTGTGTTACAGGTGCTTGGTCTAGACCCCAACATTTACAGAGACTCCTGAATTGTTCTTCTTACTAATTCTTATTAATCCAGTTTCTCTTGTCAGCAGGGCCTTTTTCCCTTAACAGTAATGTCCAGCAGCTCAAGCCTGCTGTTCTTTACCCTGAAGGAAAACTTAGGCAAAAAGTTCCTTTCACCTCCAAGCAGAAAAGTTGCAAATATTGCCAGTTTCCCTCCCTCTCACAGAGGGCAACACTTGAACCAAATTGCTCCCATTTATAGATAGGGAAACTAAGGCTCACAGTGCAAATATTTTTTAAAGCAAACCCCAACCACTACAGGTTGCTCTTATTCCATTCACGGAAGCAACTGAAAGACTCTGCAGGGAGCAAAGTCTGTGTTTGTGATGGGCTTGTGCAAGCTGTGTTCGCCCCTAGGATCTGTCTCTTCTCTCAGAAGTTGCCCCTTGCCTTCAATCTGTCCATGGGGTTGGTTTGTGGTATTTTTGGGGTTTTTTTGTTTTGTAACAGACCAAACACTTAGAGCCAGCCCAGGCTGTCCATTTGCAGTGTAACAGATGCACTTGAAACTCAGCTACAAGGACATAACATGCTTTTCCATCAAAGGGTGGGACATAAGATGAAGCCTTCAAAGGACTCACCACTCCTTGCAGCAATCTGTTGGTCTTGCCACCGCCCATTCCCTTGGGGGATTTTTCAGGATATACGTCACTGCTCCAGAGAGTTAACAACACTCTTCTCGCAGCTTGATGCAGAAGTAATATCAGCTGTAGCCAGTGAAAAGCAGAGTACTGCAAACACAGGTCTTGGCAGCAAAGTGAAGAGAGAACAGACTATCAACCAAAAACTTTCATATTGCTTTTATTTGTAACTTTTTAGTCTCTGCAGCAATTTGTTCCACAAAAAAACTACGAACCACAGTTTCACTAACATATGCTAGAGGAGGGTCTGTGGGGAAAGCACTTACAATATACCTACCTATGTAGCTGTAACATAGTGTAGAAGCGTTGTCTTCACATGTAGAAATGAAGAAAATCAATTGCAATTCCTAAAAGGCAGATGTATTGGTTGAGAAGGTCACAAAATACTTCCAGTTACTCAGTGGACTTGGAACCAGATCCCCTCTGCACTGCATTGCTGCTCAGCTCCACACTGGAAGAGGGAAGAAAGGGGACTCATGCTCTAGGAAAAAGCTCTTTATCCTCCTCAAATGGGTCTTATCGAGGGCAGAAAAAAGAAGGGAGGGAGGCATTTGTCGTGCTCGAAGAGCCATGTTCTGTTTGTATCATTGACAGGCACATACCGAGGATTACTTTGGTCCACGTTGCTGCACACAAGCGTGGTTGTAGCTCCTGCTCAGGAGAAATGGGCTGAAAGCTGTCCAGCCTTTACAGAAAATATTACTGTTGCAGTGCTGTCAAGGTCATTGTCAGCCTGGGTTATCTGCTGTGTAAGTACTAGCCACACAAATCAGGCTTAGCTAAGGGCTATAATTCATACACTCAGCATTTTGTGGATTATGTCCTTTAGTAATGCCCTCATTGCCATTTTGGATATTCATTTAGCTCCATTGTGTGATTCCTGACATTTCTCTTTGGGGTAATTTCCCCATGTGATGCAGTGTTTCCCTGTATATTTCTTCATCACAGGTGTACAAACTCACTCTGCATAAATAATTTTATATATAATGCTTATTGTTATATTTGAACACAGATAGTTCAATCTTGGATAAAACAGTAGAAAAATGCAGGCCACAAGGGCAAAAAAAATCAATGGAAAGGGTACAAAATCCACAAGAAATAATAACAAGAAAGCTCCTGTAATTAAGGCATCCACAGGAGAGTCAGGAAAACTCCTCTCCCTCATTCTGATCTAGATTTTTGCAGGAGATTTCTGTTTTCCAGATGTCCAGCTTTTATTAATAAAACAAAGATTATGGGTTTTCCCACCTCATGGATTTATCAACACAAACTCAATTACTCAGTCTAAAAAGTGTTGTAAGAAAGTACTGTCGAGCAGTTCAGGCACACACTTAAGCTATTACATTATTTTACAAAATTGGGGACATAGATAATAAGGGTGGTAGAAAATAAATGTTTTTGTCCAACAGAGCAATTATCCTGTGTAATCAAAACAGGCTTTAGATTGTGCAATAGAGAAACATGTTCCCTTCAATAAAGGAGTGTTAAAGTCTAAGGAACGTGTGCATGTGCTCATCTCCTCTATGCTGGGCTAGCTGGGGCAGTAATTTTGAATCAGGTTACTTAGATCCACAGATCCATATTGCAAGGAAAGCACTGTCTCTTCTGAGATACAATGCTGAAAACCATGTGTATCTCATTCTGCAAGATTGTCAGGCAACACATGATTTTTAAAAAATGTTGTTACAGTTAGTGCTGGAGTCATCGTAGTATATAAACATATATTCTTCTTTCTGATTAGTAATAATTCCAGTTAATGTTAATGTTTGTCCTACAATGCCACAAAAGTTTCTTTATATCCTTTACAGCCCAGATGTGCAGGCACCTTCATTGCTTTAGGAAGTTGTCTGTTTTTCTCCAGCTTTGTGATTCAGTGAAGCATCTTGGCATAAGACTTTCTCTCTGCTTTACTTCTTCTAAACATTTTAACACATTTAAGTGGCCTTGAACATGATCACTTCTACTACACATCTGTGCCTACAGCAAATCCCCAGAATCAACCAGCTTGAAACTTCCAAGCCCAAAATTTGACTCACAGTGTTGATGCCTCAGGCCCATTCTTCTGTATTGCAGACAGTTCGGCTCAGGAAAAAAATAATGGGCATAGTTGTTTGCACAAAGTTCCAATTTTTTTTCATTCTATTCTCTCTGATCTGATCCTATTTATCCTTTTAAAGAAATAATTTTAAAAGTGTTTCAGCCTTTGCTGCTGACTAATTATCAACTTCTTTCAAGTGAATTTTCCCTTCCTTCCTCTCCTCTGTGCCCCTGAAAAAAATTTTTTAAAGACATATTAAAAACAGATAAAGATCATGCAGAGGCATTCCAGATACTCTAGCCAGTGAGTTGATTTTATCCAGGGCCTAGCTCAAATGCCTCTACACAAGCACATGGAGTATGGGGAACAAATAAAGAGAACTGGAGACGTGCACACACCTACTTGGGGATGACATCATCAGCATCACGGAGATACGGTGGGATGGTTCCTGTGACTGGAGCTTTGGAACAGAAAGTTTCAGACTTTTTCGGAAGGACAGACTAAGGAGATGAGAAGGAAGTGTAGCTCTTATGTCAGTGACCAGCTGGAGAGTCTGGAACTGTGCCTGGGAAAGGATGAGGAGCCCACTGAGAGCTTGTGGGGGAAGATTAAGGGGGAGGGCAGGGACAGAGGATGTTATAGTTGGAGTTTGCTACAGGCCACACAATCAGGAGAATGGTGTGGATGAAGCCCTCTGTAGGTAGGTGGGTGCCTGCACACTCTTAATCCCTGGTCCTTGCTGGGGATTTCAACCTCCTCAACATCTGTTGGAGGGGCAACCTGGCAAGGCAAAAGAAGTCCCAGAGGTTCCTCAAATGTGTCAAAGACAACTTCCTTACACAAGTGATTGAGGAGCCAACAAGGAGAGGTGCCATGCTGGGCCTTGTGGTCACCAAGAGAAAGGAGCTGGTGGGGAATGCAGTGCTCCAAGGCACTGTAAGTGATGACGAGATGGTGGAGATAAAAATTCTCAGGGCAGTGAGAAGGGCATGCAGCAAAATCACTGCCCTGGAAGTCAGGAGAGCAGACTCTGGCCTCTTCAAGGACCTACTCCATAGAGTCCCATTAGATAGAGCCCTGGAAAGCAGAGGAGCCCAAGAATGCTGGCTGAATTTCAAGGATCACTTCCTCCAAGCTCAGTAGCAATGGATTCCAACAAAGAGGAAATCAGGAAAAAATGCCAAGAGGCCTCCATGGATCAATAAGGAGCTGCTGAGGAAGTTCTGAGAGAAAAATTAAGCTTTTGAGAAGTGGAAATAAGGACAGGCAGTCTGGGAGGAATACAGAGAAATTGTACAGGAAAATAGGGACAAGGCTAGGGAAGCAAGGCCCAGTTAGAATTGAGTCTGGCCAGGGACATCAAGGATAACAGAAAGAGCTTCTATAGATATGTTGCGAGCAAAAGAAAACCAGGGATAATGTGAGCCCTCTCCAGAAGGAAACAGGAGACCTGCTTACCCTGGATAGAGAGAAGGCCGAGGTTCTCAGTGACTTCTATGCCTCATTCTTGAACAGCAAGTATTCCAGCCACACCACCCAAGTCAAGAAAGACAGACACGGGGACTGGGAAAATGAAGACCCTGAGCCCACTCAGGTTTGAGACCATCTAAGGAACCTGAATATGCACAAGTTCATGGGACTTAGCAAGAATCATCTGCAGGTCTTGAGGGAGCTGGCCAAGTTTCTAAGCCACGATTTCTGAGAAATTGTGGCAGTCAGGCAAAGCCCTCAATGACTAGAAAACGAGAAATATAACCCCCATTTTTAAAAAAGGGAAAGCAGAAGACCCAGGGAACTACAGCCCAGTAGTCTTACCTCTGTGCCAGGCAAGATCATGGAGCAATTTCTCCTGGAAAACACGCTAAGTCACATGGAAAACAAAGAGGGGATTGGTAACAGCCAACATGGCTTTACAAAGGGGAAATTGTGCCTGACAAATTTGGTGACCTTCTGTGATGGGTCTATGGTGTTGGTAGGCAGGCACAGACCAACTGGCATTGTCTACCTGGACTTACGCAAAGCGTTTTACACTGTCCCACACATCTTTATCTCCAAATTGGAGAGATGTGGATTTGATGGATGCACCACTCGGATAAAACCTGGCTGGATGGCCACACACAAAGAATTGTGGTCAATGGTTCATTCTCCAGTAATGAGTGGTGTCCCTCAGAGGTCAGTACTGGGGCTGATGCTGTTCAGCATCTTTGTTGGTGACATGGACAGTGGAATAGAGCATGAACTCTGAGAAAGTTTGCTGACAACAGCAAGCAGTGTGGTGTGTTAGACATGCTGGAGGGAAGGGATGCCATCCAGAGGGACATGGACAGGCTTGAGAGGTGGGACCAAGCAAACCTCATGAAGTTCAGCAAAGCAAAGTACAAGGTCCTGCACCTGGATCATGGCAATCTCAGACACACCCACAGGGTGGGCAGAGAAGTGGTTGAGAACAGCCCTGCAGAGAAAGACTTGGGGGTGATACTCAACAAAAAACTCAACATGAGCCAGCAGTGTGTGCTCACAGCCCAGAAATCCAATGGAATCCTGGGCTGCATTCAAAGCAGCATGGCCAGCAGGGTGAGGGAGGGGATTCTGCCCCTCTGCTCTGCTCTGGTGAGACCCCACCTGGATCCACCTGGAGTGCTGCATCCAGCTATGGGGTTCCAACACAGCGGTTCCAAGAAGGACATGGAACCACTGGAGCAAGTCCAGAGGAGGGCCACAAAGTTGATAACAGGACTGGAGCTCCTCCCCTACAAAGACAGGCTGTTCAGCCTGGAGAGGAGAAGGTTTTGTGGACACCTCATAGCAACCCTCCAGTATCTGAAGGGGGCCTACAGGGAAGCCAAAGAGAGACTCTTTGTCAGGAACTGTAGTGATAGGACAGGACTAATGGGTACAAATTGAGAGGGGAAATTTAGGGTAGAGATTAGGAAGAAACATTTTACTGCGGTGAGACCAGGGTGGTGAGACCCTGGAAGAGATTGCCCAGGGAGGCTGTGGATGCCCCACCCCTGGCAGTGTTCAAGGCCAGGCTGGATAAGGCCTTGGGCAACCTGGTCTAGTGGGAGGTTCCCTGTCCATGGCAGGGGGTTGGGACTAGATGATCTTTAAGATCCATTCCAACCTCTTAGCATTCTATGACTGTTGAGTATTAAGCCTTTCTGACCAAATGGAGAAACACATACACCTTCAGTTCATGTTTTTGCCTCCTAAACATACAGGTCACCCAGGATGGTGGGCCATGTTTAACAGTGACTGTGGGCAGACTGAAACACTCTTGTGTTTTCCCTGATGACTTGCGTTTTAGTAGGGAACAGGTGTTTTATAATATACTTTGGACAGAAAGTGAAATTTTGAGGAAGATTTAAATACAGTTAGGTTCTCAGAAGTGCGTAAAATTATCCATTGCTTAATCAGTTACACACACATACATGCTTTCTTCTGCAGAAGAGGCTGATCACACCTCTACGTTATTTGATGAATTATGCTACTTGTAAAATAAAATGCAATTGACGTGGAGTTTATCTGTGTTTATTTACCATATGTGGCACACAAAACCAAATAGTAGCTTACCTCTGAATTTTTACTTCAAGTATGCTAAGCACATTTAAATGTAAAAATTACGAAAAAAAAAAAGGCAATGTGGCACTACTTTACAATGTTCTAAGTTATTTGCATATCCCTTATATCTAGAAGTCATTCTGGTCAGGAGCCTCTTGGACTCCAGCAATACAGACATCTACCCTGCTCACAGAGACCGTGCTGAGTGATGTACAGCTTTCTTCCCATCAACACTTCAAAATTAGTCAAAGGATTACAGAAAGATCTTTTCGTCAACATCCTGGAATTCCAAACTGCATTAAAAATCCCAATGATGTTGGTCAGTTCTTGAAGTATTTTTTTAAGATTGTGTTCTTCAGGGTATGCAAATTATGATGTTTGGGCTCAAATTCTGACATTATGGCATGAGCACCCACAATCACTCTAGACTCCTTTTCCTTCATCTTCTGCACTAGCAATCCAATAGAGGGAGCTTCTTTGAATTCAGACTCCAAGATCTCCCTTGGGCTTTGGTCCAAAAGAACAAATGTTTTATCCTCTTTATTGGGTACCTCTGTTCAGCTTTTCTCATGTCCTTTTTTCACATATATACACTGCCAACACCTAAAGCAGGGGCTCATATGGCCCACCTTCCATTCCTGTAGCTCAGACCTAACTTAGTATATCCCAGAAACATGGTTGGTTGATTTCTTCCAAGCCATGGCTTTGGTCCTCACTCGTGTAACTTGACTGACGTAAGTGTTGCATATGTTTGGCTCCATGTTTCGTAAACCACAAAATAAGCCATCTTTACATGTCCTTAATATCACAGCCTTCTTCATTCTTATTTAAGATTAACGGTCTCATTGAAGCTTCCCATAGATTAATCTGGAAAATATGTCCCTATTTCTCCTGCTGAGATAAAAAGTTCATTCAGTCCAGAAACATTTTGAGAAAATCTTCCTCCTTCTCAGCCTGTCAGTCTAAGAGTGCTTTGATCCATCCAGTGCAAGAGCAAGAAGTTACCTCTTCAGCCTACTTGAACATTACATGATGAGTTACATCTCATTTGCAGTAAAGGAACTCCATCCAAGATCAGGTTCAGAGCAGAGATAGCCCTGCACACTTATCTTTTCCTACCAAGGCACCTGCTGTGTTTGCTTTGGAAAGGTGGGAGATATCAGTGCAGTGAAGAGCTTAATCTGCTGGTTTTGCACAGCCATGGCCTCCCTCTAACTCAGTCTTCAGGTTAGAAGCATGTTTTTGCTCAGAAAAAGAAGGCTTCACAGCAGAGTGAAATAAAGTTGATACCAACCTCATAACAGCATTGTAAAACGTTGTGTAGCAGTAAAGGTATTTCTTAGCTGACTAACTCTCAAAAGTTACTGTAGTGCATGGCAGTGCTTGTCGAAGGCTTGTCCAGCACAAGCAGATCACTGACAAGGTACCTGTACTTTCAGGCTGTTCTGAAGAGGCCATATATTACCATTTATTTCCTCTCCATACCACTCAGCCGTCCAGCTTGTGTTTACTGATGAGTCCACAGTACCATCAACATCAGCTTAGACAGAACTTGAAGTAAGCTCATTTTTGCAAGTGCTGTTGCTGTTTAAATGCTGGAAAGTTGTCATTTCATGTACGTTGATGAGGGTGAGCATGTGCTTCATATCTGGTCTGGTTTTTTGGTAACTGGGAGACATACTCTCTTTTCTTAGACATGTCTAAAAGAGAAAACACAAAGGAAAGCTTAAAACTGAGAATTCCTATGAAAGGCAATTAAAAAAAAAACTTTTGAAGGTTTTCCTTTTTCTGTTTGCTAACCATAGCTCATTACACCTTTTCTATTTATTTGTCACTGGAAGGACCCAATACCAATAAAAGCTGCTGCTTCTTGCTAAAACAATGAACTTTATAGGAAAAAAAGCCTCAGTCAAAAAAGAAAAATTATATTTGATTCACATTTTCATCTCAACAGACCTTGCAGCAAGCTCTTGCAAGAGAGGAGAGGGAGAGGGAGAGGGAACCTTCAATTCAAGCCAACGCCTGAAAAATTTTCATCAAGTTGTCAAAGTAAAGCCCCAGTCTTGCCAACAAGTTCTGAAGTGAATGTTGCTGTTGAGTTTAGTGGAGATAAGGCACAATCTTCACTAAAAGAGAGGCAACCTGTAAGAACTTAACAGGCACTTTAAATAATGAACCTCACTTGTGAGATCAGGTCGATACTAAATTTTGATGAAAGCTAGGTTGATACCTGAGACAGGGCCTCACCCAAAAGTAAGATACATATAATTCCACCAGAGCTATTATCTTCACTGCTTTTTATAACTTCACCATTAAAGCTGGGACTTTTTTTATGTAAGGGGAGGAGAGATTTCTGTAGAGATTTGAAATTCTTTCAGGACACTGAGAAGAATATGGGGCATCTGTCTCTTCTGAGTGATATCCTTGCTTTCATACTTCCATGCTAACAAATTCCTACAAGATTTATCTTGTCAAACTTTAGTCTGAACAGCACAAATTACTGGCAAAATTGTCAATCTGAAAAAGAGACAGGCATAAATTTAATTGCTCCCTGAAGATACATGGAAAGCTACATTTAGCACAGCTAATTAGATATACTCTGATCAACAGTTATGATTCATCTGCTGAAGAGCTAAACAAGAAGGCAAATATGAAACAGGCAGCAAGAGTTAAATCTGACCTCCCAAAATGCTGGGGCTGGTTTTGTTTTGGCTTTTATTACAAATGCAGCCAGTGATGCACTGTACTGGCACCCAGGATTCCTGCTGCCTCTGAGCCGGGAGGAGCAGACCTCTGCATGAAGGGGTGACCTCACTGCCACCGCACCCACAGCATAGTTTTGCTTCTGTGGAGTGAGCTTCCCGAGTACCTCCTCTCCCTTCCTTTACCAGAACTACCAGCCAGCAGTAAAGGTATGGATAAACTCCCCAAAGAGGGTTTTTAACATGTATCTTAAAACATCTGTTTAACAAGAAAGATGTGACTTCACAAACATGCTCTTCCGAAATGGGGTTGTCACCAATTTAACGGTATGGAAACTGAGGCAAAAAGCAGGTGGACAGGGACATGTCCATCATGCCCGACATGTCCATCATGCCCCCACACAAAGCAATTCCATAGGTGGGGAAGGGCTCCCAGGGGCCTGTGCCTCCATCTTGGACAAAGGCTGTTCCCAGGTACTAAACCAGAAGACCTGTTGCTGTGCCCTTAGACTGATGAGCAGTTTACACAGAGTAATTGGAAACAGAAATGAGCAGTGAGAGTAAAGGAAAATAACTGATAGCTTGAGTTAGAACAGAGTTAGATCGGGGCGCAGTTCTCTCTCTTTGGAACTCCATCCTCATGTACCTGACTTTAATCATAAATTAAGTATGGACACCAACCTCAGACCATCTGTGTTAAAGCAGTGCTAGAAGAGAAAGCGATTGCGAGTATTTTGGTCAGTTTTGTTGCTTTGCTTATGAGAAAGGGAATTACTTACACAGGTAAAGAAGATGAGCAGCAAGTAAAAAATCCCAAGGCAAGTCAGCATGAAGATCTCGCCTTTGTATTTCTTTAGTTTGTCCTCTTCTATTCCAGGGCAACCTGAAATGTAAAGCAATGTATCGCATTGTTCTGGTGTTTATAAAATATTTTGAAATTGTTATTTTCCTGACATGCCATGCAGAGCATGGGACAGTCAAAGCTCTCTACTGCACCTGTTACTTTCAACGTGACCGTGCTGCTCAGGTTGCGTTCTCTGCTCTGCCCCTCCAAAGTGCACTTGTATGTCCCGCTGTTCCGGCTGGTGGCATTTCTGATCCTCAGTGAAAAGGAGGTGTCATTGGAGAGCTCCAGGGACCCCTCAACTTCTCCTGGATAATGAGATTCCACATCAAGGACTTCCCATGCTATTCCTTTGCTGTCTCCAGCCATCTGGAAAACACAAATATATTTCTCTTCTTGGGCAACAGTGTCATGCTCAGTTTTAGAGTAAAGAAAATTTAAAGCCGGCTTATGGCTGAAAATGCAGAGGCTGAAGAGAGGCAGGGGGGAGCACAACCTCAAATCCATTTAATATGTTCATGCTCACAATCCAAAAGTATATGGGCTCTTGCTTAAATGGACTCTATATATAAATAGGAATTATAGAACTGTTCTGTAATAACTTCTTAAGCTGCCTCACCTGGACAGCAACATGACAGAAGGCAAGAGTAGAGTCTGCTCTCAGTGGGCCTGTGCAGAGGCCCCAGAAGAGTTGAGAACGAGAGGGAGAGTCCATGGGGATGGAGCAGAGGCAGTCAGAGGCAGCCCTACCCAGGTGCTTAGTGGTGGCTCTGGGGACCAGAGGTGCCCAGGAGAGCATGGCAGCAGACAGGGCGGCTCCACTGCTGCCTGTGCTGGCCCTGCCAGCATACCTTCTGCCATGCAGTGGGGACAATTAAACCTGCTAACCCAGCAAGTGTGCCACTGCACGAGGGCTCTGCCAGGCACACGCTGGCATCTTCCCAGCAGCTCCGCAGCCCAGAGTTCCCTGTGGGAAAGCAGCCCTGGAAACTGCACTTTCCTGTGCCAGTTTCTATGTAGCTGATCTCTGAAACCATGCTGCCTCTCTGGAGGAGTGAAGGTTTCCCCCCACCCCACTTCCCTCCCTTCCACTCATTACTGGAACCAAAGAACAAAAAATTGCTTCAACTCCTTCAGATTCAGTTGCGTGAAGGTCACAAGCAGGTTCTGGTGCACTTGGGGAGCATTTGTATGTTGAATTTCTTAATTGTAACCAGAAGAGCTACATTCCTTGGCATTGCTGAGAGGCTGCTGGAGGAATGAAGTGTATTCCCAGAACAGTTCATACTGTGGGGCGATAGGATGCACTGAAAATGACAATTGGCTGGGAACCACAAAGAAGAGAGAAATCACTAAGTTGATTTGAAAGATGGAAGAAGGGTTTGAATTAGCCCACGTCCATTCTTATTCATCGAAGGTGCTCCCTGGGATTCGAGGCAGTATGCCCTCAATGACGGTTTCCCAAGTAATGAATTCAATCTTTCTGTGGACCAGCAGAGCCAGAGCCAGCTCATAAGTCCAAGACTCAGCATTTCAGCCAAAAGTATAACTAATGTAAGCCAAGGCTTTTTTATTATCATTATTTTATTTTAATAGACACATTTTTGGGTCATATGTTGGTGCTTACTTTCTATCAGCATAGCTACTGCATCGGGGTATAACAGTTACACTGTAAGTTATTAAAATTAACACAATTTTCTCATACTGAGGCTAGGAGTATCTGGTTTCCCTTTCATGTATTTGCAGGAGGAAAGCACACTCAGGAGTCTGGAGAGAAATATGGATCTGATGCTCCATTATACACTGTTATTTTTGCAGCCTAAAATGGTGTAAAACAAGCTGCAAGTTGGGGTACTTTTCAGGAACTGAGAAATGAGACTAAAGCACAAGATTTCCTTAACTGTAAAGATTCTTTCTCAGAAAGGTTTTGGGTTTTTTAGTGCATCAACTGAAACACAGAGCAGTAATTTCCTGGGGGTTTCCACACTTTAGCCAGAAAGAGGGAAGAAAGCACCTTCTTCCTCTTCATCCCCCAGTAAATTTACCCCAGCTTCTCTTTCTTATTACACTCAGCCCCAAGCAGCTACAAGACAAGCAGTATGTATGGTGGTTTTCAGGGTGTAGGGACTTCACTGTGCTACACGGATTTGGGGATTTTCAGTCTCTGTACATTGTCAGAGATGTGGCCGGAGGAATTCCAATACCCAGGCTGGGATCAGCTCTGGTTAGAACTAGGTCAACAGCAGTTAAGTGGATATAGTTGACCTCCCTCAGATCTAATTTTTGCCACTCTCCCTTCCCTTACCACCCCCTTTCTCAGTGAAATTTAAAACTGCCCACAGGGAACCAGTCTGTGTGCCCTTTGCAGTGCACTAAATTGCAGATAGGAGGTCTGAGCTACGCACAAAAACTTAGATTTGTTTAGGGATTTTTGGTTTTGTTTTTTTTCCTTTAATTTACTGGCAGCATAAATAATTGCTGTCTTGGGTGGTAAATGGTGGTGTGATTCTTGTGGCTGAGATCTGGGAATGAGAAAACACTTTGATCTTTCTGTATGCAATTGCAATCAGCACTGCTCCTATAAGGGAGAACTCAATTAAGTCCATGCATCCCATGCCTGACCATGCGCGTATTCCAAGTGAGATTTTGGGTAAATGATTTAACTTCTCTATTTCATGGGAAGAGTGAGGGATAGGATTAATTACTGCCTCCAAAGCTTTTTAAGGTGCTCAGATGCTGTTGCAAGCACAATCATGGTGACCCTGCAGACAAGACTGTGTAAGGTAAAGCAGTGTCATGAAACTGCACTAGCAACATGCTTTTCCCCAGAACAAGAAGAAAAAGTTACTGTGTTGTGTAATCTGGCTGCCTCGCTTGCGGAGAAACCAGTGGTGACCTGGATGGGGGTTGTGAACCTTGCATTTGGGGAGGAGGAGGAGGAAGGGGTCATATATGTGGGTTTAATTTGGGGTTTGCATGCCTTTTTTCCTCCGTTAAATCTCTTTACTGAAGGGCAAGGACGGGTAAGGCAATCTGCAGGGGTGCTGTGTGCCCAGGAGCATCCCAACATTTTTTAGGCTGCAGAGACATCTGGTGGCATTTTTCCAGCCTCTGCAGGCAGTGCATCCACCCCTACTCGGAGGTCACAGCAACCCTTTCTCTGATGCCTGAACCAAGCCTTTTTCCACAGCAATCTTATCTCCTGTTATCTTTTTTTTAAAAATACCACCCCCTCCCTTCTTAAATTCTCTTTGTAGCAAGAAAACATCTGAGCAAATTTGCAGAGTGCATCCTCACATCCCAGCTGTATAAAAGGAAGTCCATGAGATGTTCAGTAAGGTCATTGTTCTGCATCTTGCTCAATTCAAGATAACCTCTTTCCCACCCCAAACCTAATTAAAATTATAAAAATCCCACTTTGCTTGCCACCTCCTGTGAATTACTTGGCAAACTCTCTCACTAGACAGATCATTTTGCAGCTCAAACTTCTATGATAAACCAGCTCTAATTCATGCCAAGTGTCCTCCAGGTGATACCACAGCCCAAGGTAAATGCTGGGGGTTTTACCTAATTAATTCCACACAAGCTTAGAGGGATCAAAGCAAGCGCTGCCAGAGACAGCAAATCACTTGTGTAGGGACCATCCTCTTCTTTAATCAGTGAAAAAAAATCTTTTCTTCCCACTTTTCATTTGTGTTTCATTTCCCTTACACCTTACTGCTGAACAAACTGCAGCATGTCAGCTTCCCTTGTTCCCCACCCCCTAATGGAGGAGAAAAGGAAGGAGGTCTGTTCCTGCTCCCATGTTTGCTGTTAATGGCTTTACCAAAATTCAAAAGGCAACGATGACTTGTATGGGGTCACGTAGAAATTCTGCTAAATCTATTTGCATACAAAGGGCCTTGTTACCATGCAGTCTGCTGGGTACTGAAGCGAGAATTTTGCTGGGGAACAGGGACTTGCTGGCAACACCATTCTGCCTATCTGCATAAAACTACCCATTAAAAAATTTAAAAAACAGAAGAAATGTGAGTTTATGTTTAGTGTCACATATACATTGTCCTTCAGCAACGTCTGTGGCAGACTTTCAGAAATCACCTGGCAGAATATCTTCAGCAGATGCTGAAGTGAGATAATCTTCCCCCTCTGCTCAGTCCCTGCTGAGACACACCCTGGAGTGCTGGGTTCAGTGCAGGGCTCCCACTGCAAGACAGACATGGTCATATCTGAGGGAGTCCAGTGAAGGGGCAGAAAGATTAATAATATCTTGGAGCACCTGGCATGAGCAGAAGGTGGAAGAGATAGTTCAGCCTGGAGGAGACCAGGCTCAGGATCATCTTATCAGTATTGATCCAGACCGATTAACAGGATTGTACAGAAACTGAAGCCAGACTCTTTTCAATGGCCTTCAGAGACAAGAAAAGAGGCAATGGGCATGGTCTGAAATTCAGGAAATTCCACTTAAGCAAAAGAAAAACCCTTTTTACTGTGGGGGTGGTTGAACACTGGAATGGGCTGCCCAGAGAGGGTGTGGACTCTCCATCCTTTGAGATATTCAGGACTAAACTGGACACAACCTGAGCAGCCAGCTCTAGTTGTTTGTTTTTTAGTGAGTTTAATTGAAAGTTATTCTAGTTCCCAAAAGCTTGGAAACACATGGTCTAAAGAGGTTGTGATTTTCTGACATATATTCTCTAGTCAATTGACTGATTCCTACTAAGTTTCTCCTAGCCCAGAGCTTTCTGATAAGAACAGCAGTAGTGTTACCATGGATATTAAAATGGGATATGTTTGATTCAAAATACCAGTTAGCTGAGATATTTCTGTTCTCTGACTGGATGAATTATGAGAAATAGATAGAATAATTAGGCCCCCAAAATCTAAGTGCTCTTCAGCAAATATTTCTTTTTCAGAGAACTAAAAACAAGGTGGAGGAAGGAAGAGGAACACTTTGCTCTGTTCTAGCTGGCTAGGTTTTAGCTATTGTCTTGAAAACTGCTACCGCATTACAAGGTAGTACCCTAAAAAAAGGTAATTGACCCATGCGGTACTGCTTACATCCAATTAATCAATTAATATTTAATTTTATCATGAACATGTGAGAGTGAGCAGTTCTCACATTAACTCATGTTCTCTGCTCTCATTTAATACCTTTTCTCATCAAACTTTTCCCACACTAAGGTGGTACACTGTCTTCCAGGTAAATCAAAGTGCCAATATAAACCACTTTTCCCATAAAAGAAAATTTTTATTTCAAAAAAAATGGCTGAGGTCCAAAACTGATGCCAGTTTAAAGGTGGAACCTATTAACATCAGATTATTTTCTAGTGAGGGTGAGATGATTGTAAAAATGGTTTTGTTTAAAATTATACCTGGTATAATGGCCCAGCTGAAATTTCTGACTCTTACAGAGAGCTAAAAATCTACATACAGCCAGAAGGAATTTCTTTTCTGAGGCAAAATATATAGAATTCTGGCAATGCCAAATAGCCAACATATAATGAAACACAACTGATCTGAAACTGCTTAAGAGGTGTATTTTTCATCACAAAAGTGCTTCCACATTTCATTGGTGCTAAAGGTGCATCCATATGGTTCCTATACAGTGTCATGTAGAGATACCAAAGTTAAATTTGAAAATAACAGACATAAATTGTGGGCACATGTGAGTGAACTCTGAGTGTGCTATAAAACAAGGGGGGGGTGGGGGTGGGGGAGGTGTGGGCAGGAGGGGGAAATGAGAAAAAAAAATCCAAAACCCAACCCCAAAACAACAGTGAAGGAACTATGTGTGACACATGAGCCAGCTGGAAAAGCCCTTTGACTCACTCACACAGACTCTTTGTTTTTCAGTTGGTTTGGCTCGGTTTGATTTTTTATTTTTTAGCTAAGGGCATCCAGCCTTAGCTCATGTCAGGCAAAAGAATTGTTTTTGGTCATGAAATCATTTCCACTGCTCCCTTCCTGTCTGAATCATCGATGTGATGAAGTTACTTTGGGATGAATAGGTGTCTGAGGAGCGTTTGACTGCACTTCTTTGCGTAGGTTAGAAATTAGGCTGAAGTAATTTAGCAAATATTTACCTACGCTAATATATCACAGCTATGCACTTTTAGTAATAGCAGTTTCCTTCGAAGGAAGGTGCAGTCAATATTATATGTCTATAATGTTTATTCTTATTTTGTAACATGACTTCCCTCTCTTATTCTGCCACAATTTTATATTTTTCAAGGAAGTGCTATAAAGTTAACAGATTTCTCTCCACTGCTGCACAGCCTTCTTTCCTCTTCCTCAAAATTTGCTTTAGATTAAGACTTTTCTGGCTATTACATGAAGAAAATAGTGTAATATCCACTGGGACTTCATTTGTGTGTGTTTAAACTTGATTTTCAAACTGAATATAAAGTGATAATTGTGAGGGTTTATGAAGTGGTTCTCATTATCAATGTGCGGCACAAAGAGAAAATGTTGAGTTTTCAATAGCCCTACAAGGCAGAAAAGTAAGTAAAGTTTCATTACCCAGATTCTTGTCTCATAGGTGGGCTGTAGAGATTCTAGAGATTCAAACCAGCATTTCCATAGACAGTTCCCAGTGCCTGGGTGCTTTGGCAAAAAAGACCTAGTTTTCAGTTCTCAGCTGGCAAACTTCCAGGCTGCTTATGTATGGGTTTATGGCATGCAGGCTACCCAGCACTCCTAAAAATGTACCCCACTTTAAGACTATCATCACTATGAATTCTTTTCCATGGCTTCATAGTGAATGGGATGAGAGCTGAACCAGGCTGGAAGAGGACTTGGTGCTCCACCTTCTCCCCAGTGTGTTCAGCCAGCCTACTTCATACATTTCTAAGTAAAAATAATTTTGTCTGAGCTGACTGACTGTGGTCCTGATTCTGCACAGAACTACTTTCACAGGTGACTTCCTGCATGAGAATAATTAGCTCAAATGATCCTGGATGCATAGCAGGTCAAATACATCCATGCTTCTTTCTTTTGCAGTATGAGACATTAGCAAAAGCAAAGGAATTCAATGCAAACCTTCTTTTTTTACACCCTGTTGGATTTTGACACCAGAATATTAACTCCTGTAGACAATTACCTCTCTATAAAGCAAATACTTTTAAATTACATCCTTTTTTTAGCAGACTGTAAGAAACTGGCCCTTAATTGGTCTGAGCACACAGAGGTGCCAATGGGAAGGAGGGGTTAGATCACAGAATATTCACCCTGTGCAAACAGCTGCACAAGCAGCACCGTAACATTGCTACCATCATTTTTTTTTTTAAGCAACAGAAGCAAAGGTTAATTGCTTGCATTTCCTTCACAGTTCAAAGTGACCTCATACAAAAGATTTCACCTAACAGCTGCTTGAACTTTACAGCCTGAAATTTCATACCATTTGTTGGAATTACCTTTTAATTAGTCCTTTGGGGTTATATGTGGTGTTTATTGATTAATCCTTCAGTAGTTGTTTTTAAATAACAGAGTAATTACCTGTGTTGGGTAGTCCAGTCACACTCCACCATTCCCTCACCCTCCTTTGCAGTGTTGGGTGGGGACAGCAGCACAGAGCCAAAGTGTAGAGAGAGGAGGAAAAAAAATCTTCAAGCTGCTGCCTATTTAGCTAGCCCCACAAGTAGTAGTATTGCTTGTTCTGCACAAAACACTGAGCCTAAATTACTTTTCCCGTAGACAGTCAGGCTTTTTAGATTTGGTGCTCTGCTTTTCCACTGTGGCTTGGGTTGGTGTCACTGCCTGCCTGTCCCCACTTCCCACCTCTCTCATGGGACAAGCAAACAGAAGACTGCAGTACCATGGTTGGTGCCATCAGGCCCTGAGGACTGTGGCAAGAGCTGACAATAGCTAGACTTTTGTTACTTCTTGTGTCAGCAGAGAAAACAAGTGCAAGGTTCCATCACGCTGGACACTGGAAAACCAGTCTTCTCCTGAGCATAGTAGCTGAAGCAGGAAGAGCAAGGAGACCATGGAGGGAGTGGGGTTTGTGGGGACAGGGCAGGGGACAGGCAGCAGCAGTCTAGAGAGTGACAGCATGACTGCTGCAAAGGCCAGGCTCCCAGCAGCACCAGGGAGGACCCCCACAAAAGGCATCATCAAATATCACCCTCCTGTGCACATGTGGTCATTTCGTGCCCAGGTGGAACTGCAAAGAGCCACGCGGCAACACAGAATTGGATTTATAGGCTTTCCTTACACTTCTTCATCAGGGAATGGCTTTTGGCTGCTGTTTGCTACTTGGCCCTCCCAGCTCCCACAGAACTTGGGGAAGCAAATGCTTTCAGAGGGTCTGCACACTTCAGCCTGTTTTTGTTTTTGTTGACTTCCAACAGTGGTATGAGGGAGAATTTTCTGGGATCCAGTCAGCCTCTCTGTTTATTCCTCCCCCACCCCCTGCCACTCCTGCTCAACTCCTCCAGGTCCACCAGATGGCATGGTTTGCCTTCCATGAGCTCCCTGCCCTTCCTGGACACACTTCCTTTCTCCTGGGAGAAAGGGAGTCTTCAATAATTAGCAGGTATCTGGATGGAAAATATAGATCCTTATCCAGCTTTTGAGGCAGAAAGCAAAAAATCATAAGTTGACTCATATCCCATATCCCATAGTAAAGTTCAACCAAATTCTCTCCTCTCTGTCTAGCACCTGTGCTTAGTTCAACAATTTGGAAAAAGATGTTGCACTTGGTACGTTGGCAGTCAGATGTTCAAAACAGCTCTTTTGAGGTGCAGTTGTCATCTAGTCTGTAGGCAGATGCTCATTGTTGTACCAGCAATGAAATTCAGATGCATTGCAAGTCTCAACCTCAGAAGCCCTATCTAATAACAAACACTGTTTGTTGGTTTACTGTAGGAAATGAGTTTAAAACTGTATCTGACTGAAATGCTGAGGAAGCCAAGGCTGTGGCTTTAGGCTCTGGCAGAGATAAATCAACAGTTTTCAACACCCATAAATAAGGTTTTTCCTCTTCCCTTCCATTGCTGTACCATCACATGGGAAAGTAATTCAACCCTGTAACCCACAAAATTTTTATTTACAGGTTGACTTTCCACTGTTATAACAAGCAACAGAGAGTTGACTTAACAGGTAACAAGAGGACCACCAGGACTGGCCCATGATAAGCAGCAGGAGTGTATGGCTAGGAGTGGGGAATGAAGGAGAACAAAATCTTCATTGTTTTCCCATTAATTTGACTCACACCATCAGCTGAAGCTCTGCACTGAGATGCAAATACACAGTGCCACACAGCTTGTCAACAGCCACCTCTTCCACCACTGGGCAATTCTACCTCTCAAAGAAATTTCATCTTGAAAATGTTGAGCAGGACTTTGCTGCTCATTAGCTGATTGATTCCTGTAACCACTCCAGTACACAGGTGGTCAGCAGGGCTCTCCTGCTCTGGAGATAGAAATTTTGAATCACAGCAGTCAAGATGTGATTTTTACTTCATGACTGCAAAGAGATAACTCAGAATTTCTACCTCTCCATCTGCCTTCCTCACACACCCTGCCCTTATGCCCACCCCACTAGTCAAATCTTCCTAAAGAAAAGCAAGTACCTTTTTAGTTCTCCTGTTTCAAAGAAAAAATCAGCTCCTGTTTGGAGGGGATTAAACAAGGGCAACATCATTGATGTTGCAAGGCTTAAATACTGGTTTTTTTGCTCTGAAGAAAATCCTGGAAGACTCCTCTTTGGAGTAGGAATTGGCAGGTTGTACATGGGGCATCACCTGATCCACAGAGCAATAATTAGATAGAAAAGCAGACCAAGAGCCATTCAGGGAATCATGCTCAAATAACCTGTCTCCAATGACACGGAAAATGCCTGTTCCTCATGGTCAGCTCAAAGCTGCCTTCTCTCTGCTGCCCTAATGGGAGGATGCCTCTGCAGAAAACAGCCCACTTCATACAAGACCAGCCAGTATCAGGTAGGAAAGCAAAGCAGACTGCTCAAGTAACTTAGGCTGTTTTCTTACTTTATACCAAGATGCTGTCTGGTAGGAGATTGAGGAGTCCTGAAGAACTTTACAGGGTAGCACTGCTTCCTCAGCACACCTCACCGCAACGTCTGGGATCATCACAGAAGTCCCACGGATCAAGCACCAAACTGCAAAGCACAGGTACACACAGAAAAGAGATTTCTTACACAATCCTTCCTGTCTTCCCAAAACATATCCCCACAAAAAAACCATGAAAGATCAGAAGGAAAAATGCAGGGCTGCCCACTTACCATTGCACAGGATGATGAGCAGAGCGCAGACTCCCAAAGACATGGCTTTTACTGCCTCCGATCACAGAGCAGCAACAGCGTGCCCCTTTGCAGGATGGACTGTGAGAGCAGAGTGAAGCTCTGACTGCTTCTACAGGATATTTCTGAAGGCAGACTGGGGAATCCCCCAGACTGATCTTGATGTTTTCGTCATAGGGAAAATCCCTGCATGTGTGAAACAAGGCTCCTCCCCTTAAAAATCTCTGAGGTCACTCCCATTTCTGCAAGCACTTGCACTGGTAGCAACCGACCTCCCTTTTTTCTTTTCTCCTCCCACTCTGTGTTGATATGGACAGAGTTAAGGTTGACCAAGGGGCACTGTGGGTTGGCGTGAAGGCCATCAAAATCAACACTGAACGAATCTCTCTTGAGTGACAAAATGTCAGGGGAAAGGGCTTGTCAGCTCAAAATCCCCTCTCAACCTTCTCTCTGCAGCTCTAACAGCACAGTGCCTGTGCAAAGGTTGGCCTTATGACATGACATTCTAAAACCACATTTAAGACCTCAGGTCACAGTGCCACGGAAACACTTTGACTTGGGGCTAAGGGCTAACCAGAAATTGTCAGCGTGGCTGAGAAAAACAAACTGGATTTCTGTAGAGTTACACGTTTAACTCTGCAGGTAGGCACACATGAGGTAGAACATTATCTCTTAGCATATTTTGTCATTTTCAAGACAAACAAAGGCATCTGGAGTGACATAACTTTACAATTTTTCTGCTGGAAAATTTCGTCGTGGAAAAAATTCAAAGCAGCTCCAAGAAGAGGAACCATTTGGACATCCCCTCTAGATATCTGGAGGGGGGAGGGAAAATACTTTCCCTGTGATCTCTGAGAGCTGTTTCCCCCTGGAGAATTTTTGAGGAAGTCCGAGGTTGATCACAGAAGCATTTACAAATCCTGAAACTGAAAGTTGCTGATGTTATTTTTGGAAAACACTTGTGGCTGCTGTCTTTAGGCTACTGAGATCATAATGGAGAGNGGGGGGGGTGGGTGTTGGGATTTGATGGGTGGAGAATGTATGGTCAGCCACTTTTGAAAACCAGGGCTCTGGAAGCCACTCCAGTCTGGGCACCCGAAATCCAAATCACCTCTAGAAAACTTTGTGAGGAGAAGTCAGTTTGACAAGTCCTCACCATGCAAAAGTCCTACTCAGATGGGTAAATGCTGTGGGTGGGTAACACTTTTGGAAACTCCAATCTGTTCTGTGAAGAAAGTGAGACAGCAATTTCACTGGGGGCCTCACTGTTGAAATAGCCCACTTATTTTTAAAGATTTTTGCTTCTGTTTTCATTGACCATAATGGTAAATATAACAGGCTCTAAGCTTTATTTTTCTCTTTGTGTTTTCTGGTTTCAAGGACCAGGACCTCAATCTATTACTTAAAACATACAAGAAAAAAATATAATACCAACTGGATCTCTTGAGAGTGAGAGAAAATAACTTCTTTCTCCTGTGTGAAATAATAGAGTCCTTGAGAAGACAGACGTGAGAGTGGGGGCTGCTGAAGGAAATCTTAGAGAGAAGAGGGCTCCAGTTAATATATTTCACATCTGTTCTTCACCGAAATGATGACTTTTCTGCCCCCGTGATTCAGTCACACATCAAGCCCATCTCCAAGGAGGGCACTCAGCTTTCACCCAAGGGCCTCTTTCTGTGAGTCCTGCAGAGCTATGTGTTTATCCTTCATAAACCCATCAAGAGGCAAAACTTTTCTCTGTCTCCCTTTTCATCATGAGGAAAGCCCCCGTGAGCAAACCTCAGCAAGTTCCTGCCCTCACTGTGGGCCAGCCCTCAGCAATCCTTCCCCTGGCGGCCTGGCCAGCAGCGGCCTGGCGGCTGTGGTCAGGCTGAGGCTGGGGTCACAAGTTTGCCCACACAGAAGTGCTCCGAAGGTAAGCATAAAGGTCAGGCTTCAGCACTGGGAAATGTACATGCCACACACACTTGCCAAGGTGATGTTAAACAACATTCTTCCTCAGTTAGTTAAAATACAGGACTCTTAAAAGAACACACGGGTTTTGCCCCCAGGACAGGCATAACTTCAAGCAAAACAGCCCTTTTCCTCCAGAAGAATTTGCAAGCTCAGCTGCTGTTCCGCAGCACACTACGTGAGGCAGGAGAGCAAGATATAAAAAACAAAAGCTGAAACTCCCTTTGCTAGGGAAGGAGAAATAATTTGGTTTCTAAACTTTCCCTGGTAGGGATTTTTTTCTTTAGGGAAACTTTGAACTGGGCTGTACTTTCCATCCTAAATTTTAATATCCTTTCTATGGTTTCAAAGATCAAGTCTATTGTCTCCAGAGCCCTGGAACCTGCTTTGATTTTCACTGAGCAGTGGAAGCCGTGGGAGCTCTGCAGCACAGGTCCGGGTGTGGGAGTGAAGAGGTAGTGATTGCCTGTCAGCCTTCTCCGTGAGAAATAGATCCACATCTTTGAGGAATGGCAGGAGCTGCACAGTTATGTGAATAAGTAGAAGTTGATCATTAAATGCGTTGTTCTGTGGACCTAATGAGACCTGCTTTTGTACAGTGTGTCCTACTGCCTTTTGCTCTCCTTCCCTTGCCTGCACCACTCACTACACCAAACATAAGCCCTTGATCTCATCGAGGAAGAAGCAGCATCTGCTCTGGTGAGTCCAGAGCCGCACACGTGATGACTGACATTAGCAAGCAGTGTGTAAAACTGCTGCCTTCTGCCTACCTTTCCCTTAGCAAGGGCACTCATTTGGATCTTCATCTTTGAGCCAGCTGCTGATTTTCATGAATTTCATAGGCACTTAATTCTCTTTGAGCCTCGATCCCTCTGTCAGTTTGATAGAAAGCAGGTTCAGAACATACTGGCTGATAGACAGCCAGATGGTATGATCACAGAAATTTCATTCTCTGTGGGAAATGAGGCTAGAAGCACAAGGACGTGGGATGGATTCATAGGATAAGGTTAAAAAGTCAGGACGGTATGTTTTTTTCAGTGTTGGTAGAGCCTTGAGAATGCTGTTCATGAAATCATATCCTGTTCCTGGAACCAGGTAGGTACTACATCCCTCAGATACTTGTGTAGTGGAGTTTTCTGATTTCTCACTCAGTGTGTGGCTGCAAAATATATGTAAGAATTCTTCCTATTCAATGTGTTTTCCTCCGGGTGTGAGTGTTCATCAGGAAGCACAGGATTTAAGGAAAAACGAAACTTTAGGTCTCTACAAGGAATACAGAGCTCTCCACAATGAGGAATCAAAGGTTAAGACAAAGGTGTCAAAACAGCATTTAGCATTTTTGTCAAGGCGCAGACTTTTCTGTATTTGGGATGTGATTATCAAATATCATCTGTTCTACTGCATTTAAGTTCCTGCTGTGAATAAGGTCTGTCCATGTGCTTCATGTCTGTTGTGAAGCCTCTGGTGAAGGGAGGTGTTTATTTATTATTATTAATCTCCTGTGCAGGAATGAAAATTGTCTGTTTCTTCAACTGACAAAACTGGAAGCGTTTTGGTACATGTTTTAGCAGACAACTCTTTTTTAAATAATATACTGTGTGTAACATTGCAATGTCAACTGAAGGAACAGTGACAGAAGGATCCACAGCAATACAAGCAGAGCAGTCGTGTATTTTTAGGGGCCCAACAGAGCTGCAGCCACAGTGTTTATTTTCCTGTCATGCTTTGATCTTGACGCTGCCCACACCAGCAAGTAAAAGCAGGCTGCAGCTAATGAGAGGTATGTAGATTACTCACAAACTGGAGTGAGGAAAGTTTAAGGACAAGTTCTTTTCTCTGCCCCTTTATGGCAGATGTTGGGTCAGGGACTGCCTTTGCTATTTAAACAGTGACAATTCAGCAATACTGAGAAACCAAAACACTGGAACTGTGACCTGCTGGGCAGCACAGAGCTTTGTACTACAGACTGTCTGCTGCTGCCAGCTCAATAAATAACACCCAATTAATTATACACAAACAGCCTGAAACTCTGAAATGCCTGGACTTTGGAGTGAGCCATTTGAGATGTGCCATCCCTGTTTGTCAAAGTAGGAATTAAGCATACTCATGTAGAAATTGAAGTGTGACCCAAGGCACAGATCCAAAATGGAGCCATCCAAAATCGGAAGCCTCTTTAGATACTGTTGGCCTGGGAGTTTAGGAATTGTCTTTAAGTAAGAAGGGAGCAAGAGCATCTCAAGTCTATACATGTGACTGTAAGAATTAGGATGGGGCTGTACTGAAGCTGCACCTAGTCCAGCATCTTGTCTGCAGCAGCAGGCAGTGAGCTATCAGGTAGCCAAGCAGCCCAAGGTGCTGTATTCAAGCTGCAGTATCCACTGGAGATACACATTGAAATCTCATTTTTAACAGGGCCCTGGATCCTCTTTTTTTATCAATTTGATAGATTGTGCTTGTCTCACTAGGCCTGCGGACATATTGAGCAGAAATCTTTGCAGATTTCAGTGTACTCTACATTGCTTGCCCTACATGTGGGGTCATCCATGCTGCTTTCTGCTTCAGAAGGTAAAGAGCAGATTATTGCTCCTGACATTTTACTCAGCTCTGCAACAGTAGTCGGTATATAGTACCTGCATTGCAGAGGTCCTTCTTAGAGCTTGCATCTCCTTGCTACACCCAGCCAGGTATTGTTTTACTAGAGGTCTAAAGTTCAGCATGTCTGCACCCAAATCATGCTGTGAAAACGTTTACTGCTCCTGGTGCTTCTCTCTCTACAACTTCCCTAGACATGTTCTATGGGACCTCTTACATTGGAAGAAATTAGGGATGCCAGTAGGTTACCTTGTACTCCTAGCTGATTCCATGGCCCACCAGGAATGTAGGTCAGGAACTCGTCCTGAGAGCAGCCTGTGCTGACAGCAAGTCTTACAGGATGCCCTGACCATTGTGTGCCACTCAGGGACCCAGCCATGTACACATACCAACTGTGCCAAGCTGTGGCCCCTCTCCTGGTGCCTTCCAGATCTCTTGTTTGTTTTTTTGAATATCTTCCCCATCTGTGGTCCTACTCAGTCATGGGATTTCCTGATCAACTTCCCCCACCATCCCCAGAAGAAGAAAGAGGAAGCCTGGTAAAGAGTGCCTATATCCATTCCCTTTTCCTCTGAAGTCTCCCAGCACAGCATCAGTGACAACTGTCTGCTGGGTCCTCAGATACCTTCAGGGTGGGGTGCATCCTCCTCTAGTTTCCTATCTGTACATTCTGACCTTTTGACATTGATCTTCCTTTCTTCTCTCCTTTGCTGTCTTTCATCACCATTTGGCTTTCCCCGAGCCTATTGAAGAGCATAACAGCAGTTCACGCATGCAGGGACACCTCAACAGAATAGTCATCTAGCCTCAAAAGAGTTAAGCCAACTCGCCCCAACTATTTGTAATAATTTTGTGCCTTCACCAGAATGTCTCCTCACCATACGCCCTCTTTTCCTGTTCACTTATAAGTAGGTTAAACAGCAGGAACCCAAGAACAAACCCCCTCAAGCATCACTAGAGACCTCCCTCAAATGTGGATGATGGCCATTTACCCCCCTTTTTTGATAGGTTATTCAAGTGAAGGCTTTTTCTATTGTCCCATAATGCCTTAATTTCTTTCAGACTCCTTACTGATGGACATTTATATCTTCAGAAATTGTTGCTGGGTTCCTGTACAGCTGACCTTGTTGTGGTTTTCATTTAACTTGCCAGAGTTTATGATCCTTTCTATTTTCCATTCTTGGACACAACTTCTATTTTATGAAGAAAGTCTTCTGCTTCTAATAAATTCCTTTATCCTGCTGTTAACTGTGTCAGCTTTTCTTTTCCAAAGTCTTTGTCCATACATAGAGGAGAGAGAAAACGTACTCCTACATGCTATGTTTAAA
Source organism: Picathartes gymnocephalus (assembly GCA_013390045.1). Classification (NCBI taxonomy): domain Eukaryota; kingdom Metazoa; phylum Chordata; class Aves; order Passeriformes; family Picathartidae; genus Picathartes; species Picathartes gymnocephalus. The sequence continues at coordinate 37,774 of WEKY01002115.1, read as the reverse complement.
TAGCAACCAGGCAAACTTTTTAGCCTTCAGGCATCCGTTTTAGCTTATTTTTAACAAAGTTCCTTGTTCTTATGTAATCCTAGTGCAGTTTGGGCTTTTTGTTGTTGTTGTTTTTTGTTTTGTTTTGTTTCGTTCCCTAAGTATATTGTGCAGGGGGAATTTTGAACCAGGTTCTGCATGTTGCTCTGGGCTAATATAAAAGTTCCTTCTTCTTTTGTATGTTCTTTCATGCAGAAACAATATTTTCATTTTATGCAGCATCAATCCCCTCTGTGACATTTATCCAATATACATGTAGGAAATTGATACCTGCTGCTATTGTTACATTTCTTGCTCTGTCAGCAGCTCTGATCTCCCTCAGCATGTAATAGATACTGACGTTTGATTTAATATTGATATGATATGGCATATTTCTGACTTAGGCCAGGAATATCAGGCTATATAGGTTTTGAGCTGCTTGTAAACAAAATTAGCATGTTACTTTGATTTGGCACAAAGGTTTCTCTAATATATGTTACCACTTCTCTACTGCTTCTTCCTCTTCTTTCTCTTTTATTTGTGCTTTGTACCCCAATTCTAAAGCATCTGATCAACTGCCTTCTTCCTATCAAGTTTCTGTTTAAAGTCATCTTAATTGTTGGACCTCTAGCCTTCATAAAAAAATGCATCTTTTCTTTTTCTCTTGCTATACTATGAGATTCTTCTTGTCTGATTATTCTTCATTCTCCCTTTTAAAGTTTCACCAAATTATTGTTATTCAGTGGAGGATAAAGTTTTCCTGACTTCCCGCTCTGAATATGTGCCATCCTGAATCATGTTTTAGCACTTGTCAGCTTCTCCCTTCCTTCAATCTAAAAAAAATCGAATACCTTTTTAGGTGCCGCTAATGGTTTTATTTTAGTTTACCTGAATCTGACTCGTGCATAATGAAAGCTTTCCCTTTATCTAACAAGTTCAAATCCTTTGTCTTCAGCTAGTTCCTAGCCAGTCATTGTCAGCTTGTCTCTGCTTCTCCCAGTTCTGCTCTGCTCATGGTATTGGAGGCATTTCAGATGAAGCTACTATGGAACTCCTGGCCTCCAACTTACATCTGACTGCACCTATTTTGCCTCCTGAAACTGTCTCCTCCCTTTCTGAGGTCATTGCTCCACACCCTGTGTCCAGAGACTCTCTCAAGCCTCCTCCAAAAGCCTCCCCAGGTTTTCCACATCATGCAGAAAGCAGGTATTGCATCCAGCAGTCTAATCACAATGCAGTTCTTTTTGGTATCACAAAACCACATGGATGTATGCCTGATAGAGCATCAGTGGTCCTCTACTACTGCATCTTTCTGAAAACTCACAGCAAAAGTGAATGTGGCCTCAAGATACAAGATAATTTCTGTCCCTCCCCTAGATAAGACTGCCACTCACAGAGCCTTCCCCCACCTCAGCAGCTTGGGATGAGCCTGGAGATGGGTCTGTTGAGTGATGACCCTAAAGAGATTGTCAGTGCCTCTGTGTGTTACCCTGAAATCTTTCAGTTCAGTTGTCATGGCCTAAAGGACCGGGGTGCTGGGTAATTGCAGTGGATGCACATTGCCATTACCTGTGCATGGAAATGATTCACAGTGGCCAATGGAGCAAACTGGGGACTTCGGGCCCACTCATTATGTAAATAGCCACTGCTGATTTAGCTTAGCAGGGATCTGATGAGCTCTGTACGCGGCTCCAGGCACAGATCCCTGAGGGAGGAGTCATTCAAATGTCTAAACCAAGGAGACAGGCAAAACTCCTCCTCTGGCAGATCTCCTTTTATGTCACCCAGCACCACTGATCTGGACCTGCTGTGATCCCATAGTGAGTCTGGTTTCTCTCTTATTCCTTGTCACCACCATCCAGAGAGGGAAAAGTGCAAGGGTCGCTGGAGTAAACAGCCATTGGTAACTATATACTGCTACATTGCTTTGCCCTCTGGCATGCTTTGGATCTTCATTTTTTTAGGTTGGAAGGACATTCTTACAAACACTTTCATTCAACCGCCCTGAGCAGAGGCATTCCACAGGAGTCAGAAATGGTGACTTGGGAACAAGGGACCGTACACTATAAGCACTGCTGGGGTTGAAGTACATTCATTCCTTTTGGTTATATTTCTTCTATATACTGACAGTCACTCCTTTGTTCTGTTTTAGCTTTCAAAGAAAAGATCTACTGCCTGAGAGCTCCACCCTCGTGGAAGAAAACAAGACCCAGCAAAATGGAGAGCAGCAACACCCAACAAAGACTGTGAAGCACCGTGTGTGTAGTTGCCACTGGAACAGCAGCTTCGTGGGAGGTAGCCTAGAATGGAGCCTAGCTTGCCTGGAGGTGAGGGACGAGGACATCTAGACAAGGGAGCACATTCATATGAGTTCCCATAAAGTCTCTGGGAGCCACTTTCTTCAAAACAGTGAGACACTGGGCTCTCCCAGACCTCAGCTCCTCATTCTTTCAGCTCTGCTCACAAGCTGTCATCAGCAAAACTATTGTAACCCTGCTGATGCACATAAGGCATGGAAAGGGGAACCACTGTTTCTTGAGGGGGAGGCTGAGGAAACAGGTGACGATGTGTGGTGGGAGGATGAGCAGTGAGAAATGGAGAAATGAAAAATGAAAAGTTTTCACTAGAGCTGTGACAAATATAACTCCTCTAATAAAACTAGACGGCACAGTGGGCAGAGACAACTTGACGGCCTTTTAGAAGAGGAAGGAATGACAAATATATGAAGATACTAAAGTAGCCTTTGTCCTAGGGGCCCTGACCCTCAGGCTCTGGGGGTTCATGCTGAGGTGATTTTAAGAAGCTCCTGGTCCTAGTTGCTCATGCATTACCACAGATTATTGCCCTGTCTGGCAATGTCAGAAGTAGTGGTGTGCCCGCACCATAGGCACCAGACTGATATATTGACATAACTGAGGTGTCTGTGGCTAATTCAGTTTACTAGGAGGTGGACTGTGGTGGCTGAGGCATCTTCTTGTGGATCACTATCAGGTTTAGTTGAATAGGTGACCAGCTGAGGTCAAAAACCTCCTGAGACACCACAGCCTAACCAGACAAGCACCAAAAGTGGCCAAGAGATCACCAAGAGAACCTTGATACCAATTTAGCTAATTTTCTTGTGTTTAGACCTCCTTTTCTCTGCTTTTCACTAACTCCTTTGTTGCCCCCAGCTTGCAGAAGGCATTGGAAAAGGTTTCCAGAAGCCCTGTAAGCTCGTTCTTCTGCTGTTTCCTTCCCTCTAGGGAGCTGAATGCCGGACTGAGTAGTACAGGTGGAAGTGATCCCATGACAGGGTTCAGAGAGGAGCACTGGCAGTTTTATAGAGTGGCTGTCAGGGTGCAACAAGGGGTGGGGAGAAATCACAGGGTGGCAGCAGCAGGGCAGCCTGGGGAGAGGCTGCCCCAGCCCTGGCCCCAGGCATCCAGCACCTCCTTGGGGATGGAAATGGGCCTGTGGCCAGGCAGGGCAGGGCTGTGGGGAGCTAGAGACTGGTCCTGCTGTGGCATTTCTGGGGCAGAGATTTACAGTTCAGGGTCCTGGACCCTGGTCACAGTGGGGGTAGAGCCCTGGAGGAGTTGAAATGGGGTCCTGGCCCCTGGTCATGCTTGGGGGAGCCCCAGGAGAGTTGGAGCAGGGACAAGCAGGGCTGGTGGTGCCCTTGGGATCCTGACAATGTCATTGGCCAAGTCCAACACTCTTGATCATCTCTGCTCTTATTAAGGAACTGGAGAAAAACCTACTCCAGCAAATGATTTGCAAAACTAAGCTTAATTCCCTGTAATCAAATTCCTTGTTGTTACCATGGTCATGCTCTCTGAATATCCACAGAGCAAATGACCACTGCAGAGAATAAAAAGATGCCAGCCTAACACTTGGTGCCAGCTTTGGACTGTTTCTGGAAATTTGCTTTAGCTCTGACTACAGCAACCTCTGCGTGTGCTAGGAGGAGCAGCTAATAAATGGCAAAGAGTCCCATGAGAATCACAACTAATGGCTGCTTCTCAGTGAGATAATCACCCATTTAATAAAGGGTGAGCTTCTACCTCTGCACTTCCATGGGGACCATTAATGCATTCTTTTCCCCACTGTAGCCACTTATTTCCACAAAACTGGTAGGAACTCATTGTTTTTGAAACCACTCTTCCTCTATTAATCTTAGCTAAAATTGCCCAATGGATTCAGAAGTTATTAGGAATATCTAGATGGCTGTACGAATATTGACAGAGACAGACACAAAGTATGATCGCATTAAGAAAGCACTCGAGTTTGTAACAACACAGATTTTTTAATCACATTAAAATCCAGCAAATGGGTACTATTATGAGGATTATATTTTATTGCTGCACAAGTCTGCCTCACTAACAGCCTGAGAAGGTAAAGGAGCTCTGAAAGAAATGGCCATTGCTTAGACTTCATGCCTTGATGCTCTTCTCTGGGAAGGACTGCTGGCAGGGTCAGGACTCAGCAGGAGGACTTACATAAATGTTCTTTAGAGACTAAGGGTTTTGGTTTACACATCCTTTCTAGATCTTTCAAAGCTTCAGTTATCATCTTTCTTTTCTCCAACATTTTATAAATTAAATCCCCTCTCACTCTGTCCACTTCCCATGTTAGTCTTTGTCTTCTTTTACTATGAGACTTGAATGTGCAGAGGTTGCTACTCTTATTCATGTTGAGCTTCTCAATAGCAAAAAAGCCTTATTGTTTGATGAAAGTATTTGTTTCTTAGGGAAGTTCAAGTTTTAGATATAAACATTTGTGACTAATTTCTCCTTAGGACTATTTAACATGTAATGAGATCTGCATTTTATATTGATTTGAGTTTTGGTTTACTTGCTCATGCATTTTTGAGAAAGAACAGATGCTGCTTGAATACTTCCTACAAGGCAGATTAAACACATTCTAGAGAGCACACCTGAGCTAAAGGTCAATCTTCCTCAGCAAACCAGCCAAACAAACTGCTCCATGAGTTCTCCATTTTGGTAATGAAAGCTTATAAAATGACCTGTAAAGTAATTATATTTAATTTTATTTAAATTTTACAAACTACTGAAATACAAGTTTTGAAAAATTTTGTTTCAGTGGCCTCCGGAGGATAGCAGCTGGTTTTCTGCATACAATACTGTATAATTTGGAAAATTCCAAGTCTTCCAATAAATTGGTCTGGCAATTTTCACTGCAGAATTACAAGTTGAGTGGTTTTCAGTACCAGCCATGCCTACAGTTCTGCCCTTCTAAGACGTACATTTCTCACAAGAATTAAGATTCTTTCCAATTAAAGTCTGAAATGGCTTTGTCATATCTATGGGTCACTGTAGCCTTATTGTAAAACACCTCATTTAACTAATCGCATTGCCATTGGCTTTAAAATTATGGTGTTCATGCCCAGGACAAGAACTCTTTCCCTTGGGAGGCTTGGTTACCTCAGGGAGTTTTGCCAATTATGTCAGTAAAAAATCCTCCCTTTGTAATGCTCCACGCTGGCTCTAAGCAGAGTAGTAAAAACAGATTGGTGAAATAAAAGCTGTGAACTGTTGCTGTGTATGGCTAGGAGGAATTACTGAAAAGCTCCTTGTGTTCCCTCCTCACCCTCTGAATTGGTCTGGGTGTTAGAGTTTACTCTGTGTCTTTCAAAAGCAGAAGAGAAATCAGTGTCTCACGAGTGTTCAAAATGACAAAGCCACCCTAACAAAAAGTGGATGTGTTATTTGTTTGTGATGATCTCTCCTTACAGATTATTCCATAAACATTATCTTAAACTAAAAATTCTGGTTTGTTTATTTTCAGAAAGGGAATCAGCAGTTTGAGGGGGGATAAAGGGAGAAAGAAATACTTTTTTTCTTTTTTCCAGGAAGAGCTTTTATTGCTATTCATCTAAAGATTGAGCAACAGTTAACCAGTCAGTGTGAGTGGTTTTCATAAAAGAACATGGGCAATAGCAAGTCATAGGAAGCCTGGCCATATTTCCAGGAGAGAACAGAGTATTTTTCTACAGTGGTTGGTGAAAATGTCAACTTCCTCAGCAAAAAATCAGAATTACGTGAATTTAAAATATCACAAATATTTCAGTACATAGCTACATATGCCACAACTGAGACATTTCTTACTGGTGGTGGAAGCAGAATATTTATATTATAAATTATTCTTGATGGTTCTGAGTGATAAATGTCAATAACAAGTGATCCACCTGGCAGAATTCTAAATCTGCTCTGAAAAGCATATTCAGCCTGAAGAAATTGATGGAACTAATATTTTTCATAAGCCCTTGGTTGTCTACTTTTATCTACGGTTTCTCAATACAGATCTGTAGTATTTTTCCCACGTGTTTGGAAAATGTGAACTTCTCCTGAGATGACTTCCTAACTTTTTCCACTGCCACTTCACCCTCATTACTTATCTGTCCTTATATTTTACCTTCCTAAAATTTTGAGTCAAGGAGTTATCTTTGTGAAGTGTCTGGTCAAGCACTTATGGATTACAAAAGCTCATGTTTGGAGCTCTTTTTCTAGTAGAGATTATTAAAAATGGATGCAAGAGAGAGCAGTGAGAATAATACTGGCATCTTAGTCAAAATTCTGTTCAGTTTCTGTTTTCCAATTGGTCTGGGAATAAAATGGAATAAAATATAGAAGTGAAGAAATTGATTTTGTTTCAGAAGTTAGAGTTTTCTTGTCCAGTGCAGGTGTAGAAGTGGATACTCTACCTACATAAAAGCAGAGTTGTGAATGTGTACCTGTTGTTGAACCTTCACTGGGACTTTATTTCCCACCAGTTTTCATCTCCACATTTCATTTCCTTCCTGACCCTGTATATCTCTGCATGACCGAAAGCAACGATATGTGAGCTGTTTGGTTTGAAGGACAAAAAAAAGGAGGAGATGGATGGGATTGGGGTCCTAGCTCCTGACTATTCACCAACAAAGCAGCCCAGCAGCTCCATGTTTAGCCTTGGCACAGCACCCCATGCACTTGTCACTCCTGAGTCAGTTGGTTTAGTTTTAGTCCTGGTTAATTGAAGAGGCCAGAGCTGTGCTTCCATCTTCAAAGGTCACGATCACTTACAGGTGCAAGTGGTCTCTCTGCAGACCCTGATGAAAGTACGGCTACAGGCTGCCTTGCATTCTCCAGAAATCCACGTAGAGGTAGGCAACTTATTGGAAACACGCCCCTATGAGTTTTAGATTTCGGGTTTGGGGTTTTTCTGGGTGATAAAAAAGCAGTGCTAAGTTGCAGGGTGATGGGATTTATCTGGGTATGTTGGAGGATGCCTTCCGCTTTAAGTGGAAAGGAAAAAAAAGACATCCAGAACTTCTGTTTTGATGAACTGACTCTAGGTGGCAACAACACCCTGTGTAGCCTTACTAAGAGGCTAGTCAGGCAAAGACTAATGCTGCTTACAGAGAAAAAAAAAATTATAGCATTTTCAGTACTGCTTCTAGAAAATTTTACAGCTGATCACACCAGCTGCTCATTGCTAGAAACATTTCCAGATTCTGCCAGTTTTCATTGTAATAGAGGACTTGGTTTTCAACACATATTTTGAATAAGATGCTGCATGTTTCATTTTGTAGCCATAATACTGCAGGTGTGCAGAGGAAAACTAGCAAATTATTCTCTTTTGGTTATCTTGCTTGGATGGGCAATATCAGGAAGCGTGTGTATCATCCTGATTTGTAATGATGCCTGTAAAAAGTGCACAGATGGATATGTACAACTGCAGTTCTGTAGCATTCACTAAGGATGTTCCTGAAATGCCACTTCACCACCTCGTCAAGAAAACAGCCACAGATACCTATGAAATGCTTGACACATATTCTACTTAAAACACTGTATTATCTGCCAAGAGATTTGTAATGCCCTATGTCATTCCATCTTCACTACATATCCAGACTCCTGGGCTTAGGAGTAGCTAAGCAAACACTTGAACAATATAAAAATTCTTACAAGTATGATGGCCTGCAGCATTATCACATTTTTGTCAAAAGTCAGCTTAACTCCACTGACCTTGAAATATTTAAATCTGTTATTAATGTGTTCACAGGCAAAGGGAGAATGCAGAGAAAAAGATATTAGCTTTGATTACCCCTTGCAGATAAAGAACTGTCATTGTAACCACACGATATACTAATAAGAACCATAGAAAATCTTTCAAGTGTGATGAAAACATGCTTGTAGCAGGCCAAAGTGTCTGATGGCACCTACAGGATATGATAAACTTGTTTATTACTCTCTCAAAGTGACAAGGCTGTAAACCCCTGTGATTAAATCAGATTGTTTGTATAATTGATCCATTCACCTGCATGTTGCCAATTAATCTCCTCTGGAGCTACCTCCAGTATTTCAATCCTCTAAGCTGCTTTCAAAGATAGGAACTGTCCTTTAAAATGTTAAAATGAATCTCCTGAAAGCAATTTCTTCCTTTCTTACCAAAGCATGGAATTTCCCTTTAAGTTACACTGAATCAGATTTCCAGATTCGCGGTATTCTAAATCAATATCTTATAATACTCTATAACCCTGTAGACTGATTTTTTTTAATATATATTTATAAATGAATCAGGATTTATTCTTACTAGGAATATATAAACTAGGATGAGAGTGCCCTAAAAAGGAAAAATAGAATTCACTAACCCTTTGAGGTACTTTATGTCAAGGTGCTTTGTGTAATGCCTGTTTTTATTAGTTTTTCTTCCTTTCAATTAAGTAGTAGTTTTATTATACATTTTTCTAAAAGTGGGGACATGATGGCAAAAGCAGTGGAAATGCAATTAGAAAAATTTGTTCTGTCTATGACATATTGTCCCTCCTCCTGTTTCTTACTCCTTTCTCTTTTCTTTCTCTTTTAAGACGTCAGCATTTTGAATACCCCTGGCATATTGGGCCAAAATAAAATGAGTAGCGTATTTGGACTAACATGTTTCCATGTCATCAACCAGGCTCTTTGGAAGCTCAGGAAGTGTATTGTCAATGCCAACTGTCCCCACGGCAAAAGTGGTGGAATGTGTTGCTTGCTGAGAGCCCAGTGGGTTTCCAGCTGGAGCTGGGTATGACATATGCCACAGTCTTACCCAATATTGGGATGGACAAAATCAATGTGACTACAGGCAGTGAGAATTCAAGCGTAGGAACTGGTAAGTATTAAATCATGTGTTCTCTAACTCTTCACTATAGAATTCTGCAGGGGTCTGTTTCCCCATTCCTTTCCCCAATGGGCATCCCTCCATCTTGGTTGTCATCCACGCTGGTGAAGCTTTCCCACTGATGATTAAAATGTTCCCTGAAAATTGCGAATCAATGCAGTAATCAAAGCTTTTTATCCACCTAAGCTAAAAGTGCCTTGCATGCAGTCGTAAAAAATAGCCTTGTCTCTTCAACCAGGCAGTGAAACATCAAACCCATAAGTGACATGTCAGATTCTAAAGTATGTTTTGAGATGAGGCATCCTATAAAAAATAGTTTTCACAACTTTCTGTTATTTGTTGTAGTTTGTTGGGTTTTTTCCTCAAATAGGGCGAGACATTACTTTGTATAGATTAAAGCATCCTATTTTCTAAAATGAAACTGTTTCACTTTTACAATGCCACAGTTTGGGTGCAATATGGAATGTCATTCTCTACCAGCAGTTCCAGAGAATCCACAGGGGAAAAAATAAAGATTCAAAGCAAAACCTAATGTCCACGTATGCCATACATGTAGATTCCTTATTTTTGACCCACCTAAAGGAAGCTAGTCCATTCCCTGTTTATTCTCAACAGCTCTATCCATTTCAAAGTAAGTTTTGTTTGGCAAAAGAGGTATCACCTTTTCAGGGGTTTGCCTTCCACTAGGTTTACCCAAATTTTATTTGGTAGAGCACCACCAGCATGGAATAGAATAGCTGTTGGTGTCAATGGCACAAGTTCTAGGAGATATTTGGCTGTTTGCACGTGGTTCTATTTCAAACAGCTACTCTCTTCTTCCTTTCACATTACAAGCCTCCACTGTGATTTACAGTCCTAAATACAACCCTAGTTACTGCAGATGAGTTGATAAGTAAAAACCTCGCTATGGTTGATCTATATTATATTCTCACCACAAGCTGTAGAAGAGCGAAGACCTAAACCAGCCTTGGACTTTTCTTGATTATACACATAAAAACAGATTTCATGTTTTGTGCTTATCAGGTAAACTGGAGTCAGGCAAAACTCCGAATTGAACGTAGATTGTACCAGTTTACTTCTTTCAATGATAAATAATATTTCAAAACACTTTTTCCCCAATAAAGCCTACCTTTCTGAATTGCTTCCCTTGTTTTGATGTTCCCTTTAAACCCTGGAGTTACTTTCTCTTCAAAAAATGTTATTCTGTTTTCAGTTTTCACTTTGGCTCTCCAGCTGACTTTTACCATAAGATAATTTAAGGTTTGGGTTTCAGGTTTTTTTCTACAAGACAAGAAACATTTCACATAAGAGTTATATTTATTATACACTAAATTGGTTTTAGGACACTAATCATTAATTAATGGTAAATCATGGATTCAGATATTGAAGTTACTACGGAGGCTTACAGATCTTAGTGATGCAGGAACATAATTCAGCCTATTCTGCCTGCAGTGGCCTTCATACTATATGCATCATTAATTCCTTTGTGTGCAGTTAACCAACAAACAAGAAAATAATGTATTCAAAGTAAAGAGGAAATTGAAAGGAAAAGCTGTAGTGTCCTTCTTTGGCTTCTCAGGTTTTGGGGTTTTAAACATAGAAGCTGCAGTGTTTTGTTTTCTTAGTTTGCTTTTCTTGGTTTGATGTTTTCAAACTTTACAGAATCACAGAATCAACAAGGTTGGAAAAGAGCTTTGAGATCATTGGGTCCAACCTGTAACCTAACAAAATGTGAATGCTATCACTCTCATGCCACCGATAGACATGGAATCACAACCCAGAGAAAGCTGAGCTACTATTAGATTGCTGTTTTCTTCCTTGCTGTTGCTTGGGACAGGGGTGGTATGTGTCATGGTTCACCAACATTTTTATGAAAATTCATGCTGACTCTAAAGAACAACAACAAAAAAGAACAAAACATTATATAGATAGTGTTGATGGCAAATGACTGTTGAAATGTAATTGATACAGTTTTCTGCAATTGCTTTGGCTGTGCCATCACATTTTGTGACGTGGATGGGAAATGTGAAGGGGAACAGCCATTGCTGGTATCAAATTGCTGCACAGAGTCCATCTGTGAACCAGTAATTGGGTTTCTTTATGTAAGGCAAGAAAAAATGGGCACATTTTGAATCTGTTGAAGTGTAGTATAGTTTGGTGAATCTACTTGAACAACTCAGACTGATGTAACGCACAAATAAGCATTGAAAAAACTGTGATTCCCACATACTAGACAGAGAGCTTGAGTCTGAGGATTTGTTTGGATGATGTTGCTTGTAAAAGAGTGAGAAGTTGTCATGGTTTAGGAATGTATTCTCCAATTTAGTATTCCCACTAAAACCACACTGCCACTCTCTCCCCCCTACCCTGCCTCTGAATGAAAGCACGAAAGGCAAATGTCATGGGTTGAGGTAAGAAAGATTTACTTGAAACAGCAGTGAGATAAGAAAACAAACAGTAACAGCAGCAATATATAGAAGTTATAAGACACTGACTGGCTCTTCCTGACCATGTTTCTCACCCAACTGCAAAAGGATGCCCTTCTCCTTGGAAGCAAAAGAGATTCCCTTTCCCCAGTCCCTGGCAATGACGTGAGGTGGTATCAAATAATATTAGGGTCTGGCCATGCCCCCCTCCAGGCTACTAAAAAAAATTAACCCTCTCCTGGCTGAAACTAGGACAGAATGTCACAGGTGTAGTAGAGGTCTGTGCTGCATCATAATTCACTATCAAATTTAAGCATAATTCAGGTTTATATATAAGTAAATCTCTGTGAGGTATAAGTAGTTTTCTGTTGGCTGAACATCTTGGAATATCAGTGTTCTTGTCACATTGTCATCTTTCCCAAGATGTATGAAGTCCCTACTCTTTTTGCCAGGCACATTTAGCATGTTGTTGTACTGAATATGAAAAATATATAAATGGGTGAATCAATATTATTATGGAGGAAAAAAACCTCTCTTAATGTCTCCGGCTGGGAGTTTTGTGTTACTAATGACTGCAAGGCTTGCAGTGAAAATTTCGTTGACTGGGGATTGTAACATGTTTAAAAAATAGAAACGTTCTGCCTCTGACAAACCAAGCTTCTGTTGGTTTTCACCTAGTAAGTTTGCTCCTATTTGAACAAACACTAATGCGTCACATATTCAGTCTACCCCGGAGCTGGGCTGAGTATGAACCACACAGCGAGTTACTAGCACCAGTAATCAAGAGGTTTTCAAACTGGAATGAGAGGGTGCTTTACAGGATTACTTAGATCATAGATCATAAAAATACAGATCTACACCTGTCACATGGATGTGTTTTGAGATATCTGAGTCCCTAAAGGGAGGGAGTTTAATGCAAGTGAGTTTAAAAGGAACATTTTGTGATTTCCCGGCAATGCTGTCCTTGGCAAACTGGAAAAAGAAACACCCAAGTGTGCAGTTAGAGAGGATGTTCACTCAGGCACAAATGGGTGACTGTGGAGGTGGGACATTAGTCCTTCCTGGATAAAAAAAATGAATTTGTATCTCAAATGAGAACTAGTATCATCTGTTGTCATATCGTCTCCCTTTAACCATCAGCACTAAATGCTTCAGAAGAAGCTTCAAGAAATTCAATAATTTCCCTAAAGATGAGTTTCTGTTAATGATTCTTTCCTTATCCCTCTGACTTTATGACAGGCTTATGCATTGAAATATTAACGTTTTTATCCCTTTACACATGTTTTACACAATCTAGTCCTTTCTCCAAATTTAATCTCATGTAACAGTGAATGCTTTCACTTCAATAGCTAGTATTTCCTTTCATCATTTTCAAATTTATATCTTTTTAATTCCACTGGACGAACCCTTGTTCTTAAATTATGAAAAAAAGGTGACTAGATATACAGGATTTATCTTCCTTGTGCCATTCATTATTTTCTATAAAGCTCTATCATGTCCTTTCTTCATGCCACCCAGATACAAAATTTTCTCTCTCAGCCTCTAATCATTTTCATTGCCTGTCTCCAGATGATCTCTGTGTCTTCTGTATCTATTTTGCAGCTGAGTTCCCAAAACTTAACAAAGGACTCATGCCATATCAAATAACCAACCTTTGGGAATTACAATATTTTCAGACTGATTTTTCATTTCCCACTAGCATTTTCTTTAACAGTGACGTCCACTGAGCTTTCTATAGTAATGCCAGGATATTTTTTTTTTTTTTATGAGCAGTTGTACTAAATTATGGTCCTAGTAGGTTGTGTGAGTAACCCAAAATATGCCATCCAGTGTGATGCTAACCCAGCATTAATCCCTTTGTCTGCTGTGGTGTTTATTCAGGTCCTCAGGTTAGGCTCCCCTTCACTGTCTTTGTGTCTCTTCAACAGTAAGCAAAATTAAACAACGGTGTGCATATCCTGTACGTTGCCACGTCATTTCACCCCTTTCCGGATCAATAATATTCTTAACGAGCCCTTTTAACTCATGTGTTTCCTCAAGATCCCATGTAGTCATAGGAGGCCACTAGGAGTTTAGATTTGGGATGCACCTCCACTGCCCCACACAGCGAATACAACCACAGTCAGGCATGTCTCTCATGGCCTAACCCATGTGCTGTCTGTTTCTCAGCAGGCTCCCTCACTGCTTTGTTCTCAGTGGCTGCGGTGTCTTAGCACAGCAGTACGTGGTGAGGGGAGGGCATGAGCCTGGCCACGTTGGAAGTCAACCACACCGGAGTCATACTTGCTTTCTGACAGTTCTGAATGCTCAACAGTCCTTTCTCTCCCGCCACAAATTTGGGTAAAAGCCTTTATAAACCTGTGATAATTATTTTGTTAAATGATCAGCTGCAAGTCTGGACATGTGTCTACATACTCGATTTTCCTTACACCAGCATCTTCCCAATGTGGTAACCAAAAAAAAAAAAAAATAGAACTAGGAAGGTTGTGAATCTGAGTGTGCCCCAGATACCACAGACCTGGTAACTACAGTGCTCCCACTCAAGCCCTCCTCCCCTCAATAAACTTTTTATGTTCCTCATCCCTGAAAGCCGCTTCGAGCCACTGCCCATCTGGAGCTGCCTGTGAGAAGCAGCCGGCAGAGCTGGGAAAGGGCTCTGTCCTTTTGGCACTCCAGTCCTTTTGTACTGCTGTAGCTTTTTTTCCTCAGAACTCAGAAATCTGAAGCAATGGTTTAAAATATGCATTTCTTCCCAAGGTAAAGAAAAAAAAAAAAGCTCTGTAGATAGCATATTTTCCTTTTACAAAAGACAGAGCCTACAAGTTCATCCCCCATTTTAGCATATTCATGTTTTATTGCTTCCTTCAATTACCACTCAGCCCATTTTCCATGTTCTAAAGTCTCTAAATTCCAAAAGGACTGCTAGCCTATAGACACAGAAAAATGGTTTTGCACTGTCTCCTGTCAGAATTATTATTACAATTATTACAATATTTAAAATTTATATTACATATATCTAAAAGGCTGCAATTAAATTAGGTCCCAGTGCACTCACCACTACCCAAACGTAGAAAGTAATGTAACTTATGGCATTTCAGGCCCTCAGGAAAAATATTTAATTCTAAGGTAAACTCCTCAGGGCAGAAATTACCCACATTTTTGTTCTGTGGAAAAACAGTGCCTGGTGTTGGTACAACCTAGAGGCTGCACCACAATCCTAATAATAACAGTAGTAATGATAATTAATATTAGTATTAAATATTGTTACTTCAGTTTTATCACAGTTTACTCATATCTTTTGTTTTCATATGATGCAATAAGAATGTGTTTCACTCCTTCAGCTGAAGAACTCTTTACTCAAGGTTTTGGTTCTGATTTAGGATATTTTGCTGTGCTTCCAGGGAGCAAATAGGCCAATAGAATAAATGTTTGGTGGGATGAATGGTGTTCAGAGTGAGGACAAATGGCGAAAGAGAGGGGACACCATCAAAAGCTGTTCCACTCCACATGAATGTTAACACTTATTCAGTATCTCATGATGAATTCCTTCAGCACACCAAGTTACTGGAAAAAACCCATTGGACTGATAAAGACACACTCATCACTGCTGAGTCAGAAGATGGCCATGGTCATACCAGCACACATTTTTTTTTCTGTGTTCGTTTTTGGGAGGTTTGTCACCCTACCCCAAAGAAGCAGATGTTCCTTAAAAATTGTTGCCAGAAGGCATTCTAGATGTAGATTTTAAACATATTGTCCTTAAGCGAAACTGGGAGATATAGGGACAAAATGTCAAAATGCAAAGGCAGGAGATAAAATGTTAAAATGTTACAAAATGCAATTGCTGATTTAGTACTGATTTATTACTGCAATGCAAGGGTTTAACATTTGTATGTTTCATTCCCCTCTCTGTAAGTATAGAATTATTGTGACTGCCAAGCAATAACGTGGTGTGGTTGCTGTTAGTGCCCTACTCTGTAAATGCAATTGCAAAAGTTTGGTTACAAATGACATTAAGCCAGTTAAAATATCGAGCAGAGTTTAAAACAAACAAACAAACAAAAAACACACAGTAAAACACTTCACAAGCACAAGAACAGTGAACTGGCTACAGCTCTGTCCAAAAAATACAGGTGATATCGATCTACAAAAATGGCTCATCTCTGTGAGTAAAACATCATTGTTACCTTGATAGGAAAAGTAATCTAGAAGGCATGGATGTCTGCACAATGCTAAGACACGTCCAGTTGAGTTTTCCTGCAAGTTCTTTAAGGTATCACACAATTGTCTCACCAGCCCCTTCTGGAAATGCTATTCTTTACCTTCAGCCTGGAGAGGGAATTGTTTAGAAGCCTGTGTGTAAAACTGCATTGAAGATTAAAAGTCCCAGGAACACACGAAATTATATCAGTACTCAGGTGCTTTGTATCAGTGAAGACCAGATAGTAAGCATGCCTTTCCTATCATTTTTTCTGTCCCTTCCTGTGTTTCCACCTGGGAGAAAGTGCTATGAATTTGTTTTGTAAGAAAAATGAATAGGTATTATAGCAACAGCATTGCTTTCTTGCTGTCAAAACAATGACCATTTCTTTGAACAAGGATTTTGTTGCCCAGCTTTCTTTTGTAAGTGCATTTTAAGTTAAAAAGCACTCTTACTCTTCCAAAATATTTTAGAATATTAACTGCTTTCCAGCTTCTAGGGGGTTTTTGGGGCTTGGGTTTGGGGTTTTTTTAATTATATCTTTTATGAATATTGTTACTATATTTGATTAAAAGGATGTGAGCATTCTTTTATATCAGGCAAAATAGGCAGAATTTCTCATATGCTATGAGATCCAGGATGCTGCAGATCTTTCCCTTCTCTAACGTTCCTCTTTCCTCCTCAGAGCAACCAAATTCACTATAAGGTAGAACAAACAAAACAATAAGCTCTGCTTATTATTAATAAGTTCTGACTGGATTTATATGGTTTTTTTTCCTTTTTTTTAACTCTTGAATTGATATTTAGCATGCAAATTGGGTAGATAAATATGTGTTGAGCCCCTGCCTTTCATACCCAACCTTCTGTCTCCCTCATTTTTGCCACCGTTGTCATTTGGCTGTGTGATGGTCTGCCAGCAGCTCTGCTGTAAGCTGGGCTGCTTTGTGAAGAGCTCCTGTGGGGGTCTTTCTTGTCCTTGGCAAACTCTTCCTAAAAAGTATTTTCTGCAGTGTGCCAGCAGCTCTTGGCACGGATTCATCAGCTCCCAGTGACTTGCAGTGCAGATACTTAATAGTCATCCCCTGTAGCTTGGCAGTAGCTGAGATGGATAATGCAGCCTCTGAGTTGTTCCTTGCACATTAGGTTTCTTCTGCATGGCAAACTTGGAAAGTCCAGTTTAATCAATATAAACCAGGGAAAGAGAAAAGGGGAGATCCATCTTGCACTTGGAAGGATGTTTTATCAACTTTACTACTACTGAGAGAATGTTTCAGGCAGAAAAATTAGAAGAGGACAGATCCAACAAGCCGATACCACTGCGCTTTCAGGGCAGGAGGAGGAAAGGAAGAACGGAGGAACTGCCTCAGCTTTTGTCAGTCGTGTCAAGCAGGGAGAAGGATGTGAAGATGAGCGTCCCTGACACACCATAGGCTGTTGCTGTAGGAAAACATACCACTTCCCAGACTCAGGATAACCCTAAATCTCAAAAGTGTAAGGACATAATGGTATCTCCCACGCACCTGGCTGCTTTACCCTAAGCCGTTCTCAGCCCTTCCCTCCTCTTCCTTCCAATCACCCATGCTTCCCTTCCCGCTTACAGCACACAGGACGAGCCCCACAGCTCCTCAGCGCTTAGGGCCTGCTGCATCATACTAAATGCTCTGCAGAAAAACCCCGCGGCACCTTGGACCATGAGCCGCCGTCCAGAGGGGTCCCAGCAGCAAGTTCCCACACAAAAGCAGTTCATCACCTGAGGGTGTGCAGCTAAACCACTTTCACAAAATGAAAAACTGTTGATAAGAAAGTTTCGTCCCGGTTTTGCGGGGTTTTTGTGGTGATGCTCTGGGACCAAACGGGTTGCAAGGCAGGAGGGCAGGAGCGACAGCGCAGATCAGCTCCCACGGTTATTTCATGTCATGGGTGCTCCCTGGGTCCCCGCTGCCCTGGGATCCGTTCTCGGAGTGTGAGCGTACCTCTCTGTGTGTTTTGGGGACAAGTCTCCCTGAGGAGGAGGCAGGGCTGGAACGGGTATGCTCTGAGCCGAGAGACCACATCCTAGCCCAAGGATGCAGTCGAGGTGAGGGCGGCGAGGCGCCTTCCCAGCCTCCGGCCGAGCTGGGCGGTGCCGGGGGCTGGCTGCGGGCGGAGGAGGAGGAAAAGGCCAGGATATTCCTGAATGAACGGCTCGCTCCTCACCCCACACCTCCGCCCGGCTCCCGCCTCCCTCCCGCCACTCGCCGGTGTCTCTTCGAGGCGCAGCCAGTTTCTATAGCGACGGCGCTGAGCCGCGGCTCTTCCGAGTAGTAACAAAGCCGGCTGCCCGCTGCCGCGCCGGGGCTGCGGGGGGACGTGGCTGCCTCTCCCGAGGACACCCCGACAGGTACGGAGCCAGGAGATGCCCGGTGACCCCCGCCCACGGGGTGCTGCCGCCGGGGGACGGCTGCGGGAGGGACAGGGGCTCCCCGCGGGCCGGGCGGCGGCCGCGGGGAAAGAGGGAGGCGTCCGTCCGTCCGTCCTTCCGTGCGCTCTCGCCCGTGGCAGCCGATGGAAAGCGGGGAGGGGTGCGGGAGAGCTGCCGCAGGTG
>WEKY01002115.1:740-10847 GCA_013390045.1 Picathartes gymnocephalus | reverse complement strand
TGTCTGCTGCAGGTCTGAGAGAAAGGGAACTGAAGTCCTAGACCTCTGCTGTGCCTCTCCAGAGTGCCAGCTACCCTGGAAAGACTGAAGTTGAGAGTTGTGGGTGTTGTGTTCCTGCAGCTGGCTTTAAGGCTCTGGGTTATGACAGGCAAGATATGCACAGGTCACACAAATTTTTGGGTTTCTTTCAGTTACACTGGAAACAAAAAGGGCTGTTGTTAAGGAATAGACGGTACGGGAACATATTTGATCCCCTGCCTAGACTGAGTGAATTAGCTAAATGGTGAATATCTCACATTGTGCAATCATTATTGTTCATCATTGTGACAGGCCGGAAAGAGCAAACATAATAATTAATACTTGGCATTGTGATAATGCCATTGTGTCCCAGCTTTAAATTGTTTAAACGAAGCTTCTCTTTTATTTAAGTAACTCCCTGATAATTCTGTTAAATCTTTCTTTTCTTCAGTCTTGTATCAGCTTTTCAATAGAGACATCTTGTATCCTCTGGTGAAGTGGGCTTACAGGCAGGGAATGTCTGTTTGTGTATGTGTGTCACTCCCTTTCAAGTACTCATTGTAGAGCACAGCTATGACTGAATTATTTTCTTCCAATGTCAGATAAAATTATCCAGCTAAACATTATTGTACACATACATATTGTATATATGCTGTAGATTAAACCTGTAGATTATAACCTGTAGATTAAAGCATTAATCTATTAATGTTATGTTTAAAGAAAGATATTGAGATACATTTCATGGAATCATAGAATGGTTTGGGTTGGAGGGGACTTCAGAGATCATCTAGCTCCAGCCTTCCTGCCAAGGTCAGGGACACTGTCCACTGGACCAGGTTGTTCAAAGCCCCATCCAACCTGGTCTTGAATTTCCTCTTCTTTTTTCTCCATTTTCAGAAATGCAGTGTTTTATTCCAATTGAACAACAGTCACTAGCAACAATATTCTATCTGATGTGGCTTCTTTTATGAAGAGATACCAGTGCTCATTTTCAACGTGAAAAATGCAATTTCAGCTTTTATCTATGCATTTTCCTGAATATATTGTAATGGATTTATAAGTATGGAAGCATAGTGTGTGAGACAACACACTCCCTCCTTTGTAACACTTGCTGGAAAATGCAGTGCGTGTTAGACCTGCTTTTGAAAATCAGAATAATCAAAGAAGTAATATATTATAAAGAAAAATACCTGAAAATTTGAATGTTCCTGTAAAACATATGCATATAAATTTTATTTTTATTTGATAGTACAGTTCACGAGTGGTTGAAATGAAAATAATCAACTGTCAATTTTGTATGTTTCTTTTATTGTTAATTTACAATGCCAAGAATGTGTAAAGACTAGAAGTCCACAGATGAAGACAGGCATATGGAAATTGTATTAAGTACCCCTGCTAAAAGTGAGGACTCTCTCTTAAAGGCCAGCCTCATGTTAAGAGGTAGAGGGGAGGCTGCCACCCTCAGGGGTGACTAGACCCCAAGCTATGGCATATAGGTAGGGGGTAAGATGTCATCTGCCAAACAGACTCCAGGAGAATTTAACAAATCTTATAGCAGTAGCCAACCTTTCCAAGCAGGTATTTTTTGAGTCAGCAGTATTCAGCTGGCTTTGTTTCTCCAGAGCAGCCCTGTGATCTGTACTGACCACAGAGGAGGTAGATGTCAATGCCTGTCAAAACTCTCAAGTGTTCCACTCAATTTCCTGTCCCTTGTGTGGCTTTGAAAACCTTTCTCATGGTAGTGTGTTTGCTTCGTACACGGGTAGCAACGTGCTTGGTATGAGAGGTTGTCCTGCGTCTGCACGAGAATTGGTGAAAGAGCCAAGGGGCACAAGAGTGCATTCCTCACTGTGAGTCACTGCCTGGGAGCTTTGTGAACCCTCCAGCATCTGCAGGGTTCATAATACTCAAATGGACAAGGCCCTTCAGACCTGTCTCTACTTTTGTTGAGAACTGTAGTGGGCACCTTGGTGAGGATGGGATTGGATGGGTGTAGAAGCACCTAAGTAACCATGCGAGAAGGACTGTGAGAATGGCACCCAGATGAGGTCATCAAGGTAAGAGCACACATCTACCTGACCTTCCAAGGATACCCACTTCAGGAGACAGGTCAGTGAGTAAATCCTGATGACTCACAGAAGCGGCTGGGAAGAATAGATTGTTTGCTGTTGCCTAAAGACAACAAAACACACGTCCAGCAGCAGCAGCACGTGTTTGCCAACCTAAAAAGAAATGAGAATTTAGGATGAGGCATGTCCTGTTCACCATGTGATTGCAAGGATTGTATCTCCATTGTGAATGCTGAACAGACTTTTGGTTACCTGTGTCTCGGTGCTTGTGAGTGCATGGATTGGAGTGACATCAACACCATCCCATTCTGGAAGATCTCACATTGAGCTCTTATAAGTTCTTGGTACACAGTGCTGCTATATTGTCTTCTAGACTTTTCAGGATGTGAGCTTTGCACCAGATGATTTCCAGAGGTTCCTTCCAATGTAAATTGTTCTGTAATTCTGTCACTTGAATGCAGGAGTGTGTTTCATGGAGTTCACTGCACAGGTGGCAAGATGGGTGTAGTATAGGTGTATGGTCGTTTCTTAAATCTTACACATTTATCTTCATATGTTTGAACTACCCATGTTTTCTTTTTAAAAAATATAAGGCATCTAGGTAAAAAAAAAAAAAAAAAAAAAAAAAAAAAGAAAAGCAGCATTTCTGAGCATAAAAGTTAGTTTTGAATAATCTTGCACTTGAAAAAATTCCATTCAGTGTATCTTTCTGATCAGAAGGCTGTAAACCTCTGAACTTCAGGGACCTGGGATTGAAATGTCATCTCAGTTGTTGGCTGAGACAGGATCAATCACAAACAATGAGGATTATGTATCCACTTAAAAAAAAATACAGTGCCCAGACTGAACTGTACAATTTGCAGACCTCATCTTGTCGCATTCTTTATGGTGCTAAGCTGATTGTATGAGGCTGGAGCCACAAGTAATCTCTCTCATTCAGCTCTGCTGCAATGCTGTTGGACATACAGAATGAAGGCATGTTACTCCAAATCATGCACATCTGTCAGCTCTAGCACAGCCAGGAGTTGTGCTTTTGGTTTGCTACTTATCTGACAAAATACAGTTTCTTTAAAAACACTGAAGGATCTGCTGTGAGCCCCACCAGCCTTTACCCTTAGTAGAATTCTCTGTTAAATGAACTGAGCCATTTGTCATGGTGGTGGTCTGACAACTCAAGGAGTAAATGTACAACTGAAAAACCAGCTTTCTCCTGAACTTTGCCATTTCACTAGCTCTTTTACTGGTATTTTCAGTATCAAAATGAGTGCTACATTTTGATCCCAAGTACTTTTGTGTTCTATCGTTCTATTATGACTTATCCCATTAATTCTCATCAGTGTGGTGGGCAACAGAAGGCATATTTCGTTTCTTTCATCTCTTTTCATATTCTGATTACTACCAAATTTCTGTATCATCTGTTCTTGTATAACACATTTTCCTCACCTCCCACCTCTGTCTGTGCCTTAATACTTTCTTAATTTGATTCCTGTCACTTGTAACACACGCTTTGTAACCTACACTTTCCTAGCTGACTTGACACTTCCATTACTTCCCTTCCCCTTGCCTAACCCCTTTGTACGTTTTTTGGCCATCTTCCTAAAGTGTATAATTCTTCATCTTTGAAATCCCCCACAAATTCACCTTCTGTATCAAACTTGATTTTATGCCACTCAGTCCTTCTCCCCCTGTACATGCTTCCTGCTGTGTTTTCTTAGCATGCTAATTTAGAAAGCTTTTTCCTAAATTTTCTTCACTTGCACTTAGCCCTCTCTGTCCACTCCCTACATGAAAGTCTTTCCGAATCGTTGTACTGCTGCTCTCTTTTCTCTGATTCACAACTCTCTACTGAAAGGATCCCAAGACTCTCAGGTAACAATCATATAAATTGTGTTCTGTGATCAGTTGCACTCAGGCAACATCAGTAACACAATGGAATTGAGCCCAGTGGCTTTGCACAAGTATAAGCAAGAGAAAGAGTTACTTTGGTGTGCTTAGAAAAAATAGTGAGCATTTACTCTGAAGGTCCTTTTTTGCTCCATTTAGATCTTGTGCTTAATGATGTGGTTATTAAGGTGTTGCTGTAAGATGCCTTATAGGCTTTAAAGACAATTAGAATGTGTAGTGCTTTAGTTTGTTTCTCTAGAGTAGCTAAGTTAAAATCTCACCTTGTGAAATGGTTAAGGATTGCTGTGGATGGTGAGTGCAATCTCACATTTTTTTCATAACCACTGGTGGAATAAGCCAGTGGTTCCACCTGGGATCTTCACAGAATATGAGACACACCTGAGGCTGCAGTGTCTCATTGGGACGTGATACCGAGTCTGTGTGAGTGTATCAAATACTTCATTCACATAATGTTCGATCAGTAAGTCCTTCAGACTTGATATCCTGCCAATGGGGCTGCCACAATTCGTGTATTCATAAACAGTGTCCTTGAGATCTTGTCTGCTCCTTTCTGCACAACCCAGTGTATTAAAAGAACTTTATCTTTTTGGGGAAGGGAACAGTATCCTGTGGTTTTTATGAATGACTAGATGCCATCATAGTTGTTTACTGATGATGTTCCCTGGTTGGAGTTATATATTATGAAGCAGAAGTTGTTTCCAAGATTTAATAATGTGACAATTAAATTCATTTTCTTTTTCTGTAGCAGAGCCAAGGAAAAATTAATGGTTGTTTGTGTCAATTTTCTAGTCAATCCAGTATGACTTTTGCCTTAACAGGGATGACAGATTTAGAAACTGAATAAATGAGGCAGTAACAAATATTAGAAACGTCAAAAAGGTATCTATTCTATGAATCAGCAATCAAGAAAAGCATGCAGTAGTAGCTTAATTCTACCAGCTTTCTCCCTTTTACCCAAGTAAATAAGAATTTTGCCTAAGAAAGGCCTGCATGTGCATCCTAAGAAATTGTTTGCATCCAAGATTTAATTCCTGCTGTCATTTTACAAGCTAAACTCAGTGACAAGTTTTGACAAATCCCTCAAGTAAAGTTTTTCTTAACACATCTTTAGAGCTACAGGCTACCATAAGGAAAGCAAGAGGAAGGTGACTTTTTCCTCAAACAGAGGGATTTTTAAGACAAGCCAGTGTGATTTGTTAACATATTTGCAAGCATTGCATCTTGTTTGGTTGAATCACTCTTGATTTACACAAGAGGATGAATTATCCTAATGAATATTATGCCTAATGAATTATCAATATGCCATGTTGCCATTTTTCTTATCAAAAGACTTGTGACCATTCTGACCAAAAAGGAGAGAATACCTTTATTGCTGTACGATACCATAAGTACATCTCTGAAAATGCTGTGTAGAGCTTTTGATTTTATGCAATTCAATGGGGTCATTGAAAGCTAGAGATTTGGGCATAGACAGCATGATATACTATCACCTTTTGCTGTGGACAAGGAATGCTTCATTAATAAGGCAAAATGGGCTGTCTAGTGAATCTCCTTAACATAAAATTCACTATTGAAGCAGCTGCTTCTCCCTCAGTCCACCTCTGTCTTGTGATCTGTCCACAACAGTGTTTTGTGAAGCCCACTCAGAAACAGGAGTTTCTCAGGAGAAAAATCATGAAAATTCAAGTTTCTCAAGCCTTCTACTGCAAGTCTTGTCACTTCAAACAGACAAGGTGTTTATGGGCATGAAGAAACTTTGGAAGGCATCTGTATGGAGGAGCATTGACAGACATTGTGTGAATAGCAACATTTGCATAAACGTTTTAGTAAGTCGAGATGAAAGTCTCCATTTTCCATGGTTACTGATCCTCAGATATCCAGTTCAAACATACATAACTGAGAATGAAAGGTACAACATTTGCTGTCTTTTAGGGTGTCTCCTATCACACTTCAAAATGCAGTCTTCTGTAGCTTAACACTCTACAGTGATGGCTTACAGATAGGCAAGATATATTGGCACAGCTTGTAGACAAAGCTCAGCATATTAGCACAGGATGATAGAGTGGGAAATGGTACATAAGGCTGGCTGATTCTCCTGCAAGCCAGATTAACTTAGCTCATCCAGAACTACATGTTATTATAGCTAGGTGTGTTCCAGTACGAATCCGGCTCAGTTGTATCAACAGTGCACTGCAGTTTAAAGTGTAGATGCACTCACTGTTGCAAAATACATCCACCACAATTACTGAGAAATGCCCCTCAGGGGGCACTTTCTTTGGGTGCACTTTCTGAAAGAGTCCTCCAGAAGGAGAGAAGGACAAATAGGAGCTCAGAAGCTCTCAAGTAATATTGCAATCATTTGACTTTGGAGCAGAATTGGATTTTAATCAATTTCACGGAGAGTTCTTTCTGTCAAGACACCAAGCCCATGGAAAAAGGTATATTTTAACTTGCTGCAAATTACGTGGCCAGTGTTTGCAGAGATGTGAAATCGTCTGATTCACAGTGGATGCTGCCCTTTGCATCGATTATTAGTGCAATTGTTGTTAACTTTCATAAACTTTGGTTTAGTAGGCTAACAAACAGCAGTGTGCTATCCTGGTTCTTCAAACGTGGAGCTTTCCATGAAAAAGTAATAGCGTAAATAAAGGCTTATGCTTCTTAGCGTTTGAATAGCGAGTACATCTATATAAGACTTTTTTCCCAGATCTTCAGTCTTTGTAGATTATATGCATTCAGCACATTGGAAATGAAGAACAGTGAAATGTGTGTTATCCCCTAATGTCTAGTTAATTAGTTCACTTTCTAGCATGTCTTTCTAGTATCACTTTTTGGAAAAGATACTTACACAGTGGAACATTCAGAAGCCTCATATTCACTTCCTTAAGTGAAAGCAGAGCAGAGGAGAGTTGTTATTTAAAATTGTTTAAAGAAAGCTGTCATTTAAAATATCTGGTATTTTAAAATCTTCCCGGTTATGTTTCTGTTCTATCAAAAAAATCTTTTCTTACTTAGTGGAAGGCAAGAAATGTTTTTAATTTCCTACTTTAGTCCATAAGCCTTAGCCAAGCTGCTCATTTGTGATATTGTATAGAAAACCTGATAGCCTTGGGAATACTTGCTGAAGAGCTGCTGTGTTGATGTTGGGATTTTTATTACACTAAGTGACATTCATAACCTGTTAGTATTTTTTTTCTAGTCTTGTAGTACATGTTGCAAAACACTTCAAACTAAAATCCCCGTTGATTATTACCAGTTGAGAAAATACCAATACCTGGTCTCAGTTATTAATTTACACTAAACTAAATTTACAGGTTAATAGGGAAGTTTAATGGCTCCCTATGGACTGTGTAGCTTTTTAAACCTTTAGAATTCCGTTTTATGTACTTTCTCTCTGTTTTGTGTGTTGGTTGGGGTTTTTTCTTTCTAATTAGTTTAATATACAAGCTGTATTTCTGAATATGTCTTGATTACTTACAAAATTTCTGAAGCAATGCCTTCCTCTCGTGCATTTTGTATTTTGAATATGCTCGACTGGCAGACTTCAAACATGTTCATTTTGTTTAACCTTTCAACATTTGTAGTTGCAAATGATATTGAAATGCTGTAGCTCTGCTCAAGGGAAAAAGAGTTTCATACCCTTCATTGAGTTTGTGAGACTTAACCATTGTAACTCTTTTGAATGATGGAAAATTTGCAAAGTCCAGGCTGCCCTTGTCCCAGAATAGAATTATGCAGCTCTTGCTGAAACACATTTCCTAAGTGCAGATTTTCCAATTTTTTGCAGGTTCGTATTGATCTGATTTAGACTTGATTGGATTATCTGCCACTGTGGCAGTATATTTCTATCAGAAACACATCGGAGGGAGATACACTGCATTCTTAACTGGATTCTAATATGTCCTATGAATAAATTGCAGCTTCTTTCTGCTCCTCTTACCCAGTCGAAAGGGCACTGTATATAGAGTCTCAGCCCATAAGGATTCTTCCCTCTGCTTGAAATATTCCATCTAGTAGCACTTCAGCTCTTTCACTGACAGTTCAGAATGGGTAAAAAAATACCACATTTCAGTGCTAAATAACATGTTAAAGCTGAGCAATTCATATCAGTCCCCCTGAAGTTTAAGTGCTTTCTAAACATTAATCTGAGGTAAGCAAGTCACACCAGCAGAACACTCCAGCGATTCTGATATTGGTGGTGTAGCAATGTATGGAGCTCTGACAGTCCCAGATCATCCCCAGTAGCTACAAAGACACTTCCAAACCAATACTTGAAGCTGCTAGTTTCACATGATTCCTGTATTCCTTAAAGGAATGGAATAAAAGCACTGTGTGTCATTTGACACAAATTAATTTCACTCCTCCCATCCACTTTTTCAATGCCTGCAATTTTATTTCACGTACCTGCGTCTGGAATGATGCAGTAACTGATTTTTGCATCTTGTGTATAAATCAGGCCAAATGGAATTTTTCTACAAACCTTTTGTAAGAGGGCAGTACATGTTGCGGTCAAAGTTATGTCTCCTCATTGATACTTGTCTGTTAGGTTTGTTCATTTCCCATGAATGCAGTTGAAGACATACAACTTAACTGCATGTCAACTAGACCTACTAATATTGTGTTTTTTATAGCATCTGAGGGGTTTGTGTTTGCTCTTTTTTAAATACACCAGTAAGACTTTATGAAAAAAATTTCTTAGTTATATTGAAATTCTAGTGATTACATAATGATGTTATAATAATAATAATAGATATAATAATGTCAGTTGAGGAGGGATTATATGCCAACTTTGCTGTAGTGCTAAAATAAAAATAATCTTTATCCCAGAAATAACTATTTTTAGATGTGTGCTTTAGGGGAACTAAATGAAATATTGAAATTACACTCTACTGAATCCAGGTTAGAATGTTGTTTCCTCAGACCCCTCACTTTTCAAGCTATTTCAACTATTTGCAGCATCAGCTAGATCAGACTTTAGTTGCCAGTGTTTCAAAAAGGACATGATAATAGAAGGCCAGGTCTGAAAATGTTGTAAGTGGAAATCTGTATTGGATTTGGATTATTTTGACACAGAGCTTTCAAATCTACTGTGACTGAAGCAACTGCAGTTGTTTTTTATCATTTCCTTTCTGTGCAGGGTAAGATGAAAATTCTGACTAGTAGTTAAAGCAGAAAACCCTGTTACCAAATTTATGTAAAGAATACATAAAATCCAGTATCAGTACTGCCCTGTATAATGCCCACCCTTTTTATTTCCTGTTTGCATTGTCAACATAAATAGGCAATATAGTAGAATCTTTGTATATAGTCATATCCTCCAAAAAACGTCTGAAACAGAATATACTAAGTTAAACATACTTGTTTTAGGTGGATTTTTCTTAATGACAATAGAAAAAGCAAGAAGTGCATCTTCATTTCTAGCCCATTCTGAGACTGTTTTCAGCTCCATTAGGACAAAGCTAATGCCACACTTACTTTCTATTAAATCTTATTTTGAAGGTTAATTGGAATTTATTATAATGCATTGAAATGACTCCTCTGTGTGGAGAGAAATTTCTTTCTGAATGATGTAATCAAGATAAATTTTATGTCATTTTGTCTCACCTGGTCACTCCCAAATTATATAACATAGAAAATACGTCCTAAGAGAGAGAATTCTGTTATATTTTGGGGATGTTACATTTTGAGTATGTCAGTATTGTCTATTACGAGTAATTTTTAAAAAAAACCCAGAAGTTATTTTCTTGTATTTCTGGACTTATTTTAATTACTTACATGCAAGCATACAGTAGCAAGCATGGGCAAAGATGACTGATGGCCCATTATGAGCTTGAANATATAAAATTCTATGGTGCTCTCATCATGTGTCCTGAAACCTAATACAAAATTGTACTGGCTTTTAATAGTGTCTAATTTAAAGATAAATGCTAGACATATCTGTAGGCCATATGATTAAATATTTATGCCTGTATTAGGAAATACTGGGAATCTTTTTATTTATTTATAATTTTGTATCTTTTCAAGTCATATTCTAGAATCAATGTCCTACAGTCTGTTCAACTCTCAGAAGAGCTCCTAAAGGGCACAAGCACTAAAGCAGAGAAGCAAAATGACA
>WEKY01002111.1:8558-59472 GCA_013390045.1 Picathartes gymnocephalus | reverse complement strand
CGTCACCTTTCTCGCTCCAGCCCTGCCTCCAGTCCTAAAATAACAATAAACCCCCCCCAGGGCAGAGGGTCACCTTACCTGCCAGTCCCCCATCTTGGCAAGGATAGACATCCTGGCTGCGGGCTCCGAGTCCCCAGGTCCCTGCTGGTCATGGACTGCGAGGGCAAGCCGCTCGCCTAGGACGCCTGTGGGTAAATCCTCCCCTTACCTGAGCCGGGACTCTCTCACCTGGCCATAAAGAGCTGGGTGCTCCCTGTCCGCGCCTGCGCGCTTGCCTCCGCGCTGCCTGCGCGCTGCCCCCCGCCACCGCGCTCCCACCGCGCCCGCCTGGTCCCGCCGCTCCCGGGGGACCAGCGGCGGTGCCCCCCGGGAGGCTCCCGAGCGTGTCCCCAGCGTCCTGCAGCCGCCGGACCCCTGCCCGCCTCGCCATGGCGTCGCGTCCCGGTGCTCCCCCAACCCCGAGCAGAGGGCAGCCCTGTCCGCCCGGATGCCCGCCCGCGGCCGGGGTGGGGGGCAGGCGGGCAAGCCCCCCAGGCTTCACCTTCCCCCGAGGAAGGTTACTTCGGGGGCAAGTTGTCAAGGAGTACATGGACGTAGTAATAATAATATTATTAATAATAATAATGACAAGAACATCAGTAGCCCAGAAGGGCAAAGCACCAGGAGGGTCGAACTAGCCCAAATGGGTGACGGTGGCACTGCAACTTGCCAGGGGATCCCAGGGTGAAACAAAGACATTCCCCTCAGTGCAGACGGTCCTTCCAATCCCTGGTACGGGGGCCAAGAGGAGGCGGGCGGCAGCGGCCGGGGTGATGCGGAACCAGGCTGGCCGGGGTCTGTCCCGCTGGGCTGCGCGGGAGCGGCGTGGGGTGAGGGATGCTGCGTTCCCCCGGGGGAAGCTGGCCTGCGACAGCCTGTGGCCCTTGGGCCTCTCCATGTCCGTACCCCTTGTCCCCGCCCACGTTTTGTTGGTTTTTTTCCCTCGGGGATTCAAGTGCCGAAGTGCCCTGGAAGCTCGCCAGTGTGCTGCGCAGCCCTGATTTCACACCCCGAAAAAGTGAGGAAACACGGACCCTGCCTCATTTCCAGGGGCTGGGCACTCGGGGCGTGGGGAGAAGCAGTACTCCAGCTACAGGATTTTGGGGAGGAATGCAAACAATTTCCATTTCGCAGTTGCACAGCAAGCCCTTTCACATTTCAGAGACAGGTGAATGGGGCATCACGCCCCAGGTATGGGACAGTTTGAGACTTCCCCTGGATATCGGGGTGCATAGTCACCCACCAGTGAGGCTGTGTTGGGTTAGGTGCTGGACTGACCCCAGTCTCCAGCAGAAGGAAGGAGGTCACACCCTCTCGTCCCAGCATAAGGGCTTGGATACAAGGACCTTATAGAAGGGAGTTCCAGCCCTGTCTCCAGGCTGGTGGGAAGACGGAAGCAAGAGCTGGCACCCGCAGCCATTGGATCCCGGGGGAACGCCAGGGCCGCGGGTAGTAGAATCGTCGGCTTCTGCGGGGCTTCGGTTCTCATCCACCCCCCCAGCGAGCCGGGGTCTGCGGAGACCGGCGACTCCTGCGCGTCGGCGGGGTGGGGCGCGGTCAATGGGCCGTGCGAGGCGCGCTTCGCACCGCCGCTCCCAGCGCCGGCCCGAAGTGTACAGTTAGCGTCAAATTACAGCAATTAACCGGGCACCGGAATTTAATTACACAGCCCTGCCCCTTTCCCACCCCCCTCGGTCCTGGGGAGCCTCCTGCTCGGGGACGAAGCGGAGCAAAGAAGGTCCCGTGCAAAACGGGAAAGGGATGGGGAAGATGTACGGAGATTTCGTGGCTCCGGAACCCTGCCGCCTCTCCTTTCTCCGCTTGTTGCTCGCCCTGCCCCCTCCAGCCCCCTCCAGGGGGCGGCAATTTTTGGTCCCGTAACGATTATTTAAAATGCTAACTTTAAATACTATTTTGCGGAGAGGGGTGGCGAATTAATTCGATTTTGAGTTGGCCTTCTGCGAAACGTTCCGTGGGTGCCACATTTCTCTCGGCAGGATCTTTCCCTTCTGCCTAACTCCAGCGCTTCCCACACAGGGTTAAATCTCCGGGCTCAGGAGCCGGCTCCCACAGCCCGGCTCTGCCCTGCGGCACTTGGCAGCGAGGCGGCCCGAACACGGCCCGCCCGCGGGGCGGGAGCTGGGCTTTCGAGGCTATGGGCAGCCCTGGCTCGCATCGGGCTCATCCGTGCTCTTTTTTTTAGCCTAGGGGAGGAGGGCATGGGGTGGGCGCGCCGCAGAGCCCGGGGTTGTGGGGCGCTCCTTTTCCCCTCCCTGGGGCATTTGGTGAGGGCACTTCGGGGGTGAATTCTACTTCCCTGGCCCGGGCGTTTAGAGGACGCCTTTCCTTCGCAGCCTTGAGGGCACACCCGGCCGTGTAGGGGACTGAAATCGCCGCACCCGGAGCTGCTGTCTTCCCTGAAGTGCCAGCTCAGTCTCGCCCTGCCGCCTGCCTCCTCCCTGCTGAAGCTGAGGCACCTTCTCTCCTCTGACAAAACTGTCTTCTAGCGCAAAGACATGTGTGGCGCTTTTTTTTTTCTCTTGTCCTCGCCCCTCTATGTCACACCGTCTGGTTCACCGCTCGGTAGTGATTTTGGCAGGTGGCTCCGAGCGAGTCATCGCGGAGTTCTGTGCCCTCTGAGTTATTTCCGATGGACGCGCCGGGTCCCTCCCAGTGTGTCACAGCGCTGGACACACAGGGCAAAGCCCTACCCGCTTCCCTTTCCTTCCACCGGCAGCATTCTTATGGCTAAACCCGCCACGGATATCTTCCCAACGAGAAAGCAGGGAAGGGGGCATTCACCTTACAGGTCTCGAGGGTCCCCAGCCGGTCTCGGTTACCGATCTCACCCTTGAGTATCCCCACCAGCCCGGCTCCCAGGTATTTCCTACTCCCTCCTGCCTGTTCTGCCTGCCCCCGGGGCGAGCCACAAGAGCGTTTAGATAAACCCGGCTCCTGATTCTCCGCGAGGAGTTTAGGCTTGGTTATTCTTCTTAGTGTTGCTTTCCTGTTCTCCCTGTCCCAGTGCCGCCCGGCTGGGGAGAGGCTCAACGTGCCCGATTTCCGCCGGCTCACTGACACATAAATAGCTTCTCTTCTTCTTNGTTCTCTCTTTTTTTTTTTTTTTTTTTTTTTTTTTTTTTTTTTTCACTTTCTCCCAAGTAATTTTTGGCAGTGGCCGGTCTGCGCCCGTGGGGCCGCTCGCAGCTCAGGCGGCCCCAGGGCCGGCGGAGGTGCCGCCGCTCTGAGCCGTCCGGGACAGATGCTCCGCGGTGGACGCGTGGCTACGGCCGGCGGCGGGGTGGGCTGGCTCCCCGGCGGGGCCCGGAGGAAGCACCCCCCGCCCCGTCCTCTGCCCAGGCTGAACTCCCAGCGTCGGTATTTTCGGAGGGAGAAAGGAGTGGTTCAGGTTGATGTGGTTCGGCTTTGCGAGGCTGGGGGGAAGCGGGATGGCCGCTGTCCCCGGGATGAGAGTTGCCTTCTCTCTGGGCACGGGGCGTCTTCCCGGTCTCACCTTATAGGAGAGAAGGGAGCAGAAAGAAAGAGGCAATAACCGGCAGGACATAAAACCTCCCCAAACACCGCAAACCCTACAAAACAAAGACAAAAAGGGGGGAAAAAAAAAAAATACAGACACTCCCCGCCCTTTTTCGCTCGCACTTTGCGGTCCAACACAATTCAATTACTTTTGGGAGGCCAGTGCCGGAGAAGGGGAGGTGCCGTGTCTCGGGTGTTAGCGGAGAGATTATTCCTCTGTTGATTTGGGGCTTTGTGTCTTGTTTTTATGACCTGCTGTGGGGAAGACGGGTCCCAGAGCAGAACAATCTCAACCCTGCGGCCAGTGGATCCGGGAGAGCCCTTCCGATGATCGACTTGGGATGTCGCAAAGGAGAGAAAAGAATGGATAAGAAAAGAAATCCGTATGCACCCACCCACCTGTGACCGCCTTGTCCACTGTGCTGTCTCCCAGCTATTCAATCTAGAAGAGTTTGGGGGTTTTTTTCAAGCCCGTTTTCCGCAAGAGGCAAGCTCAGTGAGTGCAACAGGTCGCTTCAGCTGGTCCTGGGACCTCATGAAACCAAGTGCCCCTTCCCTGTCCTTCCTCCCCCGGCTCCCCGCGTCGCGACTTTGCTCCGGGATACACTTTGAAGGGGAATGCGGGACGTCCCGCTTGGACAAGACGCGGAGCCGTCGCCCCTGCGCAGCCTCTGCGGAGGAGCAGGAGGAGAAGGATGAGCGTGCTGTGTCCCCGAGTTACAACACTGTGGTACCTTTCCGCGTGTCTCTGCCCTTCCCCCTCACACCCCACACCCCCTTCCGAGACCTCCCTTGCCCCCAGCCCGGTGTTTGAATCCCCAGAGTGTTGTCAGGAGGCTGATCAGTTTGGAAATCAGCAAATAAATAGTTATAAATGCATATAAATAGCAACTTTTTTCAATGCCAAATGACAATGTGGGAGAGGCGTCTGAGTGCAATTTTTTGGAAGTGAGATGAAAACTTTTTTTGGAGGGGGGAAGAAAAAGCAAAGTTTTTTCCAAGGAGCACATGGGTCTCACCTGATCCTTTAATATTTATTTGCTAAACTAACTACACTAAACCAACTAAACAAGCAAAACCGGCAAGTAATCGGGAGTTAAAACTGAGCACACACTGCGGTGCCAATGCAATCCAGCTACCGACGACTGGCCGGTGTTTGCATGAGCAACCACATGGTACAAATTCCCATGCTCTAGACCTCGTAAGAGAAGGTAACAGGTACCTTTTGCTTCACCAGATACCTTTCTTAACTTAGGTCCTGATGGGCTAGCTACTGTCATTGCCATGTCCAGAAAATGAGCCCTTAAAAAGATTATCCCTATGAGTAAAGCATCGACGGGGTAAAACTCTGGGCTTCATCTTTTTTGGATTCCTCAGGGAGTAGTTGCATGGTCTCAAGTACAAATGTGGTGAGGATTTTTTTTTCCCTCGCAAAGCGCAATAGATTCAAGCTAGAGATACCAAGCACTTTTGTCTTTGGAAAAATAAATCTATCCACTATATGCGTGTCAAGACCTGATTATTTGTTCACTCCAACCTGGATGCTTTTTTCTGCTGTACGTTTCATTTTCTAAACAGGAAAAACCCCACCCAGTTTTAAGAAAAAATTGCATTTGCAGCTTGGATATAAAATTGGAGTACTTTCTGGGCAATTCTGACTGCTGACGTGTCCTTCAAAAAGATTTGCATTTGAAACACAGGCAACTATTTTGCCAACAACCTCATAGCTGCAGTAGATTGCAGTTTTACTGATCATGCCACCCCCAAAATAATTACAAATAAGTTCTATTTTACATTTATTTTCAATTTTCCATCAATAATATTGTCAGGTGAAATCCAGAAAAGAATATGCTGCCTAAGGTCCTTTAACACATCCTGTTTGATCAAAGGGTTATTGCTAATTATAAATGTTCTAGGAAGGGCTGCTTTTCTCTAGGCAAAGCTTCAATGCC
This sequence comes from Picathartes gymnocephalus, assembly GCA_013390045.1. NCBI lineage: Eukaryota > Metazoa > Chordata > Aves > Passeriformes > Picathartidae > Picathartes > Picathartes gymnocephalus. The sequence continues at coordinate 53,944 of WEKY01002111.1, read as the reverse complement.
TTTGCTACCCCCTTGCCCTAAAATCCACTGAGGCAACTGCACATATCTTGAGTACAAAACACAGTTATGCTCCAGCATTAAGTCTCCACATGGGGAGTTTTGCTTGGATTAAGATTTCGAAACTGAGCCCATAATAAGATATGCCATAAAACCTCAAACAACCCTCCTCCCCCAGGGATATTTATCTTTCACATTTAATTGCCCAGTAAAATAAATTCTGTATGTGTACACTTATATGGGAAGCATTTTGATCTGGTAATTTCAGTGTATCTTCTGATCTGTAGCAGCTTAGAATGACATCCTTGAAAACTGTGGAGAAGCAGAAATTGTGCCCTGCTAAATAATGCCTATTCAGCTGCTAAATATTTACACATAGGCAGGAATGAGCTTTCCTTGTAATGCTATCTCTTAACTCTATATTAGCATTCAAGAAGAAAAACAAATGCAAGTCATTTAAGCATAGGCCAAATCCCTGCTTCTGCTAAAGCAAATAACAGAGCTCCACTGACTTGCATGGAGCAGAACAGGGCTCGTTCATGTTACCTCCATGTCATATTAACACTGTGATTTTTGTAATGACTTCCCTCTTACAGCACTCACTGCTGTATAATAAGCTTCGACAGACCCTTGAGAAGTGCAGTGTTATTAGTTTATCTGCTTTACAGATAAGTAAACTGATGCAAGGGGAAGATAAGGAATTTCCCCAAGGTCTTGCAGCTGGTTTGCTTGAGATCAAGGGAAGGAAAGAAAATCAAGAACAGGGACGGAACTAACCACCAGAACATGTCCCATAGTCAGGAAAGCAATATTAGGAGGAGGAGAAGGCACTTGGATACTCCATAAAACAGGCCATTTCCAGTCAGTACACCTCACTGTACTCTTTGGTGGCTAAACTTGGGCACTCACGTTTGAAACTCTCAGCCTCTCCAACAATACTTTGGTGTTGCATCCATCCTGGCATGACATGATATAATGGAAGTGGAATTTCATTTTCAGTGCATTGAATAAAACACCCTAATAAGACATGCTGAGAAAACAAAGCCTGGTATTACCCACAGCAGAGTTTTAATAAAGTCTACTTTGATATTTCTATGCTAACATTGGAACTGCTGTCTGCAAGGCATGTATTTTAAAGTGTCAAAAAATTACAATAAGACATATTACTGGAAAATGACTGTTGGAGGCTCTGACGTCCAAACCAAAATTAATCTGAACAAAAAAAATCTCTTAAGTGATTTTTTTTTTAAACAAGAAACTTCCAAAGCTCTAGTCTTTAATCTAGCCCAGCTTGTATGCAGCTGCAATACATTTAGCCTTTAACATTAGCTCTAGCCATTGTCCTAGGACATGTCTACACCCCATGACACTTTACAGTATTAAAAGAATTGCTGTGTGGCTACAGCAACTTGTCACTAAGATATATCACTCAGTGAAGAGCAAGGCAAAACAAAATAGTGAACAACACGGCTATTTTTTTTTTTTTTTTTCATGGCAGCTCATACTATGGGTATAGTTTGCTTGGCTCAGTTGGGTTTATGTGGTGCTTTATACCAAAAATGTCCTGCTTGCTTCCCTGACAGCTATGGAGTGAAACTTCTGGAGGTGAGTGAAAGAGCAGGCTGCGCAGTGGATAATCTGGTGTAATCGCTCCATATAGCCATTGAAGGAATACCAACCCGCTATATGTACAATCTAATTACAGTCAAGGGCTGATGAAATCATTCTTGCGCCGGCCTCCTCCCTCTGTCAAAGGGAAAGGAGGGCGCGGCTGGAGGCTGCTGAGGAGCACCCACGTTACAGCTGTCCTGGGCATTTTCACCGGGCTGTCCATTCCAGCCGCTGCAGGCACCACCACGCCAGGTTCAGCTGACGGCGACAAACTGACCAGACAGAGGTTTACACCTTCATCTTCACACCCAGGAACACAAACAGTTGGACGCTGGACAAACAAACTTTTTATTCTCCAAAGCGTGGTATTACCACACTGATGCAATGTCACTTTTCCAGATTCATCCGGGAAGTTTGTCCAGAGCAAAGCTGAGGCTGTGCATGCACGTGCCGTGCAAGAAGGACAAAGCGATGCTCCAGCCCCCGAGGGGAATCAGCCCCCCCTCCCACACCTGGGCACACCCCATCTCCACCCAGGACTCCCCCCGGAAGAGGCACAGGGTTATTAGCAGCCAGCAGCCACCCAGCCTGTTTACACCAGGCAAGTGTAAGCGATTGCGAAGCCCCAGTGAGTTTGCAAGTGAAATCAGTCTTCAGCTGATGAGCTGCTCCCTTAACGCTGCTCTCTCCGGAGCAGGAGTGGAGTCCTCCGACTGCACCGGCTGAGGAGCCTGCCAGAGAGAAGCGATAAAGGAAAAAGGCTTAAGCTTGGTTTTCTTTTCCTAAGACTTTGGCGCCCCTGTGTGTCTCCTTTTTGGGAAATTCAGTCCAAGAACAACCCGAAGGCTTTTTTCCCTTTAACCCAGCACAATAAATATTGCACTCGAAACTGGGAGAGCTCCGTCAGGACAGCTAGGATTATGCTACCCAGTGGTGTGACTCTAAGCTGAGCTGTGCCATTTCCACTCCTTACCTCTCCTCCTTTAGACGCTGGAATTGCCTTCTTTGGCGACTTTATCCAAAGTGCCTAATGTCCTTAGAACACCACTTCCTGGACTCAGGACATTTATCATTAGCTTTTCTACGTCCCTTTATCTCCCACTGTGTCTGAGGTTTAGACTAGAAAGAGCCTTAAAGACAACAGGTTTAAAAAAAGGAAAAAAAAAAAAAAAAGGATTTGATGTATCTTAAGATATCAAGGTATCAGATTTACAATCTAGATAGGCAATACATTCAAAATACTTGTCCATATCTCTGCATCAGGGTTACACTACAATCAATTTTTCTTCATGGGTGAAGGCAGAGATAGAGAAAATTTGACATAAAAAATTAACAAAATCCTAAGATGAATTGTAAGTATTTTTTTCTGTGAGGTAGTTAGAATTATTTATTCTATATCTTCAAAATAACTGTGTCATGGAGGAATGAAGTGAGTTGCCTAAGGGTACAGGGATGTGGCAAGACAGCTGGACATAGAGGAAGAAAATCCAGCCAGACCAAGTTCTGGCAAGATTTACTCTGTTGGAAGTCCTAGTACAAATGGGCTTTGCAGAAATGAGTCTCGTAAGCCTTTGTCCCCTTTCCTGCCTTCCAGCTGTCAGTCTTTATTTCAAAACATGTAAGAGATGTGCATGTCTGAGGGGTGTGGTGTTTATTCGGGGCTATTTAGAAAACACACAAACACACACTCTGCAAAATGTCACTGGAAAAAATATGGCATGCAAACCCGGGCAGGCTATCGCTTGCCCCAGAGTCAGCATCACCTGCTTCACACTCAACCTCCCTAGCCTGGAAAAGGCCCTCCTTTCCTGACACCCGTGCCTGTATTTAGACAAATGGCCCCAGCTGTAGGCGAGGTAGATGCAGGACTACCCTGCCTATATTTATGGGCTGGTGGTTACCCTGCCTTTGTTTCCCACCTGGAGTGCTTATTACTCCTTTCACCAGCTCTTCCACATTAGCCTTCCCTGTCAGAGGTAAATCTGGCCCCTAAGGCAACCACACGAAAACTATCCCAAAAGACTTCTCCCACCTGTTTCCTCCTTTGTTTCTTTTTTTGTTTCTACCCTTCCTTCATGCAGTATCAAGTTGCCCCACCAAAGTTTTTGGTAAGGCACACTGCTGAATTTAGGTAGACAGCCTAAAAATAGCCCTGAAGAAAAAATTAAGGCGTTGCTTAATTCAGGGGACTTGTCCTGTGTTAGAACTTAGGTCAACCACCTTGATGCCTGTTCCCCTGCTGGATATTGGCATGTCTTAACCCCTGTCTGGTCTTGCATGCTATGGGCTGTATTTCAAAACCTAAGAACAAGCAGCTACTTAACCTTGTTTTGGAGCCATTAAGGAACATGAGCTTTGCTAACAGTCTAGTCCTTATGTGGAACCTTCCCAAAAGTAAAAGCCTTTTCCCATGTTCCTGGGAATTCTGCTCCTGCCAACACAACCAGTGGGGTGATACTCTTTTTCTTGCCTCAGTTGTTCGCGCTCCCCTCACAGAGAAAAACTAGTGCTTCTTTATTTTGGAAGGCCAGCACTGGTCACAAAAGCTATTGGGTGAATGTGAGGTCAAACTCATCCTGGGATAATGTGAAATTGATTTCCAGTGCAGGAAAAGAGTTTCTATGTTTTTCCCCTACGACAAGGCCCATTAACTAAATAGGGGGTATATCCCACTTGTGAAAGAGCACAGCACAAATACTGCTCCTAAGGGCTGTAAGCCCCAAATGCCTGCACTAATGGGCAACAACTAATGTGTTGGTTTGACCAGGTTTACAGGCTGTTGATTGTGCATAAGAATTTGAAGCATGAACAAAAAATTGTCCCGTAAATAGGCCGGCTGCATTTTAAACTAAATTAGCCCCGCAGTCAACAGCCTCCTCTACTGTATTACAGCATGGCTGAGCCTGCATTGGGGATTGAAAGGGATTCATGTGGCTGGTTAATAGCAACGTTATTAAGATTATTATTGGGGGCTGGATCAGTCCCAATAGGAATGCAATTATTCAGGACCTTTGAGCTACAATTACATGTGACAGAAAGAAGAAACCGAAGTATGATGGCAGAGAGTATTTGGGCCTTTATGGCTAAGTAGCTCACAAGCAGACAGGGCTTACGGCTCTGACAGATGGGTTGTGGTGAAGCTTGCTGTACTGGTTGAAGATGTTTCCATCTCCAGCCACTCACTCCAATAAAAGAACTGGCAGAAGGGAATTGGTTCCTCAGCCTCAGTTGCTCTTGATAGAAGCTCAGCACCTCAGGCTGTGGTTTCACACCACGGAGAGTTCAATGACAATAGCACCCTTAAGGGATTCACACCCTCTTCCTCAGACTCCGGTCAACTTTTTGCAGACTTGCTGAACTGATTCAGTTTGTTGCAGGGGAAAGAAAGAAAAAAAAATAAAAAGAGGAAGGATTACTGTTCCCTCCAAATTTAAGTAGACTAAGGCCTGAAACGGCGTATAGTCTGGTCCAATCTCGCCAGTCAGCTGAAGGCATAGGATGTCACCAATTTGGGAAACAGGGCCTTACCTTAAACTGCTGCCAAGGATGATTTTTCCCTGCTTTCCTTTCGTTCCTGTGCCCGGAAAGTGGCTTGCCTGCTGCTGCTTGCAGCCTCTCGGAGGACGGGAGCGCTAGTCCTTGCAGGCAATCTCTCCTGGCTGGACTGTGCCCTGCAAGCAAGGAGACAGAAAGCATGTGTGATATTGGAATGGAAGCAGCGTGGACAACAGAGTTCGGAACAGCACGAAATTTTGCTAATGTTTCCATCTCCGAGTTCGTCCCAGCCAGTTTACACGCGGCAGGAAAAAAACTACCTCTTTATAATGGGTGACTACCTACAATTTATTGGAACGGAGCTGTTGCTAAACACATGGAGTAGCGATGTATTAACACATTGTAAAAGGCTGTTTGATCACCATGGGATTCCAGATGAGCTAACAACAGAAAATAAGCCGTGATTCACAAATGACTCATTTCAGCATTTCTCTTTGATGCAGTAGTTCAAGCAAGCCCTGTCTATGCACATTCAAATGAGTTCACTGAATAGTCATTGAGCCCAGCCATGCCGTGCTTACAAAGTCTTTTTTTTTTTTCACAAAGTGTAAATACAGTTTTCAAGTATAAAAATTGGGCAATTTCTAGCAAGCCGCGCCAACGCATGACTCCAGTCACTCCTGCCAACACCCCCTTCCGACGCTTAAAACCTCGACACCAAATACTAGTTTTCCGTGATTCGAGCCCTCCAAGTGTGGGGAACCAAGGTTCGGGGTTGAAATGTTCAGGCTGAAAATTACAGCAAAGGGTGCAATGTCCCAGCGGGACGCTTTCCCCACGGGCTCGCCACGACAGTGCCTTGCGTTGTCCATACCCCGTCCGTCCGCCGGCGCTGCGAGCCTTCCTCTTCCCCCTTCCTCGCCCCGCTGCGGGCTGCGATACTTTATCCAGCATTGCCATCCAGTGGCACAAGCGACAAATGACAGCGCAGCTTGCGGGCGCCAGAAACCTGATGGCTGGACGGAACAAGTGATTTATCGGCAGCCTGCAACACCGCTGTTTTGTACCAGCTGGCTGTACCCGGGATGTCGCGGAGAAGGCGGTAAACATTTAAGGTCGGCAGGGAATGGCGTGCTAACTGAGAGGTACCCGGCCCCTTTCAGAGAATGCCTGCCAGTGGATACTGCTTTTATTTGAAGTTTCGAGTTTCGTTCTGGTGGGGTCTTTCCTTTGTTGTTTTTTGTTTGTTTGTTTGTTTGTTTTCCCTGGTGTAAATTCACGGTGCTTTAACAGTCAGAAGTCTGCTTTACTATTCCTCTACAGATTGCGGAACTGAGTAGATTATAAAGGGTCACTCTAGTGCACTCATCTAGCCTTTGCTGGGTGGTTTTTTTGTTTGGCTTTTTTGGGTTTTTGTTTATTTGTTTGTTTTGGTTTTGTTTGTTTGTTTGTTTGGGGTTTTTTGTTGGTTTTTTTTGCTTTTTCCTCTGAGATCTTGCTAGCCTGGTTGCTCCCCAAAACCTCAAGCATTGCATAATAAACACAGGAGACTACTGGTAAAAATTATCTGCAAAAATATGGGATCATCCTTTTCCCAAGAAGACTTGCAATATTGACATTGATCTAGTCTTTGGAACGTATCTGTCACACACCCACTCTTCAGGGTATAGCCATGTGCCATTTCTTGCTGCCCAGAGAAAAATCCTCTGAATCAGTAGGGTTGCAAATGACAAAAGCCCAACCAAAGGAGCCATTGACAGCCATCTTTTCACTACTATTTGAATGAAAAAAACTGAAAACAAACTTCTTATGTTTGAGCTATAACATTTTTCATTAGTTCTGGTGGATTGGGGAGGTCCAAGATGACTGGAGGTTAGTCAACGAAAAGCCCCAGTCCCAAAAAGGGTTGGAAGGAGGATCTGAGGAAACACAGGCCTGTCAGCCTGACCTTGGTGCTGGGAAAGGTTCTGGAACAGATCATCTTGGGTACAATCACATGGCACAGACAGGACAATCAGGGAATCACGCCTAACCAGGATGGGTTTATGAAAAGCAGGTCCTGCTTGACCAACCTGGTCTCCTTTTATGATCAGGTGACCTGTCTGATGGATGAGGGAAAGGTTGCGGATGTTTCCTACTTGGACTTCTTCTATGGCACAATCCTGGACAAGTTGGCATCCCATGGCTTGCTTAGGGGCACTGTGGTGGTGAGTGGTGCCACATTCCCTTGATGGCTGGTCACTAGCAGGGTTTCCCACAGCTCAGTATTGGGGGCAGTCCTGTTTGATATCTTTATCCATGACTCGGATGAGGGGATTGAGTGTACCCTCAGTAAATTCATGGATGACACTAAGATCAGCAGGAGTGTTGATCTGCTGAAAGTCAGGAAGGCTTTGCAGAAGATCTGGACAGATTGGATTGAAGGGTCAAGGCCAAGAAAATGAAGTTCAACATGACCAGGTGCCAGGTTGGCATTTTGGCCACAATAACCCCATGCAGCTGTACAGGATGGGGAGCAGAGTGGATGAAAAGATGCACACTGGGAAAGGACCCGGGGATGCAGATCGACAGTGGATGAGCATGAGCCAGTGTACGCCCAGGTGGCCAAGAAGGCCAAGGGCATCCTGGCCTGGATCAGGAACAGCATGGCCAGAAGGACCAGGGCAGGGATTGTCCTGCAGTGCTCGGCACTGGTGAGGCCACACTTTGAATCTTGTGTTCACATCTGGGCCCCTCACTGCAAGGAAGAGATTGAGGTGCTGGAGTGTGTGCAGAGAAGGGCAGTGGAGATCAGAGAGTCACATGAGGAGCAGCTGAGGGATCTGGGGATGTTTAGCCTGGAGAAAAGGAGGTTCAGGGGTGACCCTATCACTCTTTACAACTACCTGAAAGGAGGTTGTAGCCAGATGAGGGTTGATCTCTTCTTCCAGTTAACAAGTGACAGGTGAAGAGGAAATAACCTTAACTGATAGGGTAGGTTCAGGTTGAGCATCAGAAAGAACTTTTTTCCCTGAAGAGCTGGTAAAGCATTAGAATAGGCTGCCCAGGGAAGCAGTGGGTCACCATCCCTAAAGTGTTCAAGAAATGACTGGATGTGGCACTTAGTGCTACGGTTTAGTTGGCGTGGTGGTGTTTGGCCAAAGGTTGGGCTCAGTGATCTTGGAGGTCTTTTCCAACCTATTCCTCGAATATATAATTCTATGGTAAGTAGTTGCATAAGAGGAGTCAAAAGGACAGTTTACTTTTTGCAAAAACTGGGTGAAAGGGACATCACAGAGGTTACTCTGCAAGTGCCAATGCAGCTGCTGGCCCCACCTCATGAGGTGGGTCCTGCTGCCACAGCAGAGTTTGTCACCGCAGATCAGAAGGTGCTGGCTGGTGAACACCAGGGACAGACTGCCTGGGGACAGTGTGGTGGCCGGCAACAGATTTGCCACAAAGAGCTGATAAATATCCCTGGGTGTCTATGCAACTGAAACCGGAGTGGAACATGTAATACTTAAGACCAGGCAGCCAGCAGGAAGAGGACCACTCTCCTGGTGTTCCCATGAAAGCTGTCAGGTCCCAGAAGAAGTTGAGAACAAGCAGAAGCTTCAGCTAGCTTCCCAGATGGCTATATAGTTTTCCATGTTGGTGTGGCAACAGTAGGACTGACTGGAGGAAAAGAGACTAAGAACCCACCTTTGCAAGAGAAAGGTAAAGCAGGGGGGCATCAACAGATATGATATGCTTTAAGACCCAATCACAATCAAATAGGATGTAAAAACAAATTTCGTTCTGTACACACAGCAGCATCGCTAGAGCTTAGTCCCTGAGCAGGCTGGATATTAAATTGATCAAACTGGTAATGAAAGTGGGAATTGTTCCATCTCAGCTGACACAAGGCAGGTGACCTTATTAAAAAATATGCCAGTGTATTTAATGGGGTAGGGCAGTTTCTTGGGGAATTCATGATTAATGTGGCTGTAACTCTGGAGATCCCATAGCTAATGCCCCTGGAAAAAGTCTTAGTTCCACTATGAGATGGCCCAGCTGAAATTTTTAATATGGTACTGTATGAATACGGGCACATAAAGCCACCACCGTCTTCTGACAGAGAAGCCAAGTTACTCCAGAACTGCTCTATTGGTTAGAGGACATGGTGGCCTCATGCTGGATGCAGCAAGCTGGGTGTGTGAGAAACCTCAGAGCCTGCTACGGGACCTCTCTGTGGTCTGCTCAGGCTGACCAGCAGCTGCAACTCAGACTCCTGTACTGTTTAGTCACAACAGAAGCTGCTGTTCAGGACACTGAGCTCATGCAATGTCCTGAGCAAGACCTGATTTGGACAAATTTTGGAAGCCACTGACAACCAATGGCCTGGAGCAGGGCAGTGTTCGCTGCTGAGCTATGTGTGTGTGTGTGAAAAGGGTCTGACAATGAGAAAAGCAATCATCTCTGTACCCCTGAGAGGGAGCAGGAACTCAGGAGGGTCATAATATCCCAGACCAGTACTGTGCCCCAGCAGATGCTGAGGCCTTTGGAAGAGCAAAGGAGATGCACGAGCAAATGTGGTGTTTCTCCTGGCACCCTTCCAGCCTACAACCATGGAAAGATCAGGATCTTGTGGGAGGGACATAACTGCCGTGTATCCAAAAATGGTTCTCTGTCATGAACTTGCTTAGTCATGTAACAGAGCCCAAACAAAGATGGAATAAGCAGGGGCTTAGGGATAAAGCTCCCTGCTTCCTTATGATTGCTGTAGGTACAGGGAAAAGTGTATATTCTTTGCAAATAAAAAGTAGTATAGCGAAACCAAACCTAAATATAGGCTTGGGGTTCAGGCCAAAGAGCAATCTCTTTTACAGACAAGAGGCTGTAAGTAGTTCCCAGACAAAAATTGAGCTAGACTGGAAGAAAAGGAACAAACACTTGCAGATTTTTGACTGCAGAGTACAACGGTAATTCCAAGAGGATCCAGACATGCTGCAAAAGAAAGGTTCCAGAAGGCACCGTGAAATAACCTGTCTCAGGACAGAAAACAGATGTTAGCATACCAGCTGCCAGGTGTGTATAGTAACTGGGCAATCCGGTAAGAAAAGCTTGGCCTGGGAGAAGCTGTTTAGCAGGAAAGGACCAGACAAGACAAGGCTGTCTGCAGGAGCTGAGGAACGCGATGTTGTGCAAGGCAGGAGATTTCCAGTAGTTTTCGGGCCTCTTTGCCCCTTTATAACCCTCTTGGTGACTTTCCAGTGACCCAATATGAGGAGACAAGATTGTCCAAGCTTCAGTGATGCCATCAGGGTCTGTCTGCAACCCCATGGGGTCTGATGATTGCAGCCACTCCCCTTCCCGTAAGAGAGCCATTAAAAGTTTTTGTGTAAGCAGTCGAACAAGGGACCAAAACATAAACATGAGCCTCCACCCTAAGCAAAAGCAAACAGAAAGGTGCTTGGCAATTTGAAACACTCAGGAATGGAGTTCCAGGCTTTTGCTGAGGAGTTTTGGATGTGTGTGCATCAGCAGGTCCAGAAGATAACCAGGAAAAATATGTGGGGATTATGTGAAAACTTGATAGAGCCTGAAGCAGGGCTCCTTCTAAAAAGGGTGATACAGGCTTCCATGTATCTGTGGATGGTAAAGACGAGGGGGGAAAAACCCCTGCCTTCACATTAGAGCTGTGGTAACTTTTAGTGCAAGTTTGGGGCTCCTGCAGTGTGAGGCAGAGGCCTCAGCAGCACAGGCTGCTTTCCCACACTGTTGGTCATGCAGGGAGGAGACCCTGGCACGCAGTAAAGCCTCCAAAGGGAAAACAAGGCAACAGAAGTTGAAAATCTTAGGCTAAATCTTAAGAAAAACTTCGGGCTACAAATGGTGGCATTTCCGCCCCTGGGAAGGAAACTGCAGCTGTTCAGGACAGTTCAACTCCCTTCCCCGACAGTCAGTGTTTGTCACAAATTACTTCTGTCAGTGCTTTCTCATTACTCACAAAGAGCCTGGCAGGCTCTAACAGCCAAGGATGTGTGACATTATCTCCCGAGCAGACCTGGAGTGCGGTGTGATGGGGATGCTTCCAATCCTAAAGCCCTTTGGGAGAGTCCAGAGCCCCAAAACCCAGGTGGCACCCCATAGATGCTGGTGGTGAGGAGAAAAAGACTTTTCCAAGGCAAGTCCTGGCTTGGTTCTACCTAAAGCTACTGAAAAATCTCTCCTAGGTAGGAAGACATTAAGGACAGCAGACACCTACTACAGCCATCTGAAAAGGAATCCTGATAATTCATTGAAGGAAAAAGAGATGGAACAGGCATCAAGATAAACTGTGTTACAATGAGAAAAGACATGAGAGATGAAATACCTGTCAATAGGTAAACTGTTACAGATTTAGCATTTATTAAATGATTTTTTCTTTATGCTTAGGATGAATAACAAAATATCACAAATGTTTTTTCTTCCTGAGTGGTCCAGGACCATCCCAATTTTAACCAGCAATCAGCAGAGATCATGAGCATATTTCTAAATGATGACCAACTCCTTTTGTTGCCATTGCCAGGTGCAACAGGATCCCTAGCCCAGATACAACCAAGTTATGGTACTGTAACATAGACCATCATAGGAAAGAAAGCTGGAAAAGACCTAGAAAACTATCAGATATGAACCAGTATGACCTGCAAAACTACTGAAAAAGCTACGCCTAACCTGCCAATGAAAACCATCATCTGGAAAATTCCAGCCTCTCCAGACAATCTAATCCACATTTAACTGTTTATCACTACAAAGCTTCCCTAATGTCTGATCTTCACCTCTTCTGATGCTATCTAAGATGATTAGCTCTTGTCCTATGCACAGAGAACAGGGAGAATCAGCTACTCCCTTCCTGTTTGAACCAGAATTTGCTTCTACTTTACCTTTTTTACATATTTGATTTCCTGCCTTTTTTTTTTTTAATACCATAATAAAAATATCTATCTTTCAGTCATTCCTGAGAGTAGGTGCTTTCTAGATCCCTATGAGTTCTCTGCTGTACCTGGCAACAAGTTATATTGGCAGAATAAAGAGCGTGATAATGCTACATGTTTAGTGGAGGTGTTGAAAATAATAAGAGTGATCTGATCCCTACATCTGTTCTCTCTGACACAACCAGTCACCTGTACCACCAGCCACGGCTCTGGTCAGACTTGCTTGGCAGAGAGTAACCTGCAAATCGAGTTGCTTTACTCCTCTGGCTGCTAACACACCTGCAGCTGGGAGTAGACCCTTGGCCATGCAGAGATCAGGCTGCAGGGACACTGCCCTGACCTGGCACCCCTCTGAGGGTCTGACACCAGCTGCTTCACTTCACATACCGAGGGGAGCACCTTGGGTTCATGTTCATAAAACTAGCAAGTGCCCAAATCTTTGCAAAACCCAGTGTAAGCTGCCTTTGGACACTCCTCCAGGGCAAATAGTAGCTGCACGTGTACATTTGTACTTTACTGTACCCTAATGTGCACGTTAATCTGCAGTGAGAAAACAGATCCCTATCCATGCCTCAACTATACCAGTGTCAGCTATAAAATCTAGTCATATTTACAGAAGAAAATCAACTTCACCACCACAGCCTGCCTGTCCTCTATTAGGATGTGTTTAATTATGTCTTGCTTTCCCTGAGCAGGAGGATAAATGAGCAGGGAAGAGAATGCCGTGCTGTTGCTCCTGAGCAGCTGATGAGGAGTAGTTTGCATAGAGGTGAGTACAAGTCCCTGCTGGAAATTAATTGGAGAGGGGAGCTGTAGAGTGCTCTGCTTTGGAGCAGCAGTAAGTCTGACTTGCAAAATGCGCTCTGCTAAGAGACTAGGCAGCTTACCTCTTCCTGAAATCTTTGTATCTGAAAGTCTACTGCAAATGCAGACAAGCAGTGAAGCTCCTGCAGGGTAAGAGGCTCTGTGTCTGGAGCTCAAGAGCCCAGCAAGAGAGAGGCAGATGAGATGGTGCAGTGTCTGGCCCCTGCTGTTTGTGCAGACAGATGTGCTCGCTGACTGTGTGCAATTAGATTACTCGATGGTTTTGCTGGACCATGTGAGCTGAGCTAGCATTTGCCTCAATGTGTCATTTCATCTCTCCTCCCATCTGCTGCCAGTGCTGCTGCGTTGTGACTGTCCGGTGTCAGCGCGTCTGCCTGGCAACTCCTGCTTCAGGTAGGTTTGAATTTTCTTCTCTTTCAATAGTCAGATTATGGCTGGCTGGGAAGTGCAGGACTGGCAGGGACTCCTCCGAACTAGGAAAAAGGGAGGGCAGAGGAGAGATAGGAATAAATTTTGACTGCTTTTGTGCTCTCAGTCTACTTTCACTTCTCCCGTGTTATAAAGCGCATATATTGGCCTTCCGGCTCAGACAGGGTATGTGAGTAAGACACGTGTTAGATAGAGAAGATCCCTACCAGGCAGGGCTGCTCAAAGAGGAGAATTTTAGAGAGACCATGAACATTGTAGAACATCCCAAATCAACACAAGACCAAAGAAGTTTCATCTCATTCAGTTCAGAAGACGTGAGGGATGAAGAGGTCTTTTACCTGGGCACAAAACTGCAATATTTGGCTACCTGTACTTCCTACCCAGAAAAACCAAACTGAGGCAAAATAGTTTCCTCCCTACAGGCTCACTGTGAATTTAACAGTGGTGCCAGTTCAAACTGACAGCATTTCATGAGAGGGTCAGGAAAAGGAATGTCATGATACAGATGGTTTTGTTGTAATAACAGAATAGAAAATGCCAAGTGACTCCAAATAAATATGAAATGCATAATATTCATCACTACTGACTGAGGCCAAACAGGAACTCAAAACCAATGTGCAAAACCTGTGCATCTTGCTTTTTAATTAGCTAAAAAATTTGCTGAAACCTATTACCTATATTTATTAAGGCCAGGAGCAGTTTACTGAGTACTACCTCTATTCCTAAGATAATACCCTCATTGTCTGGAAAGGTCTATTCCCATTCATCCTCAGGGAAGACATTTCAATCCCCAATCCTACTGGGGAGTACGTTTCCACTACAGGAGCCACAGCACAAACTCCTCTCATGCTAAAATGATAATTGCTTCCATGCAGGTCCAGGGAACAATAGAAAGGAGTGGCACTGCAAATCTCAGCCAGCAGCAACTTTAGTTCTGCCAGCACAGAACCCTTTTACACAGCCTATTCGTTAAATTGTGTGGTAAATTTGATCGTCTATTCTTTTTTTGTACCGTAACTCTGTTCTTGTACCCAGAACTGCAGAGGTCTAATACAACAAACAACAGAAGAAGCCAGGAGCACCATGTTTGCTCACACCTTGCTGGAGATAGGCGCCATAAAATATGGTTCAGATGTACATCTATATTTGGCTCTCCTTGCTTCTGAACTTTGGATGAGTCTCTAAATCAACAATCAGCAATACCTGAAGAAGACTTTTTCCATTGAGGTGGCTTGTGTGACTTATACACTACTTTTTGTTTGACTGGTTTTGATTTTTTTTTTTTTTTTTTTTTTTTTTTTTTTGGTTTGTGTGTTGGGATTTTTTTGGGGGGTGGGGAGGGTTGGTTGGGTTTGATGATTTTTGCCTATAATTGAGGCATATATCTTATTTCACACAGAGCAGCACAAGGTAGAACTAGTGCTAAGAATCAAACTCAAAAATGTCCCTCAAAACCCCAAAGGTTTTGACAGCTTGATTCTCCACAGCAATCATTTACAGACATGTTTCCAGGTATTTAAATATTAACTGTGCCAGAGAATCAAGGCACTGGGATTAAGAAGCAGGACCAAGCATGCAGCCTTCTTTCCCCCAAGGCTATTGGTACCAAAGGATCACGGTGAGTCTGGATTTCTGCAAAAGTATTGCAGCAATGTCTGTGCAAGGAAAAAAAACCCAAACCAACAGCAAAACACACCAAGGAAAAGTTAAATCTTGCATTGCACTCCTACGAAGAGCAGACTCATCTCGTTTCCTGCAATAGGGGAGTGGTGTTTGTTTGTGGATATAATTCAGTGTAACAATCAAATTAGGAATGAGTTTGAAGCACTCTGGGCAGGTCTCTGCTCCCTAGGACAGCATTCACCAGTGACTGAGCTGGGACAGGTTTTCCCCTCGTGGTGGTGTTTGCCATGCATTTCTTTGCCAGACTTGAACAGTGGTCTCAGCTCAGGATCTGCTCATCTCTTTGAATTCTCTCTCTTTCAACAAGCTGTACTGTTGGCCTGCAGCAGCATCAGGTGAGTCTCTGTTACTCCCTGGGACTTTGCACACCTCCATTCCAGCTCCTCAGATCCACTGGAGCTGTACTCCTCCTGAAAGCGCTGGTGTCCACAAAGAACGTTGCCCTGGGTCTCCAGTGTGAGACAGCCATCCCTGCCTGTCCCTGCTGACTGCCCAGTGACGAGTGGCTCAGCTGCTTGCTGCCTCCAGCTGAGCTTGACTGCCAGATCTGTCCTGCACCGCTGCCCCTCTTGGGGGATATTCTGGCCATAAATCCTTACAAAGCTTCTCCAGGGCTCCTCTCCTCATTACAGCATCTGACTGTGTTTGATGGGCTGAAACCACTGCCAGCAGCCTGCGGTCTGGAGCTGGAAGGTAGGTGTTGATATTTCTCCCTCTGTAGCACAATGCACTGCCCACTCAGAACATTTGCTGGCATAATCTCAGATCATCTGATTTTGCCTCAGCATTGCTTCACATTGGAGCAAAAGAACATGATGTTGGGAAAAGTTTACATGCCACAAACGTGGTGTCTCATGGTAGGAGAGCTACATGAACAGACTCACAGCTAGAACAAGGAGGTTTACCAAGGATTTCACTTTAGTCAGAGCTATGTCAAGCTCTCATTGCACAAGCATGCTATACCAGATGCATACACAGTTCTTAGAAACACAAATGTCTCATCAGAAAGCCTAGGGTTAGTTTAAGTAGTTTAAATAGCAGGTTTTGCTAATCTAGTTCCTTGTGATGAATGTAAGCCTGGAGCTCATCCATGTAAGCCACAAGTCATCCATGACTCTTAGCAGAAAATGTTTGTCAGATTTCAAATTTGCAAATGAAAATGTTGCTGAAAAAAACTCTACACAGAGGCAAAATGATTCTCTTGCTTCTTAGATGTGAGTGTTGGTGGCCTTACATGAGAAACAAAGACTAGTGAAGACAGAAATATAGAGGTGAAAGATGGATGAGTGGTTCGTCTTCATCCTGTATTCTTTGGCTGGAAAATGGTGTGTATCGAACTGCGTTTCTGATAATTGCCTTCTAGAAATTATATTTATCCAGGATATCAAAGAGCAGAAAGGCCACAATTGCTTATATATGCTTGGTCTAGTAGTGTAATGGTCACTGAGGCATATTGAAGTAGTATTTATTTCATGTTACAAGTCTGTCACAATTCAGAAGCAGTGATGACCGATACATTGGGGTGGTTAAGAAAAAATCCTGCAAGTAAAAAAATAGAATTATATGAGATAAATATGAGGTTTTCCTGTCACAGGGTACATGCACAGAAATTTTAACAGCTATAAGATACATGCAAGGAGAGTGGGGAAGGAGCAGTTAAGAACATACCCATAAACTGAATTTGGGGACACTGTGAAATATGTGCCAGCTGCTCATTGCCAAGACAGTAATTACGCAATATGTCTGTTTAATCTTCAGGGTGTTGTGGAGCAGCTTCCATCTGCAAGTTGTTCTTTACTTACGCTGCTTCCACATCAGTGATGACTGTGCAACTATTAATATTGAAAGTAAGGGCAGCAGCTGCAACGCTGCATCAGATAGATCCATGCATACTCCAAGCAAGCACAGCCATCCAAACAAGATGTTGGTGGTTTCTGATACCCTGTTTCAAGAGAGACTTTTTCTGAGGAGTAATGAATTGCTCCTCTGAGCAACACTCAGATATTGCCTTTTTGCTGTTCTGATTCTCAGTGTTCCATTTCCATTTGTTTTCTACGCCGTTAATTTGCAAGCACAAAAACCTCTTAAGAGGCTGAACTTCTCAGTGAGTTTGATTTTAGCAGAAGCCTGTAAAGCACTTATGGAAGATAAGGTGTCCTTTCTGAAGGAAAATACCACTCAGAGAACCTAACTGCACCGAGTACATCACACAGAGCCACCACATCACCTGCGCCCTCTCAGCCGAGGCAGCCACCCGCACCCTTGCTTATGTCATGACATTGCACAAAGAGTTTGAGACCTTCAAGCTTTTCCTCAGGGAGATGTTCATGCTCCAGGATGTCTACCATGTTCATGTGGATGTCCTTCAAGGAGCCATTCCCCTTCCAGCAGGCAATGCTGTTTTCCCAGTGCCTCCCTTGTTTCCTGGGCAAAGAGGGTGGTCTAGGGCAGCATCTCCCACCTGTGGACTGTGGCTTTAAATTGAAAAAGGGTAGGTTTATAATAGATAAAGGGAAGAAATTCCTTACTGTGGTAGTGGTATGGCAAAGCAACAGGCTGCCCAGAGAAGTGGTGAATGCCCCATCCCTGGAAGTGTTCAGGGTCAGGTTGGATGGAGCTGTGAGCAACCTGATCTAGTGGAGAGTGTCCCTGCCCATGGAAAGGGGTTTGGAACTACAAGATCTTTAAGGTCTTTTTTGAACCCAAACAATTTTATGATTCTGTTTCATAGGTGCACATGCACATACACATGCAGAAGCATTATCTGAAGTTGATTTTGGCAAAGCCTAAATGAAAAATTTTATTGTTATATAAGGCTGATCTATCAAATAATCTTACCGACCCTTTCTGAGCATTGAGGGAGAGGTGTCTGTGCAGTTCAGAAGATGCATTACTGTTCCATATCTGAGCAGAAGAATGCCCGGGGATCTAAGTTCAAATAGAAATCCTTGGACATTTCAGCTGATTCACCTGTAACATCTGAGAAGATGAAAAGAGAAGTAATAATGATTAAAATATGTACTCTATGGAAGCATTGTAGCAAAGAAATTTTGTACAAGATGTCCTTTTTGCTGTGGGAAATTTTATTTTTCAACAAATTGAAGTAAATTCCACCCAGAAAATCTGAATTCAGTCTACAGTCAACTTCTAGTCTTCACATGCTTTTCTATGGAACCACACACAGCAGCTCTCCCATAACAATTGCAAAACTTGTAACTGCCTAAACTCCATTGTACAAGGTCATGAATTTATGCAGAGAAGCAGAATAAGAACCATTATTTTCATCTTTACTGTGTGTATTTACTGTTATTTTTACCTTGTTCGCATGACTGGGGAAGGGGTTGGAAGATGAACAGGATTTCACCCCCACGCACGCTGCTTTTAGAAGCACCTTGTAGAACTCTGCTGCTCCTGACTGCCTAGAGCTTCCCAGCAGCCCAAAGCAGGGATATTAGGAATGGAAGCGCAGGTAAATTTCTTCTCCTGTCTTTTTCTTTCTCTCTTTCTTTCCACCTTCTCCCTACTGTAACTTGTGGGACACAAACATAGGGAGCAATAACAGAGGTAGAGCACGTTTACTTTAACTTTCAAATTACCACATAACTTTATGAGCATAGTGCTTGCTCTTCTGATAACTGTATTGTACAACTGGCCTGCACAAGAAGCACGAGTGATAACTGATAGAGATATTTATAGTATTATCATCAGCATATATTATTAGCAGCTAGCTTGTTGCTGTGATCTTATTGCAGTCCATTGCCTCAGAAGCCATAAACCTGGGACCAGATATGTTCTCCACAGTCAGAAGTTTTAGGTGGTTGATGTTTCTGGTACTGCACTGTGTAGCTCACACAGGCTGTGTATTTCATTGTTACTTCCACCATAACCACTGTATGTTTTCCGGTATGGGCATAACATTTTTTTGTGGTTGTTCTTCTTGCATCTGAAAGATACAACATTTCCACAGCAGATGTGATTTTTTTCCTCTTCCTTTTTTTTCCTTGCCATCACATTAGTTTGCCTGGCCAAAAGCGGCCATGTGGCTCTGACAGATGTACTCAAAGGGTGTGGTTGCCCAGGATTTTGAATCCAAACTTACAAGGATAACACTCAAACACTCACCTGAATATATCCAAGTCAGATCCAGAATGCTGGGCAGCTCTGGTGTAAGAAGTCATCCCTCTCAGTGTGTGGGATGTTAGCCTGGGACTCAGTTCCAGGCTCTAACAAAAAACTCCTCTCCAAGTTGAAGCAAGCCACTTGCTTTAAGTTTCCAGGCATATCAAAGGAATGTAATGATGTCAGGCTGTGGTCCAGCTGTTAGAGCAAAAAGTTGCAGGCTTCCAGGCAAGTAGAGGAGTCATTTAAGGACCGGTTTGGATGGATAGCATACCATGAAAGAACTAAACCAAACAGACATTTGTAGTATCAGCATCAGCCATTATAATATCAGTTCAGATAAAAGATTAAAAAAAGACTTGTCCCCAAATCTTAAAATAGCATACTTATTGCCTAGAGTCTTGTAATGAAGACCAAGACTTTTTCTCATTCCCTTAAAGGCTAAAGACTTTCAATTCCCATTCAGCTGGTTTTCAAAGTAACAGCCTTAACCTATCTTTGGTATTTATCTCAGGCCACTTATCTTTCACATGACTCCTGCATGACAGAAAATTCTTGAAAGTCACCTTTCAGATAAGGAAGAGAAGCATGGGGAAATTAAGGGAAAGTATTTCCAAGGTATGTAGGTCTGAAATGTCTGGCCCTTAATGACTTTCCCCAGGTCTCTGGAGAAGCACACACCGTCAAAGTGCAGGTCAGTGGCCACGTCTCAGGCCAGCAGTGTTACTGCTGGGAAAATTTTCCTCTCTCTGCTCATATAAAGCAGAAAGTAGATTCTGATGGCCATGGGAGAGGTGTGCATCCCCAGTCCATGCTATTGAGCCTCCTTACTTCTTCCAAGCCAAATTCCTGCCCTCATTTTCATGCAGTGTAATCACAGTCCATTGACATACACCTCTGCTGGTCACTAGCAATTTACACCTTGTTCAAGTGGGAAAAAAAAAAGGTCACAAGAAGTAATAGCAGCACTTCTCATTCAGAGGCACTACCACACTTTTACGAAGGTGATCAGAGCTTTTATTTTCCATTCACAGAAGCAGGCAGAAAAGGGTGAAATTATATTCACACTGTCTTAAAGCAGACCATGGGCAAAGCCAGCACTGGTACACTCACACCTGGCTCCCGGTCTAATGTACCGGATTAAACTGTTTTTTCAGAACTGGCTCGCCTGTGGAATAACAGAGTGTGGTTGCACTGCCGCGTCTGCTCTCTTTGCTAAGGGTGCTAAGTGTGCACAAGATGGCTGAGCACTAGAAGCCCTTTTCTGCCAAAATAACCTTTTCTGGAGTCTCTCTTTACACCTTCTTGGCAAGTTGGCCTCTGTACTCTTTGCATCGTTAGAAAGACGCC
Source organism: Picathartes gymnocephalus (assembly GCA_013390045.1). Classification (NCBI taxonomy): domain Eukaryota; kingdom Metazoa; phylum Chordata; class Aves; order Passeriformes; family Picathartidae; genus Picathartes; species Picathartes gymnocephalus. The sequence continues at coordinate 33,500 of WEKY01002111.1, read as the reverse complement.
AAAACTGTTACTGCAGCCTGGGAAACATATAGGGGGCATTGTCTCCTACCTGCTTTAATAGGATACCTGCAACAGCTGCTGCTGCTGTGGGGACCAGTTTTCCAATGTTCTCCTTTCCTATTGCTTTCCTTCCCTGATGATAAGTGTAAGAGACAGCAGGCTCTGGCACTCGTCCACGATCTTTGTTCCTGAATACGGCAAAAACCCCCGCATGAGAACATTCAAACCCAGAAATACTGATTTTGCCATCTCACCCCAAGCCGAGCCCATCAAAAAGCTCATGCCAGTACTCCTGTCTCCTCAGATGCACGTATTGCAGGGAGGTGTGGGAACACACTCGGCTACTGAGGGATCACTCATCTGAGGCAGCGATTCAGAGAGTGCTACCAATCGAAATACAAGAGCTGCTAAATGCTGAGCAATCCCCTCAGGCTATGAGCTGCAAGAGAAAGTTTTCGTGTAACAGCTGGCTGCCACAGCAGTCACCCATTCACTCCCTTGCCTGTGCGAGTGCCCAGGTGTGTCCTGGCTGCTGAACAAGGCTGCAGGCCCATCCTGCCCTGCTGGAGCAGTCCTTCTGAGCGTCCATGCAAGAAAAGACACTAATGTGTGGTTCCTCTCTCCTCCCCAAAATGCGGCTCATCTGTCCCAGGCGAAGGGGGTAGGAAAGGAGCTGCTGTGTCACAGCTGCTCTGGTGCCAGCTCAGAAGGGACACGGGGCACACAGCATGCTGTCCCTGCCTGCTGCATACCTGACTAACTTTTGCATCAATGGGAACACGAGGTAGTTGATTACTAGAGCAGGTAGCCCACAGAGGCCTGTGCAAGCCCACAAGCCCAGACCACTCTTGCTCTGGATGGGTAGGTCACAGAACCACAGGGTTGTTCTCCATCAAACAGAGGCATCTGAGGGCATGACCAGCCTATACACGGAATCTTGCAGTGTGTTTTTTGCTGCTGCTAATCTGACACAGAAACTGGGAATCAGTGGAAGATTATGTTGCATTCTAGCTTGTGTTTATATTTCCAACGATTCACCCAGCTGTGTGCCAGTCACAATTCCAAGTGGTTTTGACACAGTTGCTTGTTGTGTCTGCCTAAACTCAAAGAATCAGACTCGCCTCAGCTCTCTCCAGGCAGGAAGAAGGTTGCTAATGCAGTCATTAATTTTGTCAATTATCGTAAAGGAATGGAAATGGTGGATAGTTTTGTTTGTGGGTGGAGTGTTAAACCACTCCTAGGCTTTGAACGTTTATCTGCATCATCCTGATGGCAACTCCTCAGCTAGGATCCGAAAGCTATACAGAAAAATAAGAAAAATAAAATAAGAAAAATAAGAAAAATGGACACAGATATGTCTCCAGTAGTGGCAGGTAATGCTGAAGCCAAACCAGTAGGATCTCAAGAGACGCAGGAGTTCTCCTTCACTGCAGTTCATCTGATACAGTAACCTTACTTCCCAACTAGAGCTGTTAGCTGTCAAAGAACACCTCATTCACCCTTGAATGTGAGTGTGAAATGAAAGAGAAATACAAGAAAATTCTGAGTAGCACTACTAGTAGCTTAATCTACCACATTAGCCATTTCCTTATTTTTAAGTTTTTACATGGCCATTTGCTTGAACAGACAAACTTATGGTTTTATAAGATGCTCTAACTTGCACTGAACTTTTCACCACAGCAACTTAATAATTCAAAACCATTTTGGTACCTCTCCATCCCACTGTCATTTGTAGACAGGCTCTTGGGACAACCTTCCCAGCAACACACACGTCATACTAACATACGCTGATGTGGTTCTGTTCTGCCTGGTATAATTGTTAGTTTTCCTTAGCTTAGTCCCCACCCTTCAAAAGTCAGACAGACAGAGACACACAAGTTTTTTTAATATGATTCCCAACAGTGATGCTGGTTGAATAAGCCACTGTCTAGAAAAAAAAGTATTTTGTACCTATGTCTGCATCATTACTCATATATAACTAATCCTCATTCTTTTGTTCCTATTCTCCATTATTTTAATGAGACTTCCTGATTGAGCAAGAACTTCTCATAGGAATAAAGTATTTAAAAAATAGGGATTTTCCTGTGACTGTTTTTGAGTCTCATGCCCACAAAGTTGTTGTAATCTCACCATCAAAACCTTCCTCTTTTGAAAAACCTGCTCAAGGGAAAGGGTTGCAACACCATTGCAGCAATCACAAAAACACCTTCTTAAGTAAAGAATTTCTGAAAAATTACTCTTTTCCTCTATCCACCATTCTGATATTATAGTTCACCTGAGAAGATATAACTTAAAACAGGCTTTGGTCTATATGCAATTCACAGTAATTGTAATTTAAGTACTGCAAAGGAATAATCCTTTTCTTCACAAACAGTTGTTTGCTTCCCACTGAAACAGCACTTAATGATGTTGGGATAAGCATGGGGATGTCTTCAATAAGACTTGTTTGAAAAGCACAGCTACTAAATGGGCTTGTGCTCCCTCACTTGGTTCTCCTTTACTTTTTCAACTATCAGACATTGGTGTAAGAGGCTTCAAAGAGGACAGCTCCTTGAAGAACAGAATTAGAGGGAGTAATTTCAGTAAGATTTGGGGTTTTTTCTCTAAACACCAGAATCATGTAATGTTTGTGATAACTCAAGTGTGTAACCAACTAAACTTCAGTAGTAACAGAGACTTTCCTTGACATTCCCAGATGCTGAGTTGCCAACAGCCCTTGGCTTTTTTTAGGGGGATGATCCAGTCAGACCACCTGAGCCTGTCCCCCTCTTTTCACCTATGAGCAAATTCATCTGACCACACCTAAAGCTGTGTTGCACATGTTGAGATACAAACCGTGATGCCAGCACAGAGCCAAGGTGGAAATTGGCAGAACCATGCCTGACTGGGTGCTGGGGTGGGCACTGGCAGTTCCTGCAGAGCAGCTCTCCCATTGCCTGTCCTTGGCACCCTGCATGTCCCCACAAGTCCAGCTCACTCCCACTGGGAGAAGCAAGTGTTTCCTGAACCGCCCTCTACAAATTCAACTCCTCTAACCCAGGAATGCAACTCTCCCATATACACTAGAGTCAGTTTATGGGTCAAAAACAGCTCAGAAAAACTTCCTCCAAAACATATCAGAGGAAGCTACTAGAACTGAGAGCTTTTCCTTATTATCCATCAGATGTTTAAACACAAGAGGTGCAGATTAGCTCTCTTATGACTGTCAGCAGCCCAACAGCTCAAGAAGGTGACATGCATTGCCTTAAATCAGAACACTTTGTTTTGAATAAGCTTCTTGCTTTTCCCTGAGGTTTAGTTCTTTCTTTCCAGGTTCTGAGGACTGCTTTGAATCTCAACAATCTTGAGTTTATTTTAGTTAAACCTTCACCCCACCACACACATATTTTTGCATTCGTATACCCCACTGAAATGAAAATTTCTGGTGGCAAAATAAGAGATTGAGCCTTTGTACATTTTTAAGGAGGGGTGTTGGGGGTTTTTTTTCTCCATTGTTGCAATCTCATCTTGAAAGAAAATCTTTTCTTCTGAGGACTGACCCCCCCATCTTTACCAGCCATCTAGGGGCACGTTCCGGCTGACTGTAAGTGTCCAGCAGCCCAAGTATATGTGACCCACTTCAAGCCCTGTGTGTTTCCCAAACATAAACCTGTGGCCCCAGTGAGCAGCAGAAGTTACCGTTGATTTCAATCATGTGTGGCAGATTGATATTCCCAAGGATGGGAACAGTTCAGGCAGATTTCTAAAGAGCGAACTGCTGTGCATCAGCTTGCAAAGTGCAGGAGAAAAGCTCAGAGCAGTTGATGGCATAGGAGTGTAAAGAAATTGTCCCTTTGCCTAGAGAGAAATGCTGAAGGGGAAGCGCAGGCTGTTTCAGGGGGCTGGTGGAGATTAGCCTGTTGGTGGATAGGTTTGACCCCTGGAATCACAAGTATGGCATTTGGAAAATCAGGCAGCCTTTTTATGGTGCAGGATTTCCAGCCTAATGTGGGTTTAAGTGTGCATGTTACAGAAATGGGGATGCAGTGGCTCATGTTGTGTAAGTTGCCTGTGTTTGTCTTCATAATCTGTGGTGGTGATGCCAGGAGGAAAGGGAAGGGGCTGCTGCCTTTTGGAGCCACGACATGTAGAACAGCTTCCACTGGAATTGTAATGGCTAAAAACCAGGACGGGCTTAGAGGGGATGTTGCCTTCGGGGTTGTGTTGCCTTGGTCCTGTGAGAGAGCCCCAGGCTCCGAAGCAATGTTTTTCCTTCCTCCAAACCTCCACGTCTCCACTAAGAAAAGGCATGAAATTAAAGGCATCAGAGGGGTTGACCCACCTCTTCTGTGTCTGTCTCCACACCTGAGCAGTGCAGAGCTGCTGGTGGCTGTTCTTAAGACCTGCTGGCAGCAAACTTGTTTTGCTGCCCACGAGGTGGCTCTTTCCTGTTTTGTTCCTGATTTTCAGGGACAAAACTCTGCTGACCTTGATGGAATGGGAGATAAGAGCTGAACAAAAGTAAAGTAAGCAATTCATGACAAAATTTATTTTAACTTCCATAAGCAGCACCACTTCTCAGACAAACTGTCTTTTTAAGAACAGCACCCCAGGAAATGTCTGAATCTGAAATCAGTTGCTCAAGAAACTATTTAAAGAAAAATATTATAAATTAATATTTTCCCCCATACTGAGCTACAGTTTACCCTACTTTTTAATTAACTTACAAAGATGCCTAGTTTGCTCAATCTAGGAGATGGTGAATAATGTGAAGTCAGTAGTTTTGTATTCCTGGAAGGCAGTGCCTTCCAGTATTTTTGTGGATGTCCTGGGGTAATTCCTGTTTTGTCAGATATCTTTCTGCTTTGCCATTGTATCAGCAATTTTCAAAACTTCCCCCACAACACATTTATTACCATCTGTTATGAACTGATTTTTAATTTGGGATGATAATGCACATCCCAGGCTATTTAAAGCATTTTTCCCCTGCCACCACAACCTCTTTTTCTGTTTCATGAAGTGTTATCTTTACCTTAATGCTTTCTGTGAAAAAGTAATATTTTTCTGAATTTCCACTGGGACAAAGCCACACTTTTTGGCATGTTGCTTTATTTGGTAAACCCAATATACAGAAGGGGAGAGATAAAGTAATGAAGTTCTGGTTATAGCTGACACACACGGTGACGGGCTATGGTGGTTCTGCAGTTGGATCATACAGTCTTTTTTTGCACTTGATATAAAAGTAAGACAGAGGGGAATGATTTTACACTGTAAGAGGGTGGGTTTAGATTGGGTATTAGGAAGAAATTCTTTACTGTGAGGGTGCTTGGGCACTGGAACAGGTTGGCCAGAGGAGCTGTGGATGCCCCAACCCTGAAAGTGTTCAAGGCCAGGTTGGATGGGACTTTGAGAAACCTGGCCTAGTAGAAGGTGCTTTTAGTGACAGGACAAACGTGATAATTAGTGACAAGCAGAGGACAAACTCTTACCTGTTTATATCCTGGATAGCCCCTGTCATCTGCCTAAATCTATATCTGTTATTATGTAACATCATAGGCTATAATTGAGTTTCAGTAACTCCTTCCAATTATATCATGCTTCAATTGGTTCTGTTAGTCTCTTTCCTTAAACCAACCAACCAACCCACAAACAAACAACAAAAACCAAAGCAAAAATCCAGTATTTACCACTGAATTCATGTGAAGGTATTATGAGCTAGTGGCCCAGTGTTCCAATAGCACTTGGAGGGCAGTGCTGGCTGGGAAGGTTACATGAATGATCATGTGCAATAACATACTGAGGCTGTTGCAGAAGAGCGATTTTATTTCTCAAATGAAATCTTTAGGTCTTTTTGGCTGACTTCTTGTCTGTGTCATGAAAGCTGCTCTCCATGAATAAACCTGACAAGGTTAGAAGCCAGGCATGTGTTGATGTGTATTCCAAAGTATTTTATCCCAGTTCTGTGGAGAAACGTCCCAGAGAGTGGACATAAAACTGAACACAAAGCTCTTAAAAGGACTAGATATTTGATTTTCTGTTACCTAGTTTCAGGTGTCCCAGGATCCATGCCCAGTACATGTGGGGAGGTGACCTGGAAGTGGTGAAGTGGATTGATATGAAAGACTTCCATGGAGGTTGTCATAGTAATGTGTACCTTTTTCGCCATTTCTTCTCCCTCTGCTAGCAATAAATATTTTATTTCAAGAATCCTTAATTCATAACATAGTTATTTGTATTGATGAGAAAAAAAAAATTGAGAACTTCAGCCAGCTTCAATGACAGCAATTTCACATTGACACAACTATATTGAAAATACACAAATAACACCCAGAATTAGTTTGTGGAAAAACTAGTGTGAGTAAAAGTATCATTTTCTCTTCATTGACAGAGGAAATTCGACTGGTATTTTCAGGTGACAACACTCCAGCCTATGACATCACTAAAAACAGTCAAGAGAATAGCAGTAGCAACATTAATTTCTGCTGTGTCAGAGCATAAACGCATGAGACAGGATTTTTAGGGGTGCTCTGTAAATGCAGCTTGGGTTGGGTTGTCTCACACTGCCTGCAGATCTCACCTTCCAATTAACACTTGGAGGCCAAAGTATGAGAGATCCAAAAAGAGACACCAGGGCAAAGCTCCTCTTGCATCTGCAGGAGCTTTCCGTTTTTGTCATTTTTAATGGGATGTTTTCCTGCCTCAACTTTTGTCTTGTTATCCTGTCATTGCTACATATTTTACAAAAATACAAACACAGCCATGCATTCCTGGCACTTTTTGTGTCTAAAAGACAAGTGCAATGAATCACAATCAGCAAGATCTTAAAACACAGAAATCTTTTGTCAAAGATACTGATATTTACTACAGAGAATTACAGAAAACCACTGGAAATGGAATAAAGATGCTGCATTTCCCAGATCATACACATTCTTCAAATATCTGCTGAGACAAGGTTTGTAACAGCAAACAGGATTTTTTACTAGATCAGTGTGCATGGTTAGAAAAATTAGACAAGATTTCAGGCACTTGAGTCCATGTCTGAAAAACAGGGGCTTGCATATTTGTCTTACTTGGCCGACTAATTGAACTGGGAAAGAGAAATTTTAAAAAATTATTTACATGCAGATTTTGGTTTGCCAGTGTCCTTAGGTTGTCCTGTGTAAGGACACAGAGGGAGAGATGGGAAGTGGGGAAGGTTAAGTATTTTCAGGACTGAAAAAGCAGTAACTAAGCTTTGGCAATAACGCAGTGATTCTGTTTTGTATTTTGATGTGGCATAAGACTTCTTCCCAAGTTTACTCACTTCCATGGCATACAGTGGTTGATGCAAACACTTAACCTAGAGTTTGGTCGAACACAACCCTACTTTTATCCCACAGTAACAGCCACTAGAGGGAGGCCATCCAACATCTGAGCAATTTTCCCTTCAAACTCTTCGTAAAGGGCACAAAATCTCAGCAAACCAAGCAGGCTGCAGAGGAAAAAAATAATGGGGCTTGAGACTATTTTAGTGTGGCAAACAGAAGACAAAAGTCACGGGTATCAGTCATCATGTCCTAAAAAACGAAGCAAGGAAGCAAACCTATGAATGTTTACTCCTGTAGCTATTGCATGGCATTTTAACAGCACTGTTGAGTGACCCAGTCAGCTTCACAAAAGCAGTAAAAATCGGGATGCCTGAATCTAGGGAGACTGTGCTGCTCTCCTGCCTTTCTTCTGAGCAAGCAGAAGCAAAGGATATCTCTTGGATGACATCAATTTACCAGCAACTTTATGAAAACATTGCTAATTTCACGGTCTTTCAACAAACTGGATTGCAAACTGCAGCAGTTCTGTAACATCTAGATGTCCTGGAGGGTGGCTGGTAACCTGCAGGGAAGGTTCTGAACAGACAGGATCTGCCTCAGTCAGCTTACTCTGCTTTTATAGCTGCCAACACCTAATGATGCAGATTCTGGCAGAAAGGCACCAAAAATTTACCTCCAAAAAAGAAATTCTGTTTGCTGTTTTGAAGAGGGGAGAAGATGGCTTTGCTATCTTGCTGTCATGGTGGCAGCTGAAGAAAGAAGTATTTCAGAGCCAGTAATTATTTTAAAGAGGAAGTTTTAGGGAGGTCTAGAGACTTAAGAGAGGTCTGGGATCAGTGCATCCCTTCCTTGGTCTAAAAAGCTGAGTATGTCCCAAGCTGAAAAATTCCAAATAAAATAAAGGCATGCTAACCATTTCATTTAAATATTTTAAGTAGCCCGGAGTATGACAACATTATATTTCACTGTTCAAACTCCAGAGGCAAATACCAAAATATCACCCAACAGGAGAAGCAATGAGCGTGGCAGTTTGAAACTTATGTATATAACAACATTTTGTACTCTGAACCTGAAGAAATACAGATATTTTATGGGTATACAGATATATTATGGGTTATATTACCTGTTTAAGTAAGAATCCAGGAAAACATCACCGATTTCTGCCCATATGTTTATTTAAGGGGTTTTTTTTAATTTTATTTTGTTTTGTTTTCATGAATGTTACACCAGGTTATGCTTTTCTATAGGTAGATTAATCTGTTTTCACTGTGTGACTGATTTTTGGGTGCAACATCTGCCTCATCAGTCTCTTTTGTTTTGTAGAAACAACAATACAGCTAAACACTGTAGAAGAGAGAAAAGAATTATTTCTGGCAGAAGAACTGAAGAAGTCCACAAAAACCAGTGAGACCTTACCATACTGGTGTTACTTTGAAATAGCAGTAAAAGACAGGGAAAGATGAAAAACTGGAGGGGGTGGCTGGTAGGAAGGATGTTAAGGGAGGTTAGACTCCCCTGCACAACAGCAACAGCAGTGATTCAGTTCAGCAGCTGTGCTGCACCTTCACAGAGGGAGCTTGGGCTCCTGTATCTATACCTCCTTGTCTTCTATAAATATGGCAAAGCAAAAGAAAAAAAAAAGAATTATTTCTGAATTTAGAATTCTGAATATTTCTGAATCAACAAAAGAAGAAGAAATGTTTTCAGTTCTGTTCAGTCACTCACCGAAACCCTGACTGAGATGGGGCATGCACAGGACATACTGCTCTCTCCAATGGGATTTCCAAGCAAGTCAGACTTTCCACTGCAGTCAATTTGACTTGCTCAGACAACCCACTGGGTGCCTTCCTGCTTATTTGCTCCTAAAGGCTTTTACACATCTTCTCCAAAGAGCTGAAATCTCACTGTAGGATGTAAGGTATGTGGAACTGCAGCCTTTTGAGCCCAGGGACATTAAACCAAGAACAGGAGCAGGCTGTCCAGGGAGGCTGGGCAGCCTCCATCCTTGGAGGGGCTCAGGACCCCCCTGGAAAAAGGTCTGAAGCTACAACAAGTAATCTGCACAGGCTGCCACCACTTTGGGATTAGGATTCATGCTTATGAATGAAGATATCAGTTGCCTTTCATCAACCTTTTTGCACCCCCAGCATCAAGGATGTTTTCAGGCACTCTGTGGTGCTGTACCAGCAGCTCCATGACTGTGCAAACTTCTGTGCCTGGTGTAGATACTGCAATGCTTTTCTTTAATTCCCTGGCATCTGAGATATTCAATATATCAAAAATGTAAGATAGAAGCAGCATGCATTCCTCTTCTGTCACTCCATGTGTGAGATAGGGAGGAAGAGATATTTGGAGGAGCTAGCATTGCACCTCCTGTCAGTGGTGGGGAGGAGACATCACCATTGCTTCACTCCTTGCTTGTTTTATCTTGGCCTAGAACAAACCTTGGACTCATCATCAGAGTTTGTTTAACTGTCTGTTTCTATTTCTCTCTCTATATCTATCTATATATATTTCTATTTTCTATATATAAGACATGGAGTACTCCGCTGGGTGGCTCTGCAGCACAGTAGTTGCAATGGGATGCATGAGGTGACAGGGCCAATGCTTCCTAAACCTCAAATTAAGTGGAGCTTTCTCTTACAGGGGCTCCTGTCTGTGAGATGTGGGAGCTGAAGGTTTCTTCACAAGCTTTTACCTTCCTCGGACACACTACTTCTCCAGATGCAGTAGCACAGCACTGTGAATTTAACAGGAGAGCTGAGACATGAGTCAGCTCATGGGGCCTGATCCAAGCCAGCAGAATAACTTGCAGGTTTCATGCAATTTCCCTTTTAGCCAAACACACCCAAATACTGCCAAAAATCCCCAGCCCTGGGAAGATGTATGTTCTGTGTGTGCCTTTGAAATCAGAGGTGTCAGCCATCAGCCAAAAGTGTCTGGTGGCGTGTGCCAGGTTGTAAGGTTTGTGTCCCCAGGAGCACAGCTGTGAGAGGGGGTCCAAGGGAAGCAGCATGCAGCGCTCTGCCTCCTCCTGTGCCCTGGAAGGCTTGAGCCTGCCACAGCAAACCAGGCACCTGCACAAATGCTGCCCTAGGGCTGTGCTCTGGGGGCCTGAAACAAATTCCCTGGCAGCAGGTCCACAAGCAGGATTTTTTAAAAAGAAGAGAGGACAAGTCTTAGGCTGAGCTTGTTGCTTGATGTCCGGCAGCAGTGCCAGCCTAAACCAGCAGGATCACAGCCCTCCTGTACCCACTCCTGCTAGAATTGTCTGTGTCTGAGCTGCATTAATTCCACTGCCAAAAGGCCAAGCAGTACTTGTGCCAGCCCAAAAGAAGATATAGCAGAGATCAGCCTAGGACTAGCAGCCAGGCAGAAAAAGAAATAAAGTAGAGACCTACCAAGGTACCCTTTCAACTTCATTTTAGGAATGAAAGCAATGTGTATGTAGAATCATAGAACTATAGAAAGGTTTAGGTTGGAAGGGACCTTAAAGATCATCTAGTCCCAATACCCCTGCCATGGGCAGGAATGTCATTCACTAGATCAGGGCCCCATCCAGCCTGACCTGGAACACTTCCAGGGAAACCCACAGATGCAGAACAGAGCAAAATCCAAGCACACTTTAGCGAGCTTGAAGTCTGGTTTGGTTTGCTCTCCTGCAATATCCCATTCCTCTGTTAGCTGTATCAATTCCTCTGCCTTGTCCTTCAAACCTTGTCTCACTTAATTTGTGAGCACACAGCTACCACAAACCCATCATTTTGAAACCCACAAGTACCAGGCTGAAGCTTTGGCGCCCATGAATAAATCATTGCATAGCCACAAGAGGCATAAAACTGAAGTAGACAGTGGGATTGTCTGCTCACTGGCTTCTGAGTCAGATGCTGGCTTCTAAAGCCAAAGCATCATTCTTAATGGATTTAAACAAAGACAGATTTTCATTGCTCCAGATTCACAGAGCCACCCTCTAGCTATGGCTTTGCTTTCCATCTCTGTCCTCTCCCCGCACTAAGAATCCAAGGAAGATTCAGACCTTTGCTAACAGAGGGTCATCCAAGAAAGTCTTTGCTTAGAAAATCCTGCTGGGTCACGGCTGGTGACTGCCAGCATGGTGGTGGTTTGCTACGTGGGCATGAAGGCTCACTCATAGGAATGATAAACAATTGGCTGGTGTGTGAATATAATTTTTGTGAGGGGCACCTGTGATGTCTTGGATTTTAACTTCCATGTTTTTCAAGTCCTGTAGTACCTAGTGTGTAATTTTAAAGTGTCTTGTAGCCTGTTAGCTGCTGCTCTCTCATGCTAAGATAGACATAACAAAGCCTCTCTAGGCCTGTTCTTCAAGGACACCCAGACTATCCTGGGTCCAGAATGTGTAAGCAAACATCCTGGAAAGAGGAGCAACTAGAGAGAATTACATCATTAACTAAAGTTTTAACTGGCGAATTTATGCTGATATGCAAATGAACCAAAACCTATAACTGTGTAAAGAACTCGTGACTTGTCATCCATCTTGGGGGTCCATCTTAGGGTACAGTAGCAGCCTCTGGCTACCAAGAGTGTACCTTTCAAATAGCCTTTCAAATAAATATCCACCTTTATTCCCTTACTCCTGTCTAGTCTCTGTTTCTAGGCAGCCACTTCAGGCATCACCTGAAAAGACTGGAAACAGGCATTAGAAATAGGCCTAGAAATAGGCACTCAAGGCAAAACAATGGCATTAAGTAGGTAACACCAAACTTTTCTATCTGATTTGATTAGGTACCTGAACTAAAAGCAAGTGTTCTGCTTCAAACAAAGGAGCCAGCCTGGTTTTGATCAGCAAGTCACTGCTGACAATCATTAGCCCTCAGTTAGCTAGATGCTTCAGGACATCTAATGGCACAAAAATGCAAATCGAGTTCTCTCCACAAAGGACTGCAACCTTCAGCAAATGTGATCGTGGTCTTAAAGCTTTTCCAGGCGTGGAGCTCTGAGAACATGGGAAGGAGAACACAACTGAAAAAACAGAGAAAGCCTTAGGACAAAAATGGGGAGGGGGCAGGAGGAAAACAAAGATGGGGCAGGGAAAAACACAGCACATGAGAGAATGAACTGAGAATGTGAAGGGGTGATAAGCTAAACAGGGTAAAAATACTGTTTTGGTAAGTGTCATTTGTTCAATGTAAGTCTGCTTTTCCAAATAACCTGGGGCAAACTGCTGGTTTGGCATTGAGCTTGTAAAACAGATGGCCATCTTTGGTTTTGTCTTGGGGTTATTTTGTTTCTTTTGGCTTGGGGTTTGGGTTGTTTGTTTGTTTCATGAAAGCCTGACAACCATATTAACTTACTTTCAGTTGAAAAATGTACTCTTAACCGTTCATATAAAACAGAACAAAGTTCTAGCCTGCACACCTCTTCTTCAGTCTTTTATGGAAGCCAGCAGGCAGGAAAGTTCATTTGCCTTGTGAAAGAATCTGACCATAGTTGATTGTGGTCCAGCTTCAGATCTTATAATTTCTTTTCCTTGCAAATCTATCCAGGCTTAAGCATAGCTACTCTCAGTAGCACAGGTGGGGGAAAAAACATAAAGCAGAAAGCACAATCGACATGTCATTTGTGTTGCTCTATAGACAGGGCTTGAAACTTACGAAGTTCAGTAAATCTTAGGGTACACATAAATGCACAAACCCTGCCAGAGGTCAGAAGGTAATCTGTGTCTTGTGTTCATGGCCCTAATGACATATTCCTTTCTGTAAAATACATAAAAGATTTTGTCACAAGCACAAACCTCCATGGTCAGTTCTCAAAGCACATCTTGGAAGGGAGGAGGCAGAGATCAGCTGAGAAATTTGGATCAGTTTCACTGTGTTTGTGCCACACAGAGTCATGGACCAGCTGGGGTTGGAAGAGACCTCTGAAGCCCACCAAAGCCAACCTCCCTTTCTCAAAGGTCAGGGCTGCATCCAATCTGGGGAAAATTACCTCCATGGATGGAGACTTCACAGGCTGCCTGAGTGCATCTTCTGTTGTTTGGCCATGTTCAAAATTAAAATGATTCTATTTATGTTTGAATGAATTTTCCTGTATTTGGACTTGTGTCCATTACCACTGAGAAGACCCTGGCTCTACCTGCTTTACTCCTTCCCATCAGATATTTATATGGATCAATAAGGAGCCCCTGAGCTGTGCATGCAGACTGAACAGTTCCAACTCTCTCAGACACTTCATGTATGAAAGATGCTCCAAGTCCTTAATAATCTTCAGAGCCCTTTGCTGGACCTACTTCAGTATGTCCATGCCTACATCGCACCACTGAGCCTAGAACAGAATTCCCAAGATTCCAGCTGTGTTTTACCACAGAACCGAGGGGAAGGATCATCTGCCCAAACCTGCCTAATGCAGCAACCTTTGCTGCAAGAGCATGTTGCTGCCCCACGGGCAACTCCTTGTGACACTCTAGAATGCCCAAGACCTTTCCTGCAAAGCTGCTCTCCAGGCAACCAGTCCCAGGCACCTCTGCAGAGCCAGACCAGGAGAGCTGCACTCTTCCTCAGGGACTGGGACTGATACCAAGCCTCTCAAGATCTGAACAGAGGTGTGAGTCAAAATTTGCAATTTTTTTTTGTTAATCAGTAGTTGTAGTTGGGCAGTTATGATTAAACGATTGTGTTGTGAATGAACATCATAACCTTGTCTGATCTTTTCTTTTAAGGAAAAGAGAAGACAATCCCAGGATGAGTGGGCTGTCTGGACAAGAGCCACCAGGAGTGAAGTCAGCAGAACTGAGCAGTAGCTGCCAGCAGTAAATCCTGGCAGTGGGCAATCACAAACACCGACTCATTGGCCCTCTACTCAAAACAGAGCCCAGACTCAAATGGAGAGAACTGCACCTGTGGGCTAATTAGCATGAGAAGAGAGAGATATAACCAGCAAATAGAAAGGGGGCCAAGTACTAATTATAGAAAAGTTATGTCAGTTGTAACCAATGAATGCTTCTGCCTCAGTTTGTTAAAATGGTGTAATTAGTTTGTTAGGATGCATAAATAGTGTAAAGTTTTGATAATCAGTGAGCTGACCAAACTCCCTACTTTGTGCACCCTAGAATGAAAAATGGAAATACCTGTCTCGGTGAGTGAACTGGCACCGGGCACCAGTTAGCAAGCCAGCCTTTTGGACAAGAGACTGCATCTAGTGCAGTGCTGGGCAGGCTACTGCACGTGCTGCTGGGGATTTTGCCCTGTAGCACACCGCCACCATTGTTCCACACGTGCATGGTGTCCTCAGCAGAGCAGCATCTTTTGGCATCTGTATTGAGCTTCCAGGGCAAGGCTGGTTTCTGAGAAAAGACACCAGGACCTACCCTCATGTTGGGCAGAGTCAGCCAGCTCCAGGACAGACCCACTGCAGGCCAAGGCTGAACTCATGACAACACTGCTGGCACACCTCTGATAATGTATTTAAGAAGTAGAAAGAACTTACTACACAACAGCATCAGCAGCTGGAGAGAGCAACGAGAACCTTTTGAGAGGAACAGCCCTGCAGACCCCAAGGTCGGTGAAGAAGGAGGTGTTTCAGGCGCAAGAACGGAGATTCCCCTGCAGCCCGTGCTGCAGACCGCGGTGAGGCAGGCGAGCCCTCTCCAGCCGAGGTGGAACAGAGATCCACCTGCAGCCCACAGAGGACCCCACACTGGAGTAGGTGGACGTGCCCCGGAGGAAGCTGCAGCCCATGGAGAGGGGAGCCCAGCCGGGAGCGAGTGTGCTGGCAAGACTTGCGACCAGGCGGAAGACCCACACTGGAGCAGCCTGTTCCTGAAGAACCGCACCCCATGGAAGGGACGCGCGCTGGGGCAGTTTGTGCAGGCCTGTCTCCCGTGGGAGGGTGCGCGGCAAGAGTGCGAGGAGGGAGCAACAGCGCAGAAGAGGCGCTATGGACCGACCGCAACCCCCACTTCCCACGCCCTGGCAGTGCGGGGTGGTGTCGAGCCCGGGAAGAAAAGGGGAGGTAGGTGTTTTCTGCTTCATTTCTGACTTTCCAACCGTGTTGCTGGTGGCCGATCAATTAAGCAAATGCTCCCGGAGCCGGCCCAGCACCGTCACGGCGCTGCCGCCGGTGCGGGCCTTCCCCGCTGCCGTCACGGGCGGCGGGCGGGACCTCCGGGAGGCGGCACCGGGGCGGCCGGGGCTGCGGAGGGAGGGACGGAGGGAGGGCGGCCCAAGGTCGGCGCAGCCCTACCCTGCCCTGCGCGGCTCTCCGCGGCTGCCCGCAGATGGAGTACGACTGGCTGGGCTTCGGCTACGCGGCGCTAGTGGCGGCGGGCGGTGTCGTGGGCTACGCCAAGGCAGGTGGGTGCCGGTGGCCGTGGCTGTCGCTGTCCTGGTCGTGCCCGCAGGCAGCCCCCGCTCCGCTCCCCTCCGCTCCGCCCCGCTCCAGGGCCGCTACCGGCAGTGACTCCGCAAGTCCCGCTAAGCCCTTGTTGCCACCGAAACGGTGCTCGCGGAGGGTCTGCGAAGTATCTTATTAAACTCCCCAAACTCCTCAGCCTAACTCCCAATGCTTTGGTTAGGTTGTTTTTGTGGATTTAACTAGCACGGGAAACTCGCGGGGTGCTTTCGTTTGGTGTGCGGGCTGACTCTGTGTGTGTTCTTTCGCTGACTGCTTTATTTTTTATTCAAGGCAGCGTCCCTTCTCTAGCTGCCGGTCTTCTGTTTGGCGGCTTAGCGGGACTAGGCGCTTACCAGCAGTCCAAAGATCCAAAGAATGTGTGGCTTTCCCTCGGTAAGTTTGCTCGGCAGCCGAGTACTGAGTGTTACTGGTAGTGGTGGGAACAGTAACCTTTTTTTTTTCTAGCATGTTTCAGCTGCCCTGTGCTCTTTTACCTGTACAGATGTTGTAAGTGGTGGCAGGATCTCCTGCCCACAGCCAGGAGGCATTTGTGTAAGAGCACTGTACCTGGGTCTAAGACCTGGATTGTCCTCTTTGAATCCAGAGCTGGTGAGAAATACCTATCTCCTCTGCCACATTAGACAACGTGTTAAACCAACACATTAAGTGCAGGAAACGAACGTGAAAAATTTTTGGTTGTGAAGCAGCGTTTTTAGCCTATGGTGATGGAATAAGCACTATTTTTGCAATAGTGACAGCACTGTGACAGGTCGTATGTGGCCTTGTGGAACCCTGGTTTGCACAGGCATCTCAGAGGGGCAGTACGTGTCCCAATGCATCATACACTCTGGAAGAAACACTATATATAAAAGGAATGAGGCAATCATCTATTGCTTACAGTAGAACTTACACGAAATTGTGGGTGTAGCTTGCAGTTAACTCTTCAGGGGAAGGGGAAGGAGGAAATCACTGTGGAAAGTATTATGAAGCACTGAATGAGATCAGGTGAACCTCAGGGGCCTCCACTGCTCCAGAAGTGTGATATCTGGTTAAACCAACTACCAGGAACTGATCGTGCCTTTGGACACTGGGGTATCCTAAATGACCTCTTGAGGGTCCTGCTAGTTTCGTAACTACTCCATAGTGTTACCAGTGTTATGATACTATAGCTTTACAGTGGGTTAAGACTATTTTAAACAAATAGGACTAACATGCTGAAAGGCTCTATGGAGCCACTGTGGAGGACCAACCTCACCAGTAAGGAATGAAATGTATAATACAGCTCATTGTAAAGCACAATTTCCATTTGTGAACTCTCCTTCCACTCTGGTGTGCTAGGGGAGTGGCTGTGCATCTCTGGCATACGTTTTTAGGCAGTGTCACAGAAGAGGGATGAGCAGCTTTTTTTGTATATCCTGATGTGGAACACGGAGTGCTTCCAAATGGCCTTCTTGAAAGCAGTGATGTGTCACAGTCTAGTACAGCTCCCCATCCATCCATGCATGCATCCATGCATGCATGCATCCATCCATCCATCCATCCATCCATCCACTCCTCCTCAGGCCTCCTTGCAACGTGCAGCATGCAGCTGTGGCTTCTGGAGAGCTTTAAGTTGGTCACGGTACCTCAGGGATAGAAATGCAGAAACAGAACCTTGACAGAGTATCTCTAGAATACCTTTGGCCCTGTCTGATGCAAACAAACTTTAGGCATTGGAAAAAAGTATACAGCACTTTCACCTGCCTTTCTTCTACAAAGAAACAATGGCCCTGTAAATTTCATGTGAATGTTGATGGGATTCCTTTTCCACATTTAGAGATAAAATAATTTGGAGTAATGTCTAAGGTATTAATTGCTCTTTCAGTTTGATCCTTTGGATTGCTTTCCATTTTCTAATAGTATTTTCAAGTGGGGTTGTTTTCTTTCCAGTTGTAGTATTTAGTGCTTTCTAGTTCAAAATGTTGCAGAGAAAATGGAAAGTGTAAATAATATTTACGTCCCACATAGTGAATGCTGTCACCATCCCAGATTTCTGCCAGTTTTGAGCCTGCCTGTATTCGCAGGAATAATCATCCTCTTGCAAGTAAGGATTGAGGGAGAGCTAGTGACCTGTTTAGAGGACTGGAGTTTGTGGGTGATCAGACCGAGGTCACAGCCCTGGTGAGATCTCCTTGCTTCTGCTGAGCAATGGAGCGTGCTTACCAAAGCTGCTGAGAAGCTTGTAATGAGAGCTTTGATGTTGAAGAAAATCCAGTGAATTGTTTACTCCCAGAGGGAGGCATTCCTGTCTGTATGTGTAGGTCTGTTTGGGTGGTGCTGCTCAGTGTCCAAGTGTGGCAATGCTGCACTGGCATTTCTGTGACAAATGGTTCTGACTGGGCTTCTTTTCAACAGTGGCATCTGGCACCTTGACTACTGTTATGGGAATGAGATTTTACAACTCCAAAAAGGCAATGCCCGGGATAATTGCCGGTGCCAGGTAACCACCTGTCCTTTGTTCTTGTGTGTGTTATTGAATAAACATTGTATTTAACTCATTGGTGGATTATATTGTTTTAAAAATGTTATGTGAAAAATGAAATCTTCTGGTGGAGTTCAGCTAAATGAAATATGTCAATGTTTTCTCCCTTTTGTTCTTTATGGGGTTTTTGCCTCCACCTCCCTCTTTTTATAACAACTGTTCTGTTCCACAGTTTACTGATGGTTGGACGGCTTGGATTGCAGATGATGGAAAAACCTATTAAGCCATAAATCTGCATCAAGTGACTAGAAGATACATGACTGAGAAGCCCAAAAATGCAACTGTGTAGATGTGCTGCACAGAAGTGGAAAAGGCACTGCTACCTGTGCGTTGTATTTTTCATATCCTGATACACATGGGTTGTCTTTTTAAAGGACCGACATAGAGAGCCCTTGTCATGGTGTTTGTCTTAACATTTTCTGCATTGAAAGCAAGCAAGAAAATATGAGTATAGCATTAGTTTAACTTCTGGTCCTGCAACTTAGTGTAGGCAAAGACCTCCTGGCCCTTGCATTCAGACAGTTGCAGGATTGAAGCTTAAATGCACATCCTGACTCGTCCTTCTAAAATCATGTATACCTCTAAAACCATGGTGAGGAGTTGCCAATTTGCTAGTAATTAATACAATAAACGTGCTTCTGATGTTCCATCTCCCTTTCCGTGCCAGTTTATTTGTTCACAGTGTTTGTCAGTCAGGGAGTTTGTTCTCCCAGCACTGGTCCCACAAAACACAATCACAAAGCCGGCTGTCGAGGCTCTGCTGAAATGCAACAAATGCCTATCCATGCCTTGCAATCACTTGTAAGCTCAGCTATATGTCATTCATTTCACTTTTACAGATTACTACTCATAAATAAAAAATATGCTTTATTAGGTAATGCTGAATTGTAGGCACAGCTTTATTAGAAGGTTATTTTAAACAAACTAAGAAATTATTATTGCAAACTTTTGTGTTCTGCACAGCTTTTTTTGGTCTCTGATTGTTCATCTGGATTGATACAGTTTGGTGCCTTTCCTGCAGGGTGTCTGGAAATATTTGTGAGCATGAACTGTAAAAATAATCTATTATATCCCTGAATCTAGTAACTTGTAAATATAAAAATGTGAACTGGGAGGGAGGTGGTGAGCAGAAAACACGCAGAGCACATATTCAGACAAGTATTATATTAAAGATTTTTAGTTTGGGTTTTGGTTTGTTGTTTTTTTTTCCTGAGGTAATAATCTATTTTAGATTTAGAAAATGCTGTATGAAAGTTTATTTAAAGAACAAAGGGCTTATTTGATCAGTCTTTGTCCTCAGTTGCTTCCCTTAATGCCTGAAATCATTCTAAATATAAACCTTCCATAGGGAAATATCCTGGAAGATACACACAGATGGCAATGTATCCCTTTTCTGGTCTCATGTAACTTATGGCCCTTTTTACACAGATCCTGAGCTTCGATTTCTTCAACCTTTTTTCTTTGGTGCCTAGTACTGAGAGAGATGGAAGCAACAGGGCTGGTCCATTAGATTGGTGAGACTCTGGAGTTGCTCATAATTCCCTGAGTAGTACCTTGGCAGGAGGGTCACACCCTGTGGTGTTCCTTCCCTCCTCCCTTGTCCCAGCAGAACAGGCAGGGCAGTGACCTTGTACTGCCTGAGCAGGAGGCGCAGAGCTGGGCCAGCGGCCACAGCCGGGCTCTGCCAGCAGGGCAGTGGCTTGCCAGGCAAGTCACAGGGATGAGGCAGGGCTGAGGTCAAGCCAGGATGCCAGGTCAGTTCGACTGCAGGGACGTGGCCAGGAACGAGTGCAGCTCCAGCAAGGGTCTCAGCAGCCTGGGCCCCAGCCAGACAACCTGGGGCAGAGCTGGCTTGAGCACATTTAGATCTGGACAGGGAACTGTGCTCAGAGCATCTTCTTAGAGCCCTTATTCATCAGCCTGCAGAGTTCAGGTGTTCACCTGTATTTACATTTCCCTCTTACCTCCCTGCACAGAAATAAGGGGTGTGCAAGACAGCAGATGGTTTGTTAATGTCACCCTTTTAAGTGCCTAATCCCAGCCCGGGACCCAGCATTGGTGGGCAGGTGTCTCCATGTCTTTGTTCTAATCTGAAAATGTTAGTAAGCCAGACTGTAGCAGTTAAGACACTTTAAACTGCTTTATGGTTGGGGTTTTTTTGCCTCTTCATATTGCTGTTGGAGCAGTTTTCTTCTGTAGGAGTAGGATGCAAACATAAACACATCTCCTGCAATAAACTGAGAACAGCCATGACCCAGCAGTTTTGTAATTGTATAATGCTGGTCTCAAATCAGGTAACTTAAGAATTTGAATTGCAGTTGTCTTTAACAGAATAAAGACAATAGAAAGCAGAAAATTGGACTGGTAAGCTTCTAAACTTTTAAAATAAAGTGTGAATGCTTGCTGCTATTTCATGAGCTTTGAAAAGCAATAGCTTGAATTGAGAACTGCTGGTAAAGTCGTTTAGAACTTGTGGTAGAATGCTCATGCTCAGGAGCAACAGCATTAATACAGGCAAAGGGACAAGAGAAAGCTCTTTGCCTTACATACTTTTTACCCCTTTGAAACTTTATCAGTATATACTAATTTTTTTAAGCATTTCTGCACTAGCAGTCCAATGTGTACCAATGAATCAGAGTGAAATGACTGTACAAAGCCTGTTAGCTTTTTCTTGCTGTTTGCAACAAGAATTACTTCACACTTGTCATGCTTGGCTTGTGGACAAGTAAAGACTGATCTGGTTATGTCAAAGCTCTTTCAAGGTTCATTACTGTATGCCAAGGACAGCATGTTTCTTCCAACTATACTTAATGCCATAAACAGTACCTGTTTACTTTTCTGCTCCAAGGTGACTCACGGGCACGTGAGCTATGGATACATTATTAGTTAATTCCTTGACCAGGCTGTGATTTTAACTGTCATTGGCATCTTGTACTAGAGATGAATCATTAATTTATCTTGCTTTTTAATTATAAAATCATCGCTTTTGTGCCTGTTACAAACAGTCTGAGGCTGTCCTTCGTTGCCATAGCAAGTTACAGATATGTTCTACAGTTAAATTAAGATGCATTTAAGTAGCATAGGGACATCTCTTAGTACTAAGGGAATGACAAATACTTAATCCTAGATCAGTGGCAATTGAATTAAACTCTCTAACCAGTGCATTACTAACCAGACAGCCCTATCCTTGCATAGCTCTTACTTTAAAAAAAGTGGCATTTTCTTTAGGTGCATTTTTCATAACAAAATATTTGACTTTTTGGTACAATTGTTTTATATTAAATTGCTTTCCAGGAAGTTAACGTAACCCATATATTATAACACACTGGGTCAACAACAGGAGTTTAAATTTTAGTATCCGTTTATAAAAGCCATACAAATAAATTTCTTTTTTTCAATGCTTGCAGTCATCATTAACAACTTTACATTGTTAAAGAGCACATTCAGTTTGTACTTTAAAATGGCAAGTTTAATCTTACTATAAAGCCTAAAGCATTTATTCTAAATGCAGTTGTTAACACAAGTAGCCCAGCTCAACATCCTAATAAACAATTTACTGTACATTGCCAAGTTCTTTGGGCAATATTATTATAAAAATTAGCATAAAAGCTGGGGAAAGTACTGAATGAGCATATAAATAGTGACATACTGAATTATTAAAGTTTTGTCTGTGTTTTCAGGTTGGCCTTTAAGATCTAAAACAGAAAGCAATGTCTTTGAAGAACAGACCAATATTCTTCCTCACCTAGCCTATTCAGACTCTGTAGTTTAGTTTGATCACCCAATAAAGACATGTAGGAACAAGAGTTTAGTGACAATTTAGGCATTTTTGGCTAATTTGCCCTTAAAATGACTGATAGACTGCAGTGATTTAGGCTCTTTAAAAGGTCACTGTGACACTCCCTTGACAGGACAGAGATAAATCTCTACAGATCTTTCACCAAAAATGGAAATAAATTAATTAAAACAGCAGAATCTGATTGTTAGGCTTCACTTCACAGCTTGGTAAGTAGTATTCAGTTCCATTTGCCAATATTGCTGTATCATTCAACAACCCTCTATCAGCCAAATTTCTAGACCTTCCTTGTGTAGTATCTATCAGTGGATTGCCTATGCCCCACTACAAGGGTTTCAGTTCTCATTGCTACATATTTGCAGCTTGCAGACCCTGAGTAACTCTTACTTACATGTGAGTTCTGAAATCCTTCCAGGAGACTGATGTTCTTCACAAAGCCAGATCTGTGCTTTCACTCTCATCTTCCTGCTAAGGAACCAGCCTAACACCTGGAAGCCTGGTGCCAGTCTGCTTCAGCCTTTCTTCATGCTATTTGTGTGCTTCAAGCACATCCCAGCAGCAGATGTTGCACTGGATGAACAACCCTAAAAGTTGTTCCAGAAAGTACAAGAACAGGAGGTCTATCTATAGAAAAACATCGGGTAAAATCTACTTCTCAGTTTTGGCAATATGTGTTGTACAATACTTCATTGCATCCTACTTTGCAGCCAGTATTTTACATGGTTTTATGTGTACTATACAGGTATTAGAACACAAGGTCTTTTTTTCTTCTTTACTATTGCATAGTCTTAGGAAAAGCTGCAGCACATAGGCTTTTCAGATTTCCAGGTGCAGGAGAACTGAACACAGAGCACGTAATATCCACACAAGATGGCATTTTCTATCTGTTCCCTCCGTATTTGGCCACCCAGTCTGTTCTTCCATGAACTCGCTGAATTGTTGGGGGGCGAGTTAAGATACTCATGTTTTTTACTGCTGCATTGAAAGTAGGACCTGGTAATGGAGGACGAGCAGCTTTGTTTTTCCAGGAATAATCTGAAAGGAATAAGAACTCAGAATTAATTATGACTAAAAAGTATTTTACTCCTCTACAGAGAAAAGAATGAGAGCTTACAGATGACTTATGGTACTCAAGGATGCTAATGTGGCAGGATGCTTTGGTCTCCTATATGTCATAAAACATCCTGAGGTGGAAGGGACCCACAAGGATCGTAGAGACCAAGTCCCAGCCCCACACAGGACAACACCAAGAATCACACCATGTGCCCGAGACCATGCTGTCTGTGCTTGTTTTCAGATAAGATTATTTTTTCCTATAGTTTGTGTGTATTACTCTCATCTACTGAGTAGCTGCTCTGCAGCAATCCCTCAAGAAAACACTGAGAACGAAATTCAGTGGAAAAACTGAGGCAAATGCCTACAACTCTGTATCTCCTATTACAAAACTGCTACAGAATGACAGTGTTCTTTCTTCTATCTCAAATATTTTAAAAAGCATGTCATTATAACATTGATAAACCTACTAAGGTTCATGCAGCTTAGCCTGAAGGACAGCTTCTGGAGACCCTCTTGTTCCTTTTGAGATTTTATGCTTTTTATTCCCCTTATGCTTAGCTCAGAACTCCTGGTGTACTTGGTGGCAAGTCTTCTTTGCTCCATTTCCCATTTCTCCATTGATTTCATAGGATTTATTCCAAGTCTGAAGGCTTTTTTTTTATTGGCACCCACCTGATCTCGGGCACTAGCAGTAGCGCACTGCTGTACTCCTGGCCTTTCTATTCAGATTTCCCCTTTTGACATTTCAGGTAATTGCTACTTCCTCAAGCTGCATGTGATTAAAGTAATTGCACAGGGGCTGACACTTCTTCATGTTCATGACCAATTCAGCCATTCCCCCAAGCCTTTAAAATCAGCCAGCTGAGACCTCTTTTATCCAGAGTCCTGCTATACCTTACCCTTGCTTTCTTAGCATTCCTAAGGTAGATCCTGCCCCTTCTGTTCCTACTTTTGTAGTTTAGTCTTATTATGTACTGATACTCTTTAAAACAAAATTCAACATTTAAATTGAATGGGGTTTTTAGTGCCTAGGTATCATTCTGTTTCTTAGAGAAAACCACCTGTTTTTGTTAGTGTTTCTCAGCAGTGGATTGAACCTGTTAAGAAACAGGTGAGGATCAAGACATTTAAAAAAGGGGAACATCAAGGAGCTGAAATTGGAGGACAGGTCTCCACCTCTTTGAAAACTGTTTCTTTTTGTGGCAGGCTGGCATTCCCTATCTTTCATCAGCAAGTATGATTCCAGCCTACACTATCTTGGCAATAAAGGCCACTTTTCCTGGCATTTTTCTCAGAAAAACTGATCTTGTACACTACATTAAATTACTTAAATTATGGCATAAAAAAAAATTAACAGGAAAAATTAAAAGAGCAAAACCAACTGAGAGCATAACTTATTACATTTTGGATAATATAAAGCAAAGGGTCACCAAAAATGTTAATGTTCAAATACTGACATCTAGGAGATAAAACCTGCCATTTGCTTTGTCCTTATCTCTCTTCCCATACAAGTCTGAAGATTTTAAGCTACATATGAGTGGTTTAAGCAATAGGATTCTTGTTCTTCTGCAGGATATAGAAGAGTCTCTTAATTGACCTCCATCTGCCAGCCTTTCTGACTTCTACTACACATATTCCATTTCTAATTACAGATTAACAGTAAATTTATTTCCCTTTGGAACACCACATGTGATTCCTTTTTTATTGCACTATTCACAGCAGTCTAGAGAGAGTTGCAGATTTTGTCCTCCTGTGAACTTCTTGATCCATGCATTGTGACAAATCAACTCTCACAGTTGTGTTTCAGCAGTGAATCAATAAGATAATGAAGTGCAGCTCCAGCCTTCCTTGGTGGGCTTCTGACCAAGTTAGACACAGAATATTCGTATATCTAAGCATATTTTATATATATA
>WEKY01002108.1:35113-98036 GCA_013390045.1 Picathartes gymnocephalus | reverse complement strand
TTATTATTACTACTATTCCTACTACGCACTAATAGCACTTTAGGAGCCTTGTTTGAGGTCCACACAGACGCACAGAGACACAGCCCTTGCCTGGAAAAATGCATGATCTAAAGACATGAGATAAAAACAAGGGGCGGGACAAAGATCAGATTTTCATTCCTGTTTTATACATATGCAACTGAGATATGGAGGGATTAAATGTCTTTCCCGTGCTCACACATAAAATATCTGGGGCTAAACCTAGGAACTGAACCGATGTTTTTCAGTTCAAATCAACTTCATCGTCCTTCATTAACCCTTTAGTTACTAATTATAAGTCTACTCCAGCCTGTGTTTATAAGGTGAGATCTGAGAGATGTGTTAAGCCTTTGGACACACAGGCTCCAAGCACAGGAGGGGAACAGCACCTCTCTAACCTCTTGCAAGAATATATATGCTCATACAGCAGTAATTACTCAGGAACTTAATACTTGAAACTTTAGAAATATCCAGCTTAGGAAATAAAGTCCCATATTTTGGTTTCTTATTCGGCGAAGTCTGGATTCTACTGTTTCTCTGCGGAGTCCTCTGCAAGCAGCCACAGAAACAACAAACTGTGCCATGCTTCACGGAAAAAGTAAATAATCACTTAAGGGATTTCTCTAAACATCTGACCTGCAGCTCACACATTCTTACTAAAAAAAGGAAAGGAAAGAAAGAGTAGTTATGCATGTTTTAGTAAAGAATTCTATCACTTTGTCTTCAGAAGAGTTTTGTCAGGCTTGGTGCTGTGACCATTTAGCTGGGGAGCCTGTTCCAGTGCCCAACCACCTTTTCCTGATGTCCCACTTGAACTTCCCCTGATGCAGCTTCATTCCATTTCCTCCGTGTTCTGACACTGGTGGCCAGAGAGAGGTGATCAGCACCTTCTCATCTGCTACCCCCTTGCCCTAAGGATGTGTGATTTTAGAGGCTCTTACTTTGGTCAAATAAAAAGCCAAGGTTTCCTTTTGTTGTTGGTTGGTCTTTTTTTGGGGTATTTTTTTCATAGAAAGAATAAATGTATGTAGGATTTAACTTCCAGATGAATTTCAAATCTTCATTCCAAAATCTGGATATAGGAGAACATCACAAAACACTTACTAGGCTTAAAAATAATCATAGTAAAATGTAGAAAATTATGTGTCTCTTCCTATCTTTTTGCTGGGAATGGCTAAAATTTTTCAGCTGAAACATTCCTATAAATTTTAGTCTGAGATGCCTAAAATGGAAAACTTCAGGTCAGGTGGCTAAATATGCACACAATTAAAGTCTTACAGTGTCTTACAAAGTTTTGGTAAGGCTCTGAAGCACTCCTGATGGCCAAAAACAAGAGGTGTGTATGCATAATAAACCCCAAAATATAGTTAATGGAAGAAAAACTGCTTCACTACTTGGCTTCAATACCACAATTTTGGTTGCTTTTACAGAAAAAAGGGCTGCCATTACATGCCTTTGTCAGAAAATGGAATTTCTGTTGTATGGGAAATTACAGCATATCACGATTTTTAAAACCTTTAAAAATACTGAGATATTTCAAGGAATGGAATTGGCAAAACTATTTTAATTTGGAAACACATAAATGGCTTTAGCTTAATAATGAATGTTGACAGTACTGAAACATTTCATTAAAAAAGTAAAAGCTCTATCACTATTCCAAAGGGCCTGAAAGGAATAAAAAGAAAACAAAGCAGACTAAGTGAAGCCTTTCAATGTCCTTGGATTAAAATGCTGATCACGATGAAAAAGTCTAAATCAATGATTCCAAGAAGGTTTCATGGAAAATGTTAAACCAAGTAGTCTTCTTCACACAAGACAACAAAGAGGTTTATAATGGAACTTATTTTCCCCAAAAGGCTGAATTTTTCCACCTCTATCTAAAATAAGGTGTTGAGGACTTCTTACTTTTTGAATAACATCCCCTGCTCACGACAAAGCCCAACCATTTCTTAGTCCTTACTTGCCACCAGCTTGCCCTCCTTAGATGTTGCCCCCAGCACCTGCACACTGAGAAAACACTTCGGAGAGGCCTCTGAAGAACCACCTGCCACGGGGGCTATCAACTTGAAAATAATTGACAAAACTGCAGAATTTCCTGTTTCTGTAAGTGGCTCTAACTAGCTCTTTCCAGCAGAAATCCCTGGGGAGACCAATTGGTTTTCCCTGTACAGAACTGCAATGGCCAATGCTGCAGAGTAATAAGATTGCCAAAAACCTTTGTATGGTTTTTGGGTGGTTGAAGAGCACCTTTAGATCTCCAGCTTTGCTCAAGGTGAACAGGTAGCATGTTTTACCTGGGAGTCCTACATGCAGACTCTGTTTTGGGATCACTGTGTGAAAATACAAAGGGATGGAGGTCCTCTAAAGCTAGCCAGACATTTGTCATTGACTTTAAAAGCAGCAGAAGCACCGTCAAGAATAATTATTTTTTATCAACAACACACTTTAGGATTACTCCCAAGAGCATTCAGGTCAGGGCTGGCCCTGGAGGTGCTTCAATCTGCACAGTCAATTAGTGTCAGTGCTAGACTATTTTTTCAAACTTTGACTAAAAAAAGTCTCTCCAAGACTTTCAGTTGTAGAAATGTATGGAAAATAGAAACCCATCCAATGATTAGAGGTGAATATTTTCCATTAATCTCTGGTCTTACTCAGTTTCAGTGATACAAGAAATCACCTTGACCCTATAGCCCAATCTGTTAAGCCAGTTCTTGTACACCTTGATCTGATTACCAGGGAAAATATGGAGGGAAAAGAAAACAGTAAGAGCTGGTCATGTGGTTTTATGAGATACGGATCAAAAATCTTAGCCCTGGTTGCCTCTTGAGGGTGGTAAGACACTTGGGTTTATGGAGGATATCCCTGCTGAAGAAGGAATGCAGAGAGACCTGCAAGCTGCATGGGAAAACTCCACGCTCTGTGACGTGCCTGCCAATACCAATGGAGAATCNCGTGCCTGGCAATACCAATGGAGAATCTCAGACGCTCCTGACAAGACCAATGTACCACCAGAAACACCACGTAAAAAGAATTTAACATAAGCAAGGCAGGTGTTGAGGATCACTGCTGGGAAAATCCACTTGTACAGGGTAATTCTGGAAAACATGGAGGAGTATCGCCCTTTGAAGGAACCTGGCTCGGGTTCCAGCAGGTTCTGGGTGCTTCCCAGGAATACTAGCACCTTGACTTGCATTCAAAGAGTTAATAAGGATAATACCTATTTCCTGGAAATCAGGGTGTGCCTGCTAACTGTCTGAAATGCTTTCTTAATGAAACCTTAACCTCTGCTTCCAGCAGGACTCTTGTATCAGGCCGCTGACCTGGCTGCTGGACACCCTCCTCAACCATTCACAGCCATCTCCCTCTTTGGCTATAAAGATTTCTGTATACTTTTAAAAATTCTGTTTTCTAGACAGGCTCTCTTCTCTGTGTAATTATGACACTGCCTCTGATATGAATGGTTGTCCTTGCCACCAACCTCCTCCCCGCTTTTCCCCCAAAACAAAATATCCTGGTTGGAAACCAAAACAAATAGTAGATTTTTATCATGCAGAATTTGTTAATAATACTTTCCCTGAAATAGTTCCCAGGCCTTTTTTAATGCTCAAATAAAGGCCCAAACATTTACAGCCAGCACTCCAAGCCAACTAATAATTTATCTCAGCCATACTGAAAAGCTCAAGAGGGATTTTGAATGAAAAACCTAGTGAATAAACTGATAGCCAAATACTGCCTTGGAGTCCTGCCACTGTAATACACAGGATGCACGGAGCTCTGTCAGTGACAGAGACATACACTGAAAATCAGTCAATGAGATGATAGTTAAGTCTTGTCAATCTAAAGCAGAAAAGATATTGTCTTTGAGTAAACTATGAGCTTCAATATTTCCCAACTTCAGTGGCACACATAGGATTGGGTGTTAAACTCCTACTGCCTTAAAAACTTTAAAAAAAAAAAAAGATATTTAATCATTTGACAATAAGATATGAAAGCCAAAACTCTGATTTCAGAACTTCATGGGAAACTTAATACACGGAGAATTACCAAAGTTTCCACTGAGTGTTACAGAATGTGCATGTACAGACCAGGATTAAAGCTCACAGAATTAGAAAAAAAGGCAGAATATTTTGCAAAGTCACTTCAGTACTATAAAATTGCTTTGAAGTATCTAAGCCAAACTGATTTTCAGGACTCAGCTGCCATCTTGCCAAACATAAAATAAAATACATATCGAGAAGTAAAGAATTTTAGGGCATGTAAATAAACAATCTTCTCAAGTTATCAGCTTGCAACTTGAACTTAAGAACATGAAAAAGTTTACTCTGTAACTGAAAAAGATTTTCCTTCCTCCTCTTGTTTTGTCTTAGGTTTTTCACCTGATTTCATAGCTGAAAGAAAATGAATTCATATAAGAGTAGCAACATGAAAAGATAGTCTTCACGATTTGCTGCACAGTAGTTCGTTTCCAATACTGCAATAGATGGGAGTTTGAAGCACCCTGTGGCTTTGGCTGGAGCAAGAGCACTGGTTTAGCCTTGATTTGAACCTGCTGTTTACAACACACTGTAAGCCCTTCCCATATGGCTGACTTTTAGTGAGGTTTATGTGAAAAAAAACCCCACTGCCAACCGAACACAGCAAAAAGGAAAATATTTTACATGTGTATATTTATTTTTACAATTACTCTGCAGTGCAAAATGAATGAATTTATATTACAGAAAATGTACATTTTACTCTGACAAAATAATTGTGCTGCTGTTTTGCTTGTTATTTGGCTTGCATGTAACACACAAAAGATGTGGGATGTTCCAGTTGCAGCCTCTGAAGAGACTGGATGTCCAAACTGTTGTGGTTTTTTGCAGCTTTCCTGAACAGGGCTCCTGGTGCCTTTTAAACATTTTACCCCATTAACCACCTTGGGGATATTCTGTGCACGTGAGTATGCACATGAGTGTATTTAATTGATTGTTTCACCTTCTGAACTACTCAGAGATCTGGAAATTACTTTCAACGAGCAAACAAACCATTGGAATAATCTCTGGAACTTATCTCAACCTCTGGAGACTCCAACATTGAGCTAAATACACCAGGAAGCCTGGATTTGTATTTCAGCACTTCTGTTTCCAGCTACGACCCAGAATCAGGGACGAAATTTAAGAGGAAAAACAATTTATAGCTAGAAACAACTCAAAGCTAATTTAGCCAGGCTCACTTGTGTAGCATTTCATGTGTCCCAACTGTCCCTTTGCTGCACACGCTTAAGCCCTAACCAAGACTTATGGCTGCAAGAAAATACGTGCACTGAGAACATTCCTCATCCCACTTCTCAGGGAGCAGGGGGACAAGCACAAAGACATGTCTTGGTGATGCCTGGGCTCTAGAGCACACTCCATCTCACAGCTGCAAAGCAACCCAAAGAAGAAAGATGCTGTCATAATTAAAACTATACAGCATGGGCTCATGAGATTTGGGTCTTGAGTGGACTGTTTGAGAGAGAGAGCTCTGAAGTATGTAAAGAATTTAACTACTAGTCCCATGGTTTCTCTTCCATTTTTCATCCCTAACTGCACGTTTTCCCTGTTGCCACAGCTCCCGAAGTGTAACACACCTCTCTGACTCATACTGACCCCGTTGTGGACACAAATGCATCTTCACGTGAGGCCAACAGACTCCAAGCAGCTACAGAGCTGGGAAGAGAACAGATTTACAATTGCAGAAGTGGAGTTGAGCCTCCCAAATAGAAGTGAAGGGGATGCAAACTTCTGAACTTTGGGAAAGTTTAAATCTGTCTTTTCTCAACTCACAGCACTCTGACTCAATACTCATCTCAATGCCTCACTGCAGTTTGGGGAGACAGGGAATAATATTTTTATTATTTCCATTCTACAGATGGTCGAGCTGAAGCACTGTAAGGTTTATTGACTTACTCTGAGTTGCACAGCATGCTTGAATGGAAGCAGAACCCCAGCTGGCCTGATTCCCACTCTCGGGCTTTTAGCCATTACACTCTCCTGTATTTGCTCCTTTTAACATCTGATTATTTTACTGCTCTAATCAGCTCCCCTTTTTATACTCAAATTATTTCCTTAGGTTACATTAAACCCTTTTGTCACATTACCCAGACAAGACTATAGATATTTTTTTTCAGCCATGCATGGGCAGAAATTCAGTTTCTTTTGTTTAAATACAAACATGCACAGGGTCAGTGACAGGATCCAGACTCAGAGAAATTATTCTTCTGCTTATTTTCATGTTCACAACATGAATTACATTAAGAGCAGAAATTAATCATTAGCATCTCCCTGTATTTACTGAAAAACTAATAAAACATCACATTTTAGATGCTTGTTACTGCATACTTTTGTTAGCATATCACCTCTGCCAGTACCAATGACTAAACAACTGACATAGCTGGATCTTGGCTGAGGCTGCTACAGAACAGCAGGAACACTGGTGAAGCATCTTCCAAAAGTGAGTTATTTATCTGGCCAGGGAGATTTTTCCCCCTCCTCTCTCTCTCTCTTTCTGTGTGTGCTCATGAACCTGACCCAACACGTTTCCAGAAGAGACTCTGTGGTTGTTGTTGCCAGACAATGCCTGCAATCATTTTTCTCCAGCCGTACATCCAAACTAGGGGGAGGCGGGGGGGGAGGAAGAGAGAAAAGCTCTTTTGTTTGGAAGTGTGAAGAGCTCTGTCGAAACACGTCTCTTCAGGGTAGTTTTAAGTTGCAAAACTGATAAGGAAAAAAATCCAACATAATGATTTCCTTCTGCTTGCTGTGCCTACCCGCCGAGCACTCCCCTCTGCTTCTGGTGCCCATTAGGAACGAGATAACTCTGGAAGAAAAGACCCTCCCCGTAGGAATACATTCACTACACTTCCCCCCCACCCCCCCCGCTAGGCTTTCATAGAATCATAGAACCATTTGGGCTGGAAGATGACCTCTAAGATCACTGAGTCCAACAGAAATCTGGTCTCTGTAATTTTCCCCCACACCACCACCAGGTACTCCCAAAGGGGCTTCAGCCTCCACATTAAATTGATGGAGTGTCCCAATGTAGCTGACAATCTCTGCTGATCAGGCTGTTGTGTTCAAAACTGATGGACTGTGAGGCTCCCAGAGGGGAGGGCCAGTGCTTATTTGGAGGCTCTCTTCCATGCAAAGTATGAAACTTATGAGCTGGGGAAACTGCCTCTGGCCAGAACCCAGTCCAGGGAAGGTTTAAGTGAAAAAAAAAAAAAAAAGAAGTCTCTTAATGGCTTAGCAATAAAACCATGGGATCTGCTAGAGCATCTGACGGTCAGAAAGAGTTAGTTTACTCATGATTTAACTTGGTTCACAAAACTGAAGGAAAGACATCGTGCATTAGCTTAAAGTAGGTTGCAAAACTGGTATGTAAGAAGTGATGGAGCATCCAGCGGGGAAAAGCTCTTGATTGTAAGGAGAATGGCAAAACAAGCCAAACTGTTCTTTTCACACTAATTTATTAAATAAATAATATTCTTGCCAAAAAGTTGCCAACTGCCTCAAACTGAAGAGCAACATGTTCACACTAGATTAGCCCAGGAACGTAGCAGTTCCTGTCCATTCCTGCTTACAAATGTTTCAATTTTTTTTTTTTAATAAAATAAAAAAACCTGCCTTTGCTTTGGAATTTTTTAACATGTGACTACTGTAATGCAGAATAAAGCAGTCTGCTTAATCTTTTTATGAAAGATGAACAAAACAGATTGGTCTTTGTTCAAGTTTATTCTAGAAACAAGCTGGACTTAATCCTTTCAATAACAATTTCTGAATCTGTTCATACACTACTTTAGACATTTTTCCAAGGAAAAAATACATACCTAATCTCCAAGGTACCCATGCTGCTAATCTGGATCCTGCTATGCTAGGCTACTCTGTTACATCAGGTTTCTTTTCTCTTTAAGACATACCAGAAGACAGGGAAAAAAAGAAAAGAATAAACAATCAGAGGAAAACTACAGTTAGCTTGGGGAAAAAGGGAATTTTCCAGTTTAAATGGATGTGCAGCCAATAATAAGCATAAGCTGTTTATGCAATGAGCTTCATCATTTTACTGTGCTTCTGCCAGTATGCACTGTCTCACTGTATAAAACTGAAATTTACTCCGTGTGTGTGTGTGTTGCTCTGTCTCTCTGGTGAGGTGCAAGAAGACTACGTTCAGACCTTCTCTGCTCTTTACCTCAAGGACAGAATTTTGCACTTCTACACGGTTAAAAACAGGAATGAGGTAATCTTCAGCATTTCTCATGTGGTAGGGAGGAAAATATGCCTAGAGAATATATCTCTCACCAATCCTAATCAGATTAATCAATTACTTCTGTGGATTAGCAATTTAAGGAGAAATAGGCAGGCTGAGATAGGGCCTCATAGACAAAATTATCTACCACATTTTCACATATTGAAGAAACTTTGCACATTCGTCCTTTACAAAATATGTCCCAATTGTTCGGGGCCATCTGGAAATTCACACACTCCTTTTGAAAACCTTTTTCATTTTCTTCAAAATTACTAACAATTCTTATGTGACTTTTTGTTTTTACTTCCCCAACTCATTAAAAAACCCATCCAAAACCCAGAAAAAATTTCATGGCTTTAAGGAACAGCCACGTACAACTTCAGGGACCATTTTTGGACATCTGATGCACACAGACTTTCCTCCACAAAAAGAGACAGTGATGGTAACAAGGACCTTTGGCACTGATCACAGAATCATGGAATGGTTTGGGTTGGAAGGGACCTTACAGATCATCCAGTTCCAACCTCTTGCCTTCCACTAGACCAGGTTGCTCAGAGCCCCATCCAACCGGGCCTTGAACACTGCCAGGGCTGGGGCATCCACAATTTCTCTGGGCAACCTGTGCCAGTGTCTCACAGTAAATATTTTTTTCCCTAATATCTAATCTAAACCTACTCCCTTTCAGTTTGAAGCCATCCCCCCTTATCATGCCACTACATGTCCTTGTAAATTGTCTCTCTCTATCTTTCTTGTAGGCTCCCTTCAGGTACTGGAAGGCCACAATTAGATCTCCCGGGAGCCTTCTCTTTTCCAGGCTGTGAAACTACAATTCTTTCAGCCTTTCTTCATAGGAGAGGTGCTCCATCCCTTTAATCACCTTGGTGGCCTCCTCTGCACTTGCTCCAGGAAATTGATGTCCTTTTTGTGCTGGGGACCCCAGAACTGGATGCAGGGGAGTGTCAGCAGAGCAGAGTAGAGGGGCAGAGGGGCAAAGGGGCAGAATCCCTTCCGTCGCCCTGCTGCCCACACTGCTCTGGATGCAGCCCAGGATACAACTGGCTTTTTGGGCTGCCATGGACTGGCTCATGTCCAGCTGGAGCCTAAGGAATGCATCAATTTGTACTGCTGCTGATAGCAGCTTCCTGTTCACAACTTCTGTGAAGAATATGAGAGAGGATTAATGTCCCTATCCCTTTATGCTGATCCAACGAGCAGGTCAGACAGTACGAAGCTGACAAACATTTCTTGAGGGCAGGGAAGATTGCTTTTGTTTCCACATGCAGCCCAGGGTCCTGGCTTCTGACCAGACCTCCCTCCTGTGACATCTCTTGGGCCAGCTGACTCCTTGCTTACCTACATATGAGTCAGAGGCAAGCAGAACTCGACTAGAGATCAATATTTTCTTATTCTTAAGTTTTCTGGGAAAAATTGTTCAACAGCTTTGTACATTGGGCTCTGCAGATGTGTCAGCACGCTGCTGTTTTTACACAACATGCAATGATAAATCACCGATTCCAAACTAGCTTCTGTCCTTCACAGAAGTTTCCTGTTCTGAAAGCCCTCCTGTGCCTGATAGGTTCATCAGCTGCTGGAGAAATTGTGAATAAACTGTACTTTATTTATGACGTGCTGTTCACTTCTCTGGAGATGCGTCCTGCTTCGTTTTACAGCTGTAGAAATCTGCCAGCAAGCAGATTCCTGTTTAATCACAGCACAGGACAAGAGAGTCAGAAAATACTGCGACTCCAGGAGCAGAGGAGTGACTGATACAGGGGCTGAGTACTGAGGCTTACACACTGTATGCCACCTGAAACAATGCTCATGTATTTCACACCAAATACTGCCTTCCACATACTGACATGTCGTGGACAAGCCACTTGGCAAATTTTTGCATTAACGAAATACAAACGTGGGAAGTAACACCGTAAGTTCCCTGCTCACTTAGCTAATGGCTAGACATTATGAAGGGAGTTATTCAGATAAGTAATAGCCTCCAGCCAATCTTTTCCTTAAACCATTCAGAAGGCAATAACCTCGTACAAGCCCAAGCGTGCTGTCCCTTCCACTTACAACTTCAGCTTGCCTGAGAGTAAATTTGTATTTCCTTTAATCAAAGCACCCCTGACTGACCATTTCATAGGGTCTATTCTAGCTACCAGTGAAGTACATGGAAATTAAATTGTAGCCCCACCCTTCGAGAAGGAAATTGGAATTAATAATTGAAACCCTCATGTAGGCAGAAAACTTTGCAGTGAATACATACATTGAGCAATGTAACAGGCACATATAACAGGGTATATAATTTCTAAAGGACACAGAGACAAGTTCAGAAGTTGTTCTGGTTCCACATGATAGCTCAAACCAAAGGTACATTTACTTTCATCTTAGTTAAAAGACACAGAGGAAAACCCCTTCTTAATCATAAGTGAATAACTACAAGATGCTGTCAGTGACAGATATTTTAGATTTCAAATACTTTCTTAAAAGTTAACTTCACAAGTATGACTATGTGTCAGCATCTAACCTAGCTCTCTTTTGAACTTAGTTTCTTATGACTGCAATGACCTCTTATTTTGGCAGGTCTGTCCCCAACAATAAACCTGGAGAAACTGAAGAAGAAGTGCTGTATGGAAACAGTGTGAATGTACACTGGAGGAGTCTTTTACACACTTGTACCACATGCATGAGCAACAACAACCATTACAGCAACTTGGATTATGAATTCATTATCACAGTTTTAGGAAAGGCTTTAGTAGGATTTAAGGTGTGCTAGACTCCATACTATAAAGAGAAAGAGAACAAGGGAAAAGAGAGACCCTGCTTCAGGTGTCTTCTAGTCCAAGGATTATAGAGTGACAACAAATAGATGGGGGACAAGAAGGACACAACAGGCATCACGATGGGTACTTTATTCTGGCACGAGTTTTACAGAAGGATCTGAAAAAGCAGAAAACCTTTAAGGTATTTATGGAGACCCACTCTGAGCACATACACACATATATGTGTGTGTATATATATTTATAATAGTGAATGGGATGAAGTACAAACGGGTTTCTCTAAGCAAGCAGGTGATGCAAGTTGGCATGAGCAACCAAACAAAGGCAAGATGACAGATGAAGGAAATAGACCATGAAAGATCTTTAAAATTAATATAAGTACCATATGCTCAGTAAGATGGCAAAAGTGTTAGAAGGATGCAAAGAGAATGATGAAACCTCAAAGCTGAGGCCTTGGGAACTTGGAAACAGCAACAGATTCTTCAGTGAATTAAGGCAGGGTGAAATTATTGCATTTATCATCAGATAAAATAATGTTGCAATAATGGAAATTTTGATGGGAACAGCCTAAACAAGTCTTAGTATTAATTAAGAACAATAATTAATATCATTTTACCCAAGTGAAAACAAAATGCTATTTCCAAAACACTATTTCCACTGAGTAAATGGTGTAACAGCCATAACCTGTGTCTTCACAGGTCAACAAAATAGGAATATTTCAGAAAAGGTATCAAGCTTTTGAAAAAGTTACTCTATCTTGCTTGGAAGTGGATAGGCTGAATACGCTTTTAACATTGTGGAAGAGAAGTCATAGGAGTTTCTGTGGTATTACGCAGTTTTGCACTATTAAGTTCTGTACTATAAAAACATACTCTTTAAAGATTACAAATTCTGGCATCCCATGTCCATAACTCATGTTACAAATGTTTACAATTACAGCTGTATTTACTTTTCCTCTTTTTTTTTTTTTCCCTTACAGTGAAACTGATTTATGTTAGCACTGACAATAAGACAGAGAAAGAAAAATAAAATTTTCATCATTAGTTTCTCCAGTTTGTGATGGCTATTACTAAGGGAGATGAAAGCATGAAAGAATCACACATGGATTCCTCGTAACGAATTAGATTTTAATAGGAAATGGCATAGGTACTCTCTAGTAACCTGAAATATCAGTTGTAAAAGATTTGAAGCTCTGAAGAAAATTTCAACATCTTCTTCACGGCTTGTGCTTTGTGACAGGTTAAGTTCAGTCTTTAAAATCATTTATACTTGCCTCTCAGGACAATATATTCCATAAGAAAGACGGGACAATGAATTACTATTGGGTTTTAAAGGCATTCTTTAACAAATATTTGTGTCCACACACAACATGCAATTATTTAATGTTTTAAGGTATTTCTATTTCACATTTAAAAAATTACAAAATATATCCTTTTCTATACTTAGAAAACACCAACGGTCAAACCAAATTAACTGAGGAAGCTCCACAGATGAAATAGCTATTAAAAGCCCCAAACACAATGTTTTTGAAATGCAGAACAAATTTCCAAATGCATCCAAACTTTTCAAAATAGCAACTAAGTTATGGAGACTCATCCCATATAGCCTAACTTTTCAATTCTAAGAAACACTTCTTGTCCCACACGCTCAAATTCTTAACAAAACCACCTAGAGATTTTGCTTGTCTTAATTTTATATATATTAATAAGTATTACATATGTTAAACATACATTAACAAATCTACAGTTCTGAACGTTGCACAGTGTGTGCTTTTAGGAAATTATTTTGTTCTCACACTTCTGAGGACACTGAAAGATTCATCCATAAGATGAAAATGTGGTGGATTCTACTTGGTACATCATCAATGTGTTCTGAATCTGACACAATTCAGCACCTCTGGGGCAGTGCTATATGAGTTCTCTAGATTACTGGCAAAGTTGTATAAACAAGAGTGAATGATTTGCCAAGACCAAATTGGAGAATAACCTACTTCCTAATGACCCAGAATTCGAGACTGTAAAGCTGTGCCCTCAGTAACCCCAAATTTAACTAAAAAAAAGGTTGATATTACGACTTATAACACAAGCCATGCAACTTCTTGTGTGGTGGAACTTGTTTTAAAATGGAGATGACTTTGAAGTAACCTCTGTTCCTTTTACAAGTTTGTGTTTCCAGCCACACTGGCTACTATAGTTCACACGGAAAATCAGCACTGGAACAGTAAGTAAAGATTTGAAAATCTGTGTGACTACTTACAGGGTAAAGCATTATAGTTTGAACAGGCTATTTTACATGCCTTATTTACACTACTTGGCCATTCATACAGACATATGATTACCACATAATTACCTGCCACGCTACCCAAGAAATCCAACCTACCGACAGTTTGAGTTTCTCTCCCTTTATCATCTGAAAGAAATTGATCGTGATGCATCCTTCAAATTCCTACTGTAAAATTAGAACTTAGCACTGTAAAATATCACAGATCTTTACACCAGAGACTCTAAAGCAAACTTTAGAGCTGACCAACACAGAGATTTCTTGAATTTAGGGCTCTAGAGTCAAGCGTTACTCATGGCACTTAACTACATCACATCTCAACTGATTCCCAAATTCTGAGAGAGTTCAAGCCCAAGTTTGGCTCGTCACCAATTCATACTTAAAAAATAGCATTTATTAAAATCATTGAAGATCTCTCCTTTGACTTCAATGAATTTTGAGTGAGACCTATAATCCATCAATCTCTGGTCTTCCCCCTAATCACAAAATTACCTGCAGGAATACATTTTTGCATTACAGGCCTCTGTTTAGCAGAGCACTGGCATGGCTCCACAAAGCTCACCTCAGAGATGATACAAGTTCTTACGTTTTTCCATCCTTTTATGTTAGAAGAGAAACACATTACCGAGTTCATGGCCCTCAGAGTAAGAGCTATGACATGCACAAAACAACAGTATACTTTTGGTAATGTAGACACTTTGAATGTTAGACTGTGAGAGAGACTGGGAGTGGGAAAGGGGAAGAGGAAAAAAAGACCTCCAATGGGGTGAAATACATGAAGAAATACAATATTAAGAGTGGGCTCTGAAAGCTAGTGTCTAGTCATTGTGGAAAATTCTAAAGATTATGCATTTACAGGGATTTAAAAAAAATTAGTTCTCTTTTGAAGCTTTGTATTTTCTTTTTTTTTTTTTTGAATCTGTGAAAAGCTGCATTTGACAATCAGTCAATACAAGTGAATTGAGTTTCTGAAGGCAAATCGGCTGTGTCAGTACTGCACCATCTTTATGCAATCAACCATTACCAAATTTGTCATATTACGTATCACAAACCAAAAGCCAAAGCAAATCCTTGGACCAAACTGCCTTTTCTTCAGTCATATTCTGTGCTAAGGTTCTCCTTCTTTCTTGGAATGTCAGTTAAGTCTTATAAACATACCAGAGCAGAATGAGTTGCAATTAATTACTTGGTAATGGGGATCTGCATCATTAATTCTTTTAATGGCAAAAACATACTAATGCTTTCTTACACCTCATATGAATATATAGCAACAGTCAATTGCACCACAACAGACAGGCACTGTAACTTATTTTTGAGGATTTCATTCCTGTTTATCTGTCTCTCAAGACTTCTGTTTTGGGGCTAGAAAGCAGTGCTCTGTTATCTTTACATTACTTGATAATTTACTTTCCGTTTCACCTGTTTCTTCCTGGAGTTACAGCTGCAGGCTCATAAAATTGCCTGAGCCTGGAGAGATAAAAATAAAAAACATCAAACCCCAAAACAAAAAACTCCCCCATCTTTGCTTCATCCTGAAACATCTCGGTTTGATAATAATGCAAACAAAGGGAGACAAATCCCTCCCATGAATAATTTTTTTCTTTTCTCTCTGTGCAAATATTGGCAATAGTGACAGATTTTATTAAACTGTGTATTACAAGATTCAGTGAACAAAGTGACTTGGGCATCATTGCAGCTGAAGATTTTGAGTCTTTTCATAGAATCATAAAGGTTGGAAAAGGCCTTCAAGATCATTGAATCTAACTTTTGATCTAA
Source organism: Picathartes gymnocephalus (assembly GCA_013390045.1). NCBI lineage: Eukaryota > Metazoa > Chordata > Aves > Passeriformes > Picathartidae > Picathartes > Picathartes gymnocephalus. The sequence continues at coordinate 82,923 of WEKY01002108.1, read as the reverse complement.
CACCATCGTACCAACTAAACTATGGCACTCCCATCCAGTCATTTTTTGAACATTTCCAGGGATGGTGACTCCACCACTGCCCTTGGCAGCCTGTTCCAACCTTTGACAACCCTTTCAGTGAAGAAATACAGTTAATAAGCATGCTTTCCTCTAGGCAAGAAGGAGCAGATGTGAAATCCTCTTCTTTCTGCTCCTGAAGAAATGCCAGATCCGAGGTAGGAAATGAGCTCAGTTCTGCACTGGCACACTCCACGTAAGTCCAGACACTAACCTCCTTTGTGACTGCAACCCCTGAAGCTGAAAAGTTTCATTTCAACCATAGTAGCCATTCCAGTTGCCATAAAATTCAGGGCACTGACTCATTCAAGCGACCGATGGCAGTTCCATGTGGCAACATATGGCTCTTGGTTTTGGAAAGGAAATTTTAACATTATGACCCTCGTGAGGGAAATCAGTCTGGCAGTCGAGAGCACCATTTCCTACCATTATGGGGTTAAGGACATACTAAGTGGGTCTCATGATCTATAGAATCTCATTAAGTGGACATAGACATAAACATAGTAGTAATGAAATACTTTTGGTGGAAATGTGACAGCTCCAACCACCCTATGTTTCTGCACTGATTACGATTTTGGAAAGAAACACCTGCTTGTCAAAGAAACCTCTTCCAAGAAAAGTGGAATAAAAGCATAGAAATAGTTTAGTAATTCAGTGGTTTGATTAACACAACAGTCACCATCACTTGTCATTGCCCCACCTGGAATGTCAGACAAAATCTCAAACACAGTAGTTTTATGACTAAAGGCGGACTTCCCATGATCAATTTGTTTCAGTCCTTTGGATGACATAATTTCCAATAAATAATGGGGAATTACTAAAGAAAAGGCAAGAGCAATTTGACTTATAGCAGGGTATATTTTAAAATTTCCAGTGTAAAGAAATAATCAAATTCATAAGATTTCAGAATATTTCATCCTGACAGAACTAAATCCTGGAGCAGCAGTGCATACTTGCTTGCTGCTTGCACTCCCTGTCCAACTGGAGGATTCCCTTACTCCAGGAGAGTCCTCTGAGCTGCAGAAAGTTGGCATAGCTGGTTATATCACTACAGGGAAGTTCTGTGTGAAGGAAGCACAACCAAAATCTAATTATTACCTGCGGAACAAACAGCTTCGTAGCTGCTGCTGCAGTTGAGGTTGGAGGAAGCTGCCCGATGGCTGCTCTGTGTGATGCCCCAAGCTCCAGGGCACAAAGCACCTTCGTACAGCTGCCTTTCCACACTTCCAGCCAGATCAGAGGAAGTACCAGCCCCCAAGGAGAGGTGGTAACTGGTGACATATCACAAAAGATGTTACAGGAGTTATTTAAAAGCAACAGAGTACCCACTTACTAGAGGACACACAAAGACAGTAAGTAATTATGCTGCTTTTGGAAGGAGCTGGGCAGCAAATGGCCTTCCAGTCTGCTTCAGGACATAAAATACTTTTTCTGTTTTCCTTTCTGCTGAAAACAACCTCAAAACTTTGTAAATTTGTGAATGTAAAGCCACAGAGAGAATCTCAGTCCTTTTCTCCCTGGGACAGCAGAGTCTACCGGTGAGGAAATGATCAAGAAGTGGGGAAGCCAGGCCCCATCTGAGCTCTGCGCAGTCCCAACAAAGAACCAACCTTTTTTAACCCCAGGTGATGGCCCCAGTCATCGTGACATTACCCAGTAGCACAAGCTTGTCTTTATGCAAAACTTTTGATGGAGCAGAGATTTCAACCACAGCCTCCTCCAGTGCCTCAGAACAGTACTGGCTCCTCTAAGAAGAGGTGAGATGAGGAGGTCACTTGCTTTCTGCTTTTCCAGGAATTCCAATCTGGGCCCCTGAGTCATCTTCCCAGTAAAGCTTTGTCAAAACTGGCATGCTCTTGGTTTTTCTTTTTCTCCTTATTTTCAGTTTTAACTAATTTGACACTCTCTAAGGAAGAAAAACCAACAGTATGTTGCTGGAAAACTTTTAAACAGCTCTTGTTACAAAGCAAGGAGCCAAAGCCAGGAGCAGGACCTGGGGAGGCTCCTGAATGGTCACAGCTCTAATTCAGCTGTGTTCTTTCCTACTACTAATTTGTCATAGGAAAACAGATGGTGATGATGGTGCAGGGGGCCAGACTCTTACACCTCTTTAACACTTACAACTTGCATTGCACCAGCATCTTCAGGACCTCAGGAAGCCTGGGGCCCTGTTATGCTAGGCACTGTACAAACAGAGAGTAAGATACAGTCTCTGCTCTTGAGAGCTGCCTGAGAGACTAAATAGACAAGACAGATAAAGGAGGGAGAAAAAGCAGAGAAGTGATTTGCCCAAGGTCACATAGGAAGAACTTGCAGAGCTCGGAGTAGGTCTCAGATCACAGGTCAGTATATTTCCACTTGCCCAAATCCTGTCTGCAAACAAACAGCTGTGACCATTAAATCACTTGCTGAGCCTCCAACAACTTCAGTGCAACTCACTGCTTCGTAACTACTCTGTGCATGTTTCCTACAAAGGTCTCAGGAGGAGTTCACCAGCACGGCACAGATGGGTGTCACTGCTGCTGTACTCACTGAGGACATAATCAATACCAGGGCAGCAGCAAAATGCTGTGCAGAGGGGCTTTTTTTTTTTTTTTTCTTTTCACATCAGAACAGCTTTGGCTAGAAAGTTACATTAAAGTACACTTGACACTGAGGACTAGAGAAAATACCTGCTTCCAGCAGAACCCAAATACTATGTAAACTCATCTGGCCAAATGCTGAGGCATCCTTTGCCTTCTGGTGTTTTGCTTTTATACCGGCTTCACTGGCCAAATGCACTTTAACCATTTCTATATAATGCATTCCTAAAAATACTCACCAGATTCAGGAGCATGTGCACAAAGCTTCCATCTTTTAAAGATTAAAAGCACTGTTTTACAATTGAGGCATTATTTTTCATGTAGAATAACTGAGCTGTAATCTGATGTGAAGCCATAAATTCCAAACTGCAAGGATGTCCACTGTATTCCACGATACATGTGTTTCAGTCAGGCTGACAAAAATTACTATTTTACATCAGAATTTTTGTAGAGGACATTTAACAACTGCTTTTCCGGAACCTCATGAAAGATTACATATATTCTAATGAATTCAAGTGTAGTTCAAACGTTTCACTGTAGGCTTGCTCTGTTCCATCCTGCTCAGTACTGTGGGCAGGGCAGTCAGCTGGATGGATCCTTTCTGATCACTCCATCCTCTCTCACGTCTCAGGATAAAAAGGGACCTGAGGAATGATGGCACCAAGACCTGGATTCAGCCTGCCCAGAAGCGGAATTGGTTTAGATGCCACTTGTGGTCAATGACCTGACAAAACTAGACACAGATGTGCTCCCTCTCTCTCTCTTTCTCTTCAGAGTGAGTTTCCTGAATTTGAGAACCAGGGGTTTTCTCTGCCTCAGCAAGTGAGGCAGTGCAGGTGAGGAAGATCTCTGCAGCAGACCAGCTGGTGAGGCAGAGCCACCATCATCACCAAGTTTCTCTGGAGCTGGGTTTGCAGCACACCAGCTCTGCTCTGGACCCAAGGAAGGAATGCCACTTAGGGCAGGAGTGTGCTAAGTGTACTCCTGTAGCATGTATGCACAGTTTGATTTCATTCATAACTCTCCCATGTTCCAAGACTGCTCTCAGCAAAAACAAAACCGTAATAAATGGGGATTGTCAGATGGTTGTTTCAAAAGTGCATTCCTGCTCTGAGCTAAAGCACCATGGCAACCAGCAAGGCCTACACTGCACTAGAACCATTAATTTTTAAAAACCAAATAATATCAAGTAATTTAGCACTCAAATTGACAGTAGGTTTTTGTTAAAAGCAAAAAGCAAACAAAATCCAAATTCTTAATATCCTTAGGAGTGTTTTCATCGCTCATTTAATTGACTTTCTCCCTAGAGCTTTTGCAATCCCACTGCAGTAAATTGTGAAGCAGGAAAGAGGATCTTCACTATAATAAAGTCTGACAAGTTAAATTCTCCTAAACTGAGCAAGCAGAAAAAACTTAAACAAGATTTAAAACAACTGTATTAACCCAGCATATGACAAGAAAAAAAAACCCAGTTCCTGGTACTGGTAGCATGTCTTCCTGGGAAGTTTATATCTCGATCTCACTATACACTGGATTGCCCACCCTAACGTTCCACTCAGCACGTCAAAAGCAACAGCAAGACTTTAGAAAAGATCTTTAACTCTCAGTTAACAGTATTTTATTTCTTCTACGTTTTGCCAGTTGGTGTTGCAATCCTTGCAGCGCATTAGGCTATCACTAGACATTCCTGAATTCTTTTAAAAAGGACTGCTCTTGGCACTTGCTAGAAGGCAGCAAGACCCTTCTCTTCATGTAAGGACACTGCCACACATGCAGTGCAACTACTGCACTTTCAGGCTGGGCACTCACCCTGTGCTCTGCCTTGGGTGTATTTTAAAGCACCTGGGTACCTCCAGCAATGCAGAAAATGACTGGTTGTGCATTGAGCAGATCTTCACGGAACAAAACATTAAAGATACAGATTTTAATCTATAAATTGCTATGCAGCCAGGAGAAAAAGGGGAGGAACGACCATGTTCTGTAATTGCCTGCAGCCCAAAAGGCAGCTGGCATCTGAGTCCTAGCAAGAAATGTTGAGCAGATTGTGGGTACTAGCTATGGGGAGCATTTTCTTGCTGGCATGGAAGCTGGGTGTTGATTCAGCGCTCTGCACGCACAGAAGTTAAATCCTCTATCACCTCTCAAAAAGTTCATTATGATGGCAGACGGCTTTTTTTATCTAGCTGATGACAAGGAAGCCTGTGAGGCTTTTTGAGGATCAGAGTTTAAAAAACACAGCCAGATAATGCCTTCTGTTAGTCTCTAAGGTGATCCTCAGCTTCACTTAATCTTGTTTGGGGAGTGGCCGAGATACCAGGGTGAGCCGGCAGGGAGCTATGCCGGGCTCCTCTGAGTGGGAGCAGGGAGAGGATGGGTGGGCAGGATGTCAGATGGGAGGCACCACTCACAGACCATGCCCGAATGACTCTGCTTCCATCCTGTGCCACTGAAACAAAGAAAAGCGCCAGCATGGATTTTATACTGTCAGAACTTATGGCATGCATTTTAAATTTAGGGAGGTAACAAAGAGACAGAGGAGAACCATCCTTTGTAATAAAGCACAGCAAGTCTCTCCAAGAGCAGTCACTGTGTGCTGGCTTAGAAAATACCTGGCAGACTACCTGACATTTACATTAGAACATATAAAAGTGACTGCAGGGTTGAATTTGATACATGCACACACATACCATGCTGGCAGCTGTGCTTCTGTGTCCACTGTTGTTGGGACCCAGTGAAACTACTTTCTGTAATGATTAAACTCAATAACCAGAAAGTCAGACCTTGCATGGGCAGAGCTGGGCCCAAGAGAAAGATCATGTGGCAAAACGCTGCCTCTAAAGGAACAAATTAGCCAACAGAAGATGAGATTTAGTTTTAGTTTCTTCTGCTACAGTTTAATGTTTTCACCATATGTCTTTGGATGATGTCAGAGATTAACTGTATTTCAGGTGCAAAATTTCAGTATAATTTTCTGACCAAAAAAAATCGATGATTGGATTGTTGTAATTAAAAATTGATGCTTACAGGGAAATTTATTTATCTGTCAAATTCAGCACTGAGAGATACAGCCTTTGTGTAAATCTTCTGCTTTGGTTGATTTTGTGGGCTGAGGGCTGGGTGTCCCTTGTTTCAGTTTGAGATTTTGACCACAAACCACGTGGGAGCTGGATTTTCCTCATGTTGCCATGTGAATCCAGAAACTAGCTCCAGTCTGAGTGCAAGAGGGCCCAGTTCTGCTGAGCAGCCTGGAGAACAGTCGCAAAATTTTCCACACACCTGGACTGAGCTTTGAGTCTGTAACAAAGCTGAAAGCTGGCCAAGTTTCTCCTGGCTTTGTTACCGGGCTTTTTGCACAGATCTATTATTCACTGCATTATTTTTTTTCTTTCAAAACTGAACAGTTGGGGAAAAAAGGTTTGTGGAGGAGGAGGAGATAATGTAAAAGAAACAAGAGTGTGTGTCTGCCTGCAAGAGGGAGATGCAGCACTGAAGCAATCAGTATCATGCACCAGCAGCTTCAACAGACTGAGAGCTTCAAATGTAGGACAGCTCAGGGGAAGGGAAAAAAAAATAAAAGGGAAAAAAAAAAGATAGAAGACAGCAGGAGAGCTGTTTGTCTTGGCTGGTTAGCACTCAATCCCCACCTGCATTTGATTCTGCTCAGTCTCTGGACTCCTCCCCTCACTTTGGAGTCATGGCAATACAGGAAGGCAGGAGGGGAAGGGAGACAGAACACTTTGTACTAGCAGCCAGACCACTGTTTAACTTCTTCAGCCAAAAAACAAATATGAATATGGAAAGCTTTTATGGTGAGATACATCAACAAACTAAAGCAGTTCTGAAAATCCTTCTACAGTTGCTCATTCAAGGTTTTCAACCTGCAGACTTTTCTTGTGATTAATCCTAGTGTTTGTTTTGTAGTAGTAGTGCTAAGTATTTACCAAGTGATGTGAACTCTCAGTTCTGCCACAGAGAGTTCTGTCTGCTGGGAGTATTTTATGGCCTTCATAATTTGCACTTATATCTAGCCCTTTTTGCTTTTTCAGTTTCACTATGGTTTGAAAATGAAACCCAGAAAATAACCCCTGTGCTTACTAGCAAAGAAGCCTGGGTGTTGAGCAGTAGGAATACAGCAGCCATGAGCATTTCAAAATGCACAGAGCAAAAAAAAAAATTCTGTTGCAAATTATACTTCCCTATGCATACTAAAATTTAAATCACTCCTCTATTTACTTACAAAAATTATTTTATGTCAGACTGCTTTTGCAGATATTCTCCCTGTAGATTCAGAGCATATTTTAGCAGCCCAAGTGCTGTACACAGGTCTAAATAGTGCTGAACCTGGCAATATGCCCCCAAATTAGGCCATGCTGAGCAGACAGAACAACGGGCATCTTCTTCCCTTGTGCCATAAGAGATCTCAGAAATAAAAGTTCTTAAGTTCTTTTTTTCTTTTTCTTTTTCTTTTTTTTTCTTTTTAATTGGAGATGCTTCACATGAAGAGACATCAGAAAGCAAAATGCTGATAGCACCTGATGCTGCTATGGCAAGCACTTCTTGTGAACCAGAAAGTCTCAGAAACTGACAATAATAGCTAGAAAATAACAAAGTGCCTCTCCATCCACAGGCATCACATCAGTGAAATATCCTAATGTCTTCTAAAGCCTTGGGGATGGTAAACCAGTAGCAACTTTCCATCTCACACAGAAAAAAAAAACAGATTATGAAAGCTTGAGAAAAACAGAATTAGAAATGTAAAGAGAACTATTTTAATTTTGTTCAAAAGTCTGTCACATGTAAACCATGATACCTAAAAGCAATTGCTTAGAAACTGTTGGAAGTGAATATCTAAATAGATATTCTACTACAACTTTGCAGCTATCCTGTGCATTAGATGTAGATTATTAAATTAATTAAAATGTTTTTATTATTTTATTCAGAATTGAGGGAGAGAATGGCACTCTTCATTGGAAGATGCAATGTTAAATTCTAAACATTTGAAAATGGGGAAACACAACACTAAGACAGGAGTTAAATTAAAGCAAAAAGTTAGAAACAAAGAAGGAAGCATAAAGGCCAATTCAACATGCCTTTCTCCTTCCCATCTTCTCCTGCTTACCAGCACAGGGAAGACTGCAAATGGAGGGGTTAGGAACCACAAACAAACACTCCTGATCTCTGAGTCACTCCTGAGTCTCACAGAGGAGTACTGCAGAATATTGCTATATGTACTCTATTGTTGTTCATAAGGTAACAACACGGGTAAGGTGGATTCCCACCCAAATACCATGGATTTTTTTTTTTTTCAGTCCTCATGTCATTTCAGTCCTCTCCAGCAAATGATCTTTCTGTAAGTGTCAACACAGATGTGTGTTTTGGAGCCAGTCACACTGATGCTTTTTATAGTCAGCAGAGAGAAACTGCTAGATTGAGTCCATACAGTTTATTTTAGACGTCTGTTTTTGGGATGAGATGCATCATGCTCCAGATATGCGTTTTCTCCTGCCCCCCCCTCCCAAAAACACTGAGTCTAGACTGGTAAGATCAGAGATCAGCACTTGGAGTAAAATACCCCAAGAGTCAAGACGAGTCACCTTCCCTCTGGCTTGAACCCGTTGCCCTGCTGCAGTGAGTGAGATTCTGCCACTGACGAAACCAATATCACACTTACCACTGCTCTGTCTCCATTTCAGCCATCCTGCCACACCATGCCACATCACAGTCACCAGGCCAAGAGGCAACAACCTTTGGAGGCTGTACTTTTCCATCTGGGAAGATAAGCAGGTTGTCCAAACCTTGATGGGAACAAGGATGAGCTGCTAGCAATAATAACCTGCCTTGGCTAAGGCAGTGGTTCCTACAGACCTGGACCTCAAAGGGAGGCAACAACAGGGGGTCAATGCCAAGGTTGAAACATCATGGCTCTCAAAAACAATAACCCAAGCCTTTACATCTCAGTTGAAACTGAAGAAGCTTACAGTGCTCATCCATTTTCTTCCCCATTACAGGAACACTCACCAACACTACTTTCTAATACTTCCAAGAATCTGGCCTTTGGTGGTTCTTTAACTGTAGCAGATTAAATGCAGAAGTGAAAGACACAAATGTGGACTTTCAAAGGACAGCCATTTTTCTGGCAGCTTTCCAAAAAAACATGAAGACAGACTCATTTTTCTCCAATCAAACTATCTATTCTTATTCTCCCCAAAATTCTTTATCAAAGCTTTTGTTGATGGGATTGAACGTAAGAAATTTGTGAGGAATGAAGTCTAAGGAAAAAACCTAAGGAGAGTTAGAAGAAAAATAAAAAGGCTTTCTAATGAAAAAGTTTGACACGGTATTTGGGAAAGAAAAGTTATGCGACCACAGTAATACACCATTTTCAGTCAAAATTTTCATTGCCTTTCACTCTGTTAATTATGCTTTAAATTGCCCTAGATGGTGCCAGAAGCAGTCATAGAAGTAGAATAAAGGATGATAATAACACCAGTTTGGTTTTGTGGAGCCTCCATAGCTGGGTGGCACCTAAATAAAAGCATCTAAAGTGCCAGGAGCCAATTTGCGGTTTAGTTTTGGATTCATTTACAATTTGGTTTGGCTTTCAAACAGATCTAAGTGTGATTGGGGTAGGGTATGAGAACACAGAACCCTCTTATTTCTGTGAGGTGGGCAAGGCTTATGTTTCACCATCACTGATTTGTGGTTATCCTCTTCTTTTGGTTATTAAATTTAATCAAGATTATAGAACTGTTCTTTGCTCAAGGCGCTGCTAGAGCCAAAGATGCTCTGCAGATGCACACATCTAGGCTTGTGCAGATGTGACTGCAGAATCAGGCCCAGAATTTGGATAGCCTTTAAGTATAGAACAGAATATAGTGATATTTACTGAAATACAGGACTGGTACCTCAAGTGCTGACTTACCTGCCTTATTTGCAAGTACTCTGCTTACTTGCCTTAACAAGGTGACCTGGGAAAAGTCATTCAAAATAGCCTTTTAAGTCTTCCACAACACAGTGGTTTCAGTGCACAGCTTTCTAACATGAATTTGCAGGTAATGAGATCAGGGGGAAGTACTGACAGCTATATGAGCATTTAAGCTGTATGCATTTATAAGAGGCTTAAATAAGGAAAATTAAAATTGGAATGGTGTAACAGAGTTAAGTGCTTTTGAAAATGTTTTAAATATGAATAAGACCCTTATGATTTATGAAATCCCTTAAGATGACTGGAGTATGAAAAGTGACATGATAACAACATGCCTGGTTCTAGGGTTTCTTTATGCTGGAAGCCATATGTGTAGGGGCACATACCAACTTTCCCAAAACATAACTAGGTCAGGTTACACAATTCTCAGAAGAAGAGAGGAGGTAGCTATTTTTTATTGTATTTAGATCTGCTTTGATTGTCTTTGTGCTTCATCTTCTTCCATCTTGCTACTTAAACTGAGAAGGACTCCAAGAGGTCTTTTGAGCCTAAGCACAAGGGGAAGAGTTTGGCAAGAACCTAAACCTTGATACTTTTTTTTTGTTTCGAAGTACACGTGAGAGTCCATCATTTATATGTTTTAACACACGCACACCGACAACTTGTTGAATGTTCATGGTCTCAAGTTTCCCAGATACCCTTTTTCTAAATATCTTAAGGACAACATCAGCATTGGAACCAAGTTTCAAAGAAGGATCACAGAATTTATTAAGGGAGAGGGAATGCATTCTGTGATAGGAAAATAGGAGAAGTTGACTTGTTCAGCCTCATAAAGGAAAGACAAAGAAAAGATATGGCCCTGTATAACTGTGATCTTAGAGTGTAAGATCAAATTGCAATAAACTGGTCATGAATAAATGTAGTTAAAGTTAGAAAAAGGTTTTTAGCTGTCTGAAGAGTGAAATTCTGTAAGCTGCTTACACATGAGGCTCATGGTGACAGGTTGCCTAAATGGCTTTCAGATGGATTTTGAGGGGATTAGGGAAGGGAATGATTAATTTATAGAGAGAAATTCCCAGAAAGTGTGTTTCTGATGCAGATCTGTAGGTATTCAGCATATTGGTACATACAAGGGAGTTTGCAAGGGGACTGTATCTCTGTTTGTAGTGCAGGTTTACCAAATTAACTTCAACCTTTCATGCCTTGTGAAGAATTAATCACCCTGCTGCCCTTGTTTCTGGTATTTTCCTCCCTCTGCTGAACAACTGGATACTGCAATAAGATGCAGATACACTCATGCTTCAAGCCATTACATTCCCTTCAGCATCTAGTTGGCACATCCCACTGGCACTCATGGAACAGCACACGTTTTTCCTTCAGGTCATACTGGCAGGTATTTTACTGGGTTTCCCTATTTCCTCAGGAGCAATGGCTATTAGTCAGCTTTTTTTTTTCACCTGGGAGCTGTATTTCGCACACAATCTCGGTTTGCAATACCCTTGATCTCTCCTGTTATGCTCCTATGGCACATTATAGCATGACTTTTGACCTTCCACTATAAATATGTGTTTTTGAAGGCTAATAAGTAGTGCTTTGTGTGCTGTGATTGCAGGAATGAAAGATCTGTGCACTCCTGAACTAGGCATCAGTCTCATGGTTGCAGCTGCGGGAGATGAGTCTCAAAGTCAAAATGTTCCTAAATACAATTTATTATAAAAGACCTGCATGCTCATGAGCATAGTAACCGGAAAAAAAGTCAACAGACAAGTTCTTTTTAGCTTGGGTAGCATTTGATAATTGCATTTGAGAAACCAGTTGAAAACAGGTTTAGCATGGATTCATCTGAATTAAGTAGAACATTCAGTTCCTTCCTCACTTTGGCCTCTTGGAGGGCAATTTTCATCCCAGACATTTCATAGCCTCAGTTTTGAAATGCAAATAAAGGGAGATAAAACAGTTATCTGGCAGGCAAGAAATAGAAGTGGAACAGTGATAGGAAGTAGAAGAGGGGGAGAGAAGTCTGGTTTCGGAAGAGAAGAAATTAGGTTGGAACTGCAGTACCCTGAGGAATGGAAAAGCCAGGAGGGCCCTGACATTTTGTGACGTAACTCTAGTACAAAAATACCCTTTCTGAATCTTCAAAGAACCAGAGAAGCTGCAGCTAGTTATATTCAGAGGTACACTTTGAAACAGGTACATTCATTTTAGTGTTAGGAGAAGGCAATAGAGATATTTTCCTACCAAGACATGAAAACTCACCCAAGGCAAAGATCAGAACTCACAATAAACCATCCATGGAGCTGCTACATATACAACAGTGCCTTCTGCCTTCAGAGAACCACCTTGACATCCTCATCTTTTTTGAAGGGAATTGGGTTGGGTGCAATGGTCAGTCCTTTCTCTGTTTCCCTTTCTAACTTAAAACCCAGCACAATGAATGCTTAGCTGCACCATGGAAAGAAATGTGTAGAATTTATTAACAGGGAAAGAAAAATGAAAGAAAAAGCTTGCAGCTTCCTCAGGTATTAGGGTGGAAATGGGGTGGATGCTAACTTGGGTACAGCTCTTTAATGACTGAATAAATGGCAGTAATGAGGCAGTTCCAAGCTTTATCAGATGACTGCATTCATTTGCTCTAAATATCATATTCAGTGATTTGTGCTGATTCGTCAGTTTGTGGGATTAGTTACAGTTCATTGTAAGTTCTAACTGTATTTCCATGTATTGTGTTAAGACCTGATTCCAGAGTAGTTTTATTTGATAAAAACCAGATGTTCTTAAAAGAGACTCTCCTTCACAGTACAAAACATTATTCTTAGCAATTGTATGTACCTTACAGAATTAATAAGCACAACATCTCCCTGCGTGACATATGACATTATTATATTTTTCCCTGTTGAGGGACTTTTAAGCCGTTGGGGTCATGACCTCTGTGCCTTATGAGAAATGGAGAAGCACATGGTTCCAATTTTATCTTCAACCCTGCCCTGCTGCTGACATGTATGTTTACAATATGGTTCATCTGTTGACCCTTCACTCACATTTAAAATATTAGCTAACATTTTTTGGTCCCAATCTCAACGGTGCATGGCGATTAGCTTTTAAAACCAGTTGTTTTCTTTATTGCCTTTTGACACGCACATCTTACCCGAAAGCCCTTGACTGTTTTTCTAATTTGAAAATAGCACCAGCCACAAAACCAGCTCGGGTTTGTCTGGATGCTCCTGCTCTCGTTGTGACGCCAGGCACTTCAGATCTTTAAATACACAGTATCTCCCCACTTGCAGAGGAGATGGGAAACATCCTGCACTGGTCTGAGATATCCCTGGGGAGCTGCCTGGCTCTAACCCCGCTCTTGGCCGCCCTTCAGCCCTGGGCTGAGGTGGGTCAGGGTGAGCTCAGCCTGATGTGTCTCCTGGGGGACACGGTCTGTCCCCCAAGTTCCCCTGCACAAGACTCCCTGGAGACAGCATCTGGATAGGGCTGCAGCTGAGTCAAGAGGAAAACTCTTCCAGAGAAACCAGCCCTTTTCCCAATCAGGGCTGGGTGCTGAAAGAACACTCTTTCACTTTTCAGCATGAAGAGAGAAAAAGAGCAATCGGCTAAGACTGACGTTTTGTAAGAGGAGGCGGCTAAAAACTGAGAAAGCTGCTTATTCTCCACTCCATTTTCCCTTATATCAAAAGAAAGGTAAAGGAAAAAGGAAAGAAGTGGGGGAGGAGGTATCTAATTTTAATTTCTTTTAAATGAGGGGAAAATTTGAACCAGAAAAATAAGAAGTATTTTCTTTCTAAGTTAAAATGACAGACAATTTAGAAAGATACCTTTAGCACTTGAATGTCTTCAATTTCTCCTCCCTTTGTTTTAAATTTTATTTTTAAATTTTAAACAGCAACATAAAATGTGTTCTGATAGCATGATTGTGGAAAGAAAAAAGAGCACTTTCACTTATACAAAAGGAAATTATTTACTTGGTTATTTTCACCATACTGTATTAAATGATACCTTATTAAGTGAGCTCATATAAATGGATGCTTCAACTCAAACTGCATAATAGGGCATCACATTCATCGCTTGCACACTTCAAAATATTTTCATAATTCTGAAGCTTGGCACTCTCAGTTTTCCTATAATCCACTGTCCCAGTAGATATTTTCAATGTGCTTATTGATGTATTTGGCTTCCCATAAAAATTCTGTAAATAACTCCCAGGCCTGAAATGTACTAAGCTTATTATGCTGCTAAAGAGACCTTCAGAAGCATTAATGCTTTCTTCTCAGGGAGTGAGAGCACGGTCTCTTTTCAGTGCTTGTTACAGGAAGATATTTCAGTGACAACCAGGCAGATTCAGGGTCACTGTTTCTTGGAGGAAGGGATATGGATATGGCAAGCTCTGCAAATGCCTACTTCCTTCAGGTTTCAAACATCATCTATGTCCTCAAAAACCATGAGAAGGGCTGAATAATGACAGAGAGAAAAAGGCTTCTGACATTGTAGGCTGGAGCCATTGCTTTGTACTGTGGGAAGAGCTGGCAGAGAAAGCTGAAGCGAGATGCCGTCCTTCCCCTAATGAGCACAGAAGTGCACCTCGACACCACAGAGACATTGCTGTGTACAGCTATAAGCTCATGATAACTGCAGAGGGATTTCCTATTCTCTATGTTTGGGTAATCCCATGCACTCCCAGGTAATTTGGCCACACACACATACAGATATCCACATGTATATTTATTTAATAGCAAACCGATGTATTCCCAAGCTATCTTGTAAGAGTCCAGTCCATAAATAATCCTGTTAAAGTGTTGAAGTCTTTGCTGTTCACAGGGAGTTGATACTAGCTGGAGAACCAGACCCTGAAACTGTCTTCCTTCGTCACTCCTATAATTCCTTTAATCTTCTTCCTTTTTTTTTTTTTTCCCCCTTTTCATTTTTCCTGATGGCTCCAGTTGCCAGAACAGCAGATACTGGCCAAGAGACTTGGCAAGCCCGTGTCTCAGGAGCTGATGCCAGTGGCAGTTGGGGGGAGCAGCACTGGTTTTCAGCATAAGTGGCTTTTTTCTTCGGGTAATGAAGACATCATACTGCTTCTGCCCTCCCATCCCCATAACCTCTGATCCGGGATGTGGAGTCTCTGGGAATGAAACATGGAGCCTCTCAGTGCTGCATAAAATCAATCAAAGCCAAAGCCACCAGGGAGGCTGTTACTTGCCATGTTGGCAATTCACTAATCGCCTCCATTATCACTCCTGCACAGAGGACAGATGGATGCAGCACCCCTGAGTCATCTGCAAACTGTGGTCCATTTCCACATACAACCATTTCTAAAAGCTTCTAACATAGCTCATCTTTTCTTATTTGCATCTTTGACTCTTGCAGGATTTAAAACTATCGTTAGCACGTTGGATCTGTGCCAGTTAGGCATGACAAAGCTGCGTTTTCCCCTTCAGTAGTTGTGTGCAAGTCAGCTTTTGAAGGGAAAAAACAACCCATGAATTCACCAGCTCAAAATTATACTGTAGTTTATTAACATATAATTTTAGGAGGTTGGATTTCCTGCCTTCATTTCCACCAATACATAGCAGTGCATGTAGAATACTTAAAGTTTTCTTAATGCCTGCTTGTCCACAATTCCTATAACCTTGTGACAAAGAAGAGAAATTTGTTTCACAACACTATCAATAACGGTTAAATAATTAAAACATGGCCATGCCATTATTCTTTAGGTCCTTACAAAAAAGGCTCAGCAGCAGCAAGGCAAAGTGATTAAACAGCAAAGCCTTTCATATTGTACCTTTTCCACGATTTCTGACCTCACCACGGAAATACTCATATTTTATCAATAAAGAGAAACTAAAAAATTTTTTCCAATGTGACTTGTGCAACATGACAATGAATTACTTAGTACAAGAAAATCTATTATGTCTAAGTATCAGTTTTCTGCTATTTGCTTTCCATTCCACTCCCAGAACCACAATTTAATGCTCCAACCTGTACAAGAGCACTGAAATGTATTTGACCATACAAATCAATTAAACTCGATTATTTCTGACTCCTCTGACACATGTGGTACCACTACTTCAGCTCTTCTTCTGACCTGCCCCAGCACGCTGTTCTCCCTCTCCACACCTGATTTTCAACTGATCTTCTGTCTGGGAAGGGACCCTCTCTTTATTTTGTAAAAACTTAGTTAGAAGAGGGCTGGGCCTTGAGGTACTACCATAACTCAAATATTATGATTACTATTAAAAACAACAAGAGCAACAAGAATAGGCATATATGTCACATTAATATTTGAAGCGCTGTGTTGACAGCTTCACTTATGCAGAGGTAAACACTGGTGTTTAAAACCATAAAAAGCAAGGGAATGTCAAGTGCACACTGACTTAAAAGAAGCTTCAACTGTTACAGCACTGTGGAAGACATAACAAGAAATGCTTCAGATACTACATACATACAGATTTATGCACACGTGTACTTCATCCATTTTTGTGTGAATGATTTTCACACAAATCCTCTGCTGAAGTTCAGAAAACCATTGAGTTTTCTGTTTACTCAGATAAAACAGTTACAAAACAGTAACTCTACTGAGGGTGATTTCAGCAGAGAAAGGAAGTCTACAAAGTAAAAAAGCACTTTCAAATTCTAACTGTAGCAGATGTTGTTTTGGTCATTTCTAGCTGGCTGTGAAGTTAGAGCCTCAGAACTGTGGTTTCATATGTGGTTCAAGCACTGGCTGCATTTATGCTGGGAGAAAAAAAGGATTGTTGCATGCAGGGTCTGGCATGCATTGTTTTAAAAAAAACAAAACAAAACAAAACCCCAAACCATGTCTGTCTTCAATTATTTTCCATTACAGCATTGTCTGCATATAATTACTCCATGTTTTCCATTAAGGAGTGCCAAATAAATGACTATGTTAGATTATAGGATGTACAAATTCCACTAGTGATGCTGCCCCGTATCAGTAAATAAGATGAAACACAATCCCCCTTGACCTGTGTGACATTTTCATACAATTAATCTGTGTTTTTCAAGTGTCCAGCATTATTTACCATATCTTCCATCAACAGCTGAGACTGGGGACTCAGAGAAAATCCAGGCAATGCAAAGTTAGACAGTGCCTTCAAAGAGGTCTTAACTGAGGCTAAATGGTCAAATGCCTTGTAAATGGGCTGTTTCTAGAATATGCAAACAGGATTTTGGGGTTTGTCTTTTTGGTCTTGTTTCTAAAATTTGAGAGAACTACACATCACAGAGTAATTTTTGTGCATGTAAGTAAAGCACTTCCACAGGTTTCCACATAGATGAGGCTCTGCCTGGCAATTTGGTTGCTCCCCAAAATCACCCTTTTTATCATTAGTCTTTCTACAGAAGGCTTTGTCTGCTTCCATATCCTGGCTGCATGGAGCAGACTCATTAGGCTGGGGACAAAAGGAGCCCCCAGGAGCTGGCACCTGGGGATCCTGAGCAGCCTCCCATCCGAGCAGGGTTTGGGCATCCCTTCCCAGAAGCAGAAGGCATGTGGGAGCAGTGCACACCAGGAAGCAGATCGTGCCAAACAAGATGCAGGGTCATTTCTAAGATCTAAGAATCCAGGAGGCACATTGTGATTTGCCAGCTGTTAATGTCCTCCTGCACAGAGCTGGTGCTGGGCTCAGCTCAGCTACCGTGAAGGTTTGTCTTTTTGCATCAATACTTATCAACACCTTTAATCAGAAAAATAGTAGGGGGCCCAGAATAATTCCATTATACAGCAGGAGTTCATATACCTGGCCTACACAGCACAAACGTGGCTACTTCTGCCAAGGGATCTCAGTGAGCAAATTGGTCAGGTTTGGCAGTTCATAAATAAGCTGCAATTATCCACTGGAAACAGCACAGTTGCACCTTAACTACAACACAGCACTACCATTCCTTTATTAGTCTGACCAAGCTATTGGGATACATACATCTAAACAGAATAAATCCACGATCTTCACATTGCTAAGGCTGTGCTGCTGCCTCCTTTCCCTTTTCCTCATCAGTGCACTGCCCCCATCCCAGCTGTAAATGCGAGACTGCACACTCTTGGGTATAGCCAGCTGTGCTGCTAGAGGGGAAATCTGAGCATATGCACACTCCAAAATGAAACTCAAATAACAGCAGAGAAAGCAAAACAAAGCTGCTTGTGTAAGAGAAGACACAGTCACACTCTTTCACATTAATGAGGGAATGATGCCCAAGTGGAGTCCGACACTCCATCACAAGAACATCTGCAGAAGAAGTTTTGAAAAGGTCAAGAAGTTATGATTTGCAATGGAAAAATACTCAACTGCTATCCGAGCTATTCTTAATTGAACTTGACAGAAGACGTGTGCACTGACACTACGAGGATATTCAGAAACTGAAGCTGGATCAGCTTCCTAATGGAGCAAGAGAGAAATATATCAACTGTTAAAAAGGCTGAACTTCCATTGGAATGGTTGTTTTTTTTTTAAAAAATGACTTGATGAGATGAGGAACAAAAGCAATTACAGGACACACTGAACAGAATACATTTTAAGTACAGCTGCTAATTCTTACTCATTTTCAGGGGAAAAAATGACTTATTTCGAGGGGACAAAACCAAAAATACAAAATAAATGGAGCTTTTAACCTTGTTAATGATTGTAGTTGAGTAATTGGTTAATAAAAGCAATTGATTTTTTTGTTCAGACTACATCCAAAAAAACAAGTGATTAGTCTGAAAGCAAAAGCCATTGTGCTAAGAGAACGGACTTTTTCTGTTACCAGTACAAGAGCTTTCTGTGTGCTGTGGGCTTCTTCAGGACGAGTAACTGCCTTCTGTGCCTTTGAGTAACTCCTAATGGGCTCCTGATGCTGACTGGATCTTAGAAAAAAGAAACTATACAGCTTCCCATCCTCTCCTCATTTAAAAAAAAAAAAAAAAAAAATATATATATATATATATATATGAATCTATTTGATTACTACTTCAAAAACACACTTACCCTGCAAAATGGAACCAAGTCCTATTCTCCTGCCCATTTCACATACAGCTTGCATCTAGTTAGCAGCTAATACCACATTCCTTAAATATTTTCCTTTCCAGAAAGAAGACACCTCCAGCATCAACTTTCTTTAGCCCATACCATTGTGAAGTAGCCTTTCCCAGAGCTTTTAATTCTACCTCAAATACTGTATTCTGTGAGCAGTCTTTCCCACCAGAGAGGAAAACTGCTGGTACTGCTCAGCACGTTGGGATGCATGCCAAGTGCTTGGTAGCAGTGGGCCTTTGGTGGTAGGTGCTTACACCTGCACAATCTTGTAATAATCTATTCTGAGAGAGAGGTAAGAGTAAAACCCTGGTCTAACTGAAGCTAAAGGAATTTTTTTCTCTAAGTTAATTTACTTACATTTTTATCTCCCAGTCTCAAAATGGGAGTAAGAGAAATCAAAGGGTGGAAGTGTGACTGACATGTTTTGCAAAACAGCACACGTAAATGAGTCCGACTGAAATGCAGAAGTGGTTCCACAAGCAGCATTCCCTGACATGGCTGAGCTCAAATCCCAATCAGAATCTGGGATTAGAAAACAAGAAGTAAGGAACTATAATCCTAAAGAAGAATAAGAATAAAAGCCCCAAGTTTCCCACAGTGGGTGGGAAAGAAGGGAAGTAAAACATGTGCTTCCTTTTACCCCTAGCTCTACCAGTGCCTTTCCATGTCTTTTCTGCATGTAGGAACTGCACGTGTAACTGGGAAGTAATAATTTTCTAGTGCATGCCTTTTCAGCAGCTGTTAGGACATCTGGATGGAAATCCATCTGGTTCTTAGCATAGCAAACACCACCATAAACTTCCAGAGTCCCCTTCCTTTTGCACAGTTACATGGACATGAAACAACAGCAGGGCTCTGAAGTAAGTTTTGCTTCCAGGATGGGAGGTGGGGAGCTGAGAAAAGAAGGAAGATTTTTCAACATGGAGCTTCAGAAAAAGTTCTGATTCCCTTCAAAGTCTCAGAGACAAACTTTTGACTGCCCAAAGACAGCAGCATCTTCAAAGAACTGTAGAGAGTTTGATTTCATCCTATCCCATCCCTTCCCGAGTATTTTTCCATTAGAGTTTGCACACAGAGCCCACAGGATTAGGGAAGCGCCAGCTCTGAGACTGTCAAGTTCTGTTTTCAGTAGTTATATATATTGTGCTCTGTGTTGAATTAAAACTACAATAAAAGTCCTCTCACTTGTTACTGTATTTGTGTAATGCTCAAATTAGATGGGAAGAGTTATTTGAGAGAAACTAATCCAATGCACATCCAAAACCACATCAGGTTTTAATACAACAGCTATCTACTAACACACTGCATGGTCAAGTGGGGAAATTCAGCCAGATCTGTGTTGCTCAATGTCAAAGACAGGCAGAAATGGTGCTTCTGACTTATCAACTCCCCCACTGCCCAGGACAACAACAAGAACTCATAAAAAGAAGCGTGAAAATCTTCTTGGTAGGATGACAGCTTAACATGATTATGTGCTTCAAATGATTCATTTGCTCCCTTCACAGTCATGATGGAAGTCCTGGCATCTGAGAGGTGAAACGTTACGAGGTGGC
The DNA here is from genome assembly GCA_013390045.1 of Picathartes gymnocephalus. Classification (NCBI taxonomy): domain Eukaryota; kingdom Metazoa; phylum Chordata; class Aves; order Passeriformes; family Picathartidae; genus Picathartes; species Picathartes gymnocephalus. The sequence goes on along the minus strand of WEKY01002108.1, from coordinate 62,768 downwards.
TGGGCTACACAAGAGCTACAGATGTGCATCACTGGAAGAAGGAGGATCCTGCTTCAGGTTCCTGAGCTGTGAAAGAGCCATGGTTAGATGCTAGGATTCTTGAAATATTTTGGCCCTTCATTTTCTGTGTATGTGTAGCCTGGCCTATGTAATTTGGATGAGGTGCAGAGTACCATGTAACTGGTTGCTACAAGAGATGCTTCAAACAGAGGATATGTTACTATTTTAAGTTAAAAAAAGATTTGCTACCTTTTTTTCAAGAGCAACGTGGATTGCCTTGTGTACACAAAGGATTTGCACTGCACTCACAGAAGTCAGGTGTGCAGTGTTAAAAAAATTGTCCTTCATATTTACACAATATCTATTACAACAATTTTTGATGTTTCAATTGGTACTAAATCACCTTTCATCTTTCATCATTTATAAGCAAGCAGAATGGAAAAATCTAGCTTAGGGCATGGATACATGAATTGGAAGGAAAAACAAGCTCAAAAGGGGGTTCTTCCATGAAAATTGCTGCTCATTGGGCCAAACGATATAACACTGGGTGGGGCCATTGCATCCCCTACCATGCACCAGCCTTTGGGAAAATGGAATGCTGTAATGGACTAATAAAGGCTACACTGAGAGAGCAATGAGTGTTGGGACATTCAAACATTGGGGTACGCATTTAGGGAAAGCCACCTGCTCGGTCAACACTAGGGGATCTGCCAGCTGGGCTGGCCATGCCCAATCCAATTTATTACATATTAAAAGAAGGGATAAAGGCCCTGAGGTGCACATAAAAAGTATGCTGGGGAGGACAGGCTGGGTTATTCCTGTCAGGCAACGGCAAACCCATCCATGGGATTGCTTTTGCTCAGGGATGCACAGCATGGTTGATGCGGGAGGATGGAGAAGTCTAATATGTTACTCCAGGGGATTTGATTCTGGGTGAGAATAGCCCATGATTTGAATTGTATGATGTTAATACCATATAAAACCGTAAGTAATCCCTGCTATGCTTGCTATGTGCAGTATCAACAGCACTAGAGTAACAATTGCCCAGATTAATGAAGAATGAAATTTGAAGAAACTCTGGCAATAATAGAACCATACAAGTACAATGGTGATGGAACCAGAACTGGCTTCAGGGCGCAATGATCCAACACTACAGAACATTTCTCCTGCCCTTTCGACTGCTATGGCATATGGATCCCAAAGTCATTGACTAAATAAACTCAATGGACATTTTAAAGGAATGGCCCACAGGCAAAGGGAACGATACCTGTGTGTATACATCAAAAGACAGGAAAGGTTGCATTGGAAAGTGTGGGCCGAGTCATGACATAAATGGTATGAAATAAGGGATGGGTGCTGTGTTGGTTTCAGTTCAGATAGAGTTAATTTTCTTCCTAGTAGCTGCTACAGTGCTGTGTTTGGGATTTAGGAGAAGAATAATGTTGACAACACTAATGTTTCAGTTGTTGCTAAGCGGTGTTTACACTAAGTCAAGCACTTTTCAGCTCCCCACACCACTCCACCAGCGAGTGGGCTGGGAGGCGTAAGAAGCTGGGAGAGGACACAGCCAGGACAGCTGACCCAACTGGCCAAAGGGATATTCCATACCATAGAATGTCATGCCCAGCAAATAAACAGGGGGAAGGTGGCTGGGAGGAGCCGATCACTGCTTGGGAACTGGCTGGACAGCAGTCGGCAGGTGGTGAGCAAATGCACTGTGCATCCCTTGTTCTGTATATTCTATTATTATTGTCATTATTATCAGTACCTGTTCCATTTCAGCTGTCTCTATCTCAGCTCATGGATTTCCCTTTTTTTTTCCCCCCCGATGCTCTTCCCCATCCCACTGGGGTTGGGGGGGTGAGTGAGCGAGTGAATAGAATTTGAGCGGGGCATGTTCAGAGTCCCACATAGCTGGTTGCTACAAGGGACACTTCTAACACAGGAGCTCTTAACCCAGTTTTGAGTTCAGCTACGTCAAAGAATGACTATTTTAAGCTACAAAACATTTGCTGCTTTTTTCAAGATTGCCTTGTGTACATACACTGGATTTGCACTGCACTCACAGGAGTCAAGTACGCGATTTTAAAAAGATATCCTTTATATTTACATAATATTAACAGTTTTTGATGTTCAAATTGGTACTAAATTACCTTTCATTAACAAGCTGTTCACTACAAGCAGTAAAGAACAGAAATGCTAATTGCAGTTGGAAGTTACAGATGATTTGGGGAAAGTCCATGAAGTTTAAAACTGAAACTGAACTGCAAAAATTAGAAACATACATGAACTGAGGTTCAACCAGAAGGTTGATAAAGACTGAGGGGTGTTTGCATTGGCAATTATGACTTGGGGATTTCTGGGTACTGGTACACTTGTAAAATTGGATCAGAACTTCAGTAAATTACTGACATACATAAATATATATACATATATATACATATTCTGTCTAAACAGTAACATCTCCAACCTGAACAAGCCTTTTGGCAGATCAGCACTGGGAGGGTTCTGTTTTTAGAACGAGAGAATTAAAACAAGGGCTGCCCAGGACTACATTCTGCCCTGAAGCTCTGACTGAATTTATTTCTCATGTTATATAGTTTATCAGGATCTTATCCATGGAATAGTTTGCTAAATTAACAGCTCAAATGGAATAGATTGCATTAAATGTTGTGGGTCAGGGGAAAATTAATTCCAAAGTTTTAAACTCCCAAGCCCAAATCCTGCACTTACATTACTGTGGATTTACGCCAGTGTAAATGAGAGAAGAATTTGGCCCCTGACCTTCTCCAAGCAGGTCATTATAGTTGAAATAGTAACTGATCTTAGAAAAACATTTTTGCTGCGAGGTATTTATTTCTGTATAAAGGTTTATGGAACATCATATTCTTTGCCCTTTAAGACTGATACTCACATATGTAAACACCACTGGGCCATAGCTTAATCCAGCCTCTCTAAATCTGGCTAAAACAATGGAAATATCTTCTGAAACCATTGTGGGTTATATCCAATATAGTTAAAAACATCTGACTGCAACCGCAAATATGCTGGTATTTGGTTGTGCTATAAAAACATTTTTATGTCAAATACAACTGGGACTAATACAGTAAACTACAAGTACGGTTAACCCTTGGAATGAACCACATTTAGACACTTGAAAGTTAAGGTAGTCTGCACTGATTACATTTTCTTATGAAGAGCATAAAGTGAATGTAGGGCATAAAAAACTAATTACTAGTATTAATAGAGTAATTGGCACTTACGTAGCACCTTCCATGCTGTACTATAAACATACCAGCAATGTGATAAACTCCTGCAACTACTGGCTTTCAGAGTGCTCAAGATAAAACTGAGCCCAAATGCTGCTGGTTAAGTGAATAAACCTGTGCCCCCTTTCCCCTCCGCACCTAGGTGTGCTCGAGTGCACACACACACACACACACACACACACACACAAGGAACCATTTCAAACCTAGTGTCACCAGAGGGTTCTAATCAGTGCTTAGGAAAGCACAAATGAGGAGAGAAAGGGAAAGCTGAGTTAGGTGGGGCTGCAAGGGGAGTATTTGCTGGCACAGAATGGTATTACACAGCAAGGCAGGTTGGACACTTGGTTACTACAAAGAAAAACAAACCAAAAATCAAAAAGCATTTAAATAGAAGCAGTTGAGAAATTTTGCTGAGAAAAACGCTTTCCAAGTAAGTGGTGGTCCAGGACAAGACAGAATAGTACTGAGTACAGTGCAGGGCCTTGGATTTGCTGCCTGGGCTCTTGTGATAGAGCTGCTCAGTCCACCGTCATCTGTTCAATACACAAATAATGGAAATGTTTGTGGTGCATGTGTAAAATGTATTTGTAAAATAATGTATATCTTTAAATAAAACTGGGTGCTGAAGAGTTAAACTTATATAAATGCGTAATGTAAAATAACAAGAGATGCTCAGGAACCCACGTACCATTAAGTAAATGGACTCAAGAACTGCAAATTTTACATCTCATGAAAACCCTTTTGGACAGAGGCTGCTGACAAGTCTTGCTATGGTGATAAAGAAGATACTACCCCTGTCAGCTCACCACTGTGCAGATCACACACGAATACGCTGAACAGCTCAAGATCCAGGCCAGATCCCTGTGGGAACACACCACTACCTCCTTAGCCATTTACTCACAGCTATTGCTTCCCATCTTTCAGATCCATGGGGGATCCATGAGACTGTTCTGAGAGGGTTTGAGTCCTTTAGCAGGGAACTTGTCAAGCCCCTCTGGCAATCCATACCCAGCATTTCAAATAGGTCACTCTTGTCCACATGAGTGGTGGCTCCTGTATGTCCAACAGTTACACTATTCCCTGTCTGGGAAGTCATTATAATATTGTTTCCTACTATAACATAAATGTCAGTTTTACACTTCTAAAATAAATAAACAGGGCTGCTATGGATTTCAGCAGTAGTCATTTTACAGTTATGTGTAGAAAGAGTGCAAATGAGATAACCTTCTCCAGCTGCTGGATAATCCAAACCTGCCTAAGTTTCTTTGACCTTCACTAGGAAGTCATCGTCAATTTATTTCAATTAATTTACAAATATTAGTGCCATCTGTTTTTGTAGGAAGCAGCCAGTGTTTTTTATTTGTACATTCACTGCAAACCTCTTTATCCTCACAGTTTAACTACTTGCATAATTTTAATGAGACCACATATATGTGGTTGAATACACTAAATACTGACAGCAGGTCATCCAAGCAGGTTCCTCACTTGACTGCTATACCCATCCAGCCACACACCAAGCCTCACTGACTTTCTCACACATCTCTGCTGGTGAAGCCTGTGGACAACATCCAACATCCAAACTTGGACATCAGGTCCAAACTTGGACCTGATCCTACTCCATTCACTTCAAGGGTAGTGTTTTCAGCAGTACTATGGAAGTATAAATGTAGTTCTATGACACTTGTCAGCTGCTCAGCTACAACTCTCAGCACCTTTCAGAGTTAAGCCAAAATCTTAACAGTCATGCAAAGAACCTGTATGCTCATAATTCACATTGCCATATCTGAAAAGATTAGGAGCAAACACATTTAATTACTACTTAGCTTAGCCCAACATTCAGCCTTTTCCTTCCACAACACATTTTGATCAGGTGGTGAGCACTGAGCTCCTGTCTTAGATTGATGATCAATATCCACTACAGCAAGATAACAAATAACATCCCTTTAATGTACTTCATCATTAAGCATCCTTTTAAAATGAGCTGCCAGCATTGTTAAACTTTCCAACTCTTTGATACCAGATTGGTCGATCCTTATTTTCCAGGTGGATAAAGCTGAACAGACCCAATGAAAAACGTTCTGTTACCAGTTCACATTTCGGTTTATGAATAACTTCAACTAGATTTTTTTAGTCAAGAATATGAACCTCTGGTTTAATACACAATATTGAAGAACCAAGGTTATCCTCTACAAAATGAACAACGAAGTTTAAGTAGCTTATTCCAGTGATGCATCTGCTTGCTTCATGTTTTGATTTGAGTATTTAAACTTAGATTTATATATTCCAGTATAGAAAAGCTTTGTGAACTAGGTAAGAAAGCATAAAGTGTATTTTACTTTTGGATATTAATGAAATAGAGAAACAGCCTTAATCATGTAACTCCTCTGATCTTCATAATTGAGACCATCCCATTTGTGCTGTATCTCATATGTAACAGATGAAAGAAAATGTGTGGGAGGTGAATGTATTTGTTTTTCAGGGCTGCAACAGCAGCTGGTCAGCAGGTTCAGTCCAGTCCTCTCTAGTCAAAGTAGCTCAGGACCAGACAGATTTAGATCTTTTATTAGGAGAGGTTTGGGAGGAAATGCAAATTGTTATTCAAAAGCAGACAGCTGGAGGGCAGGAAAAGTGGGGAGCAGCCATGAGCTATTGATATGTACTTCCTAGTCTGGTTAGTTTACCAATGAGAAAAGAATGGGGCACATTGTGTCTCTTTACCTACATATATTTTAGCGGAGTATTTATATACACTCTACTGTACCTATATGTGTTTTAAGAAAGGGACAAATTACACCAAAATAAAATTCCTGCCAAGTTCTGGTGAGCAGTCCACCCCGCTCCTGCTCCTCTTCCTTCCCTTGAATGGACACTGCCAGCACGTCAGTGCTGAGCAACAGCTGAGAGATGGACAAAGAAAGCACAAAACCACCACAGTGTAACAGCAGTCAAGTACTCAGACACAGGAGTGACCCCACAATAAATATCCTTCTGGCTTCCAGAGAAGAAATTAGGAGGATGAGTTGGCACAGCTGAGCTCATGCACATGGAGGACAACACCACATATCTCTGTAGGAACAGAAGGAGCATAGAAAAGGCCTTTCTGCACTCATCTGATTGCCAAATGTCCTAGTTGTGCAGGGGCACCTTTGGTTTTCCCCCAGGCAGAGGGTAGGAAGCCCACAGCCTTCTGCTGCACCTGAAGAGAACTTAAAAGCAGACTCTAATATTCAAAGCTGAAGGTAATTTGTCCTGTATTATCTCTAGGCTGCCTTCTTGGAGAACATATACAGAAAATAAACTGCACAGTGGAGGAATACCTTTCATGCCTTCCATACTGGAGCACACAAAGGCTCCAAAGATTTTATTAATTCAGTTCATCCGCACTCTCAAACCTTTAGGCAGTGGGGAGTAAGCTATTTATCTTTTGGTTTCTTGTAAGGAATTCACACTAGACTTGCTGCTAAATCATTTTCCCTGTACTACTAGTACAGGAAATTAACTATAAATGAACTATGAAAACAAATCATTCTGGTGCAATTTTCCACTGATATTACTTTACAGTTTTAGTACATTTAGGAAAAGCAATATAGATTCAAAAAAAGAGTTACAACTTATTTATGTACTGATCCTTAAATTATGCCCTTTCCTCTTTTAACAGGCCCTACTTATAAGGTATTTCTTGCTTATTCTGCAGTGCTATACTGAAGCTGGAACCATCCTTATGACTATGCCATCATAGCATGGTTTCACAGTTGACACCGAAGATAATTTCATTCTGAGACTACTATTTACTGAAATCTGTGGGGGAGGAGATAAAAGTCAGTTTCTTGTATTCTTTACTATAAAGCAAACAGCTTCTGATGTTTGTATAAATGGGATATTGAGATATTCTGTGCTTTTTCAGTAGTTACTGATTTTTTTTTTCATAATTTCCTCCCTGTGCAAACACTACTGCATTTCTTTAGAAAGATTAAGCACCAAGGATTTATGCCTTCATTAAGGTCCATGTTTTTGACCCGTTTGAAGAAATAAGAGATGGTGTGCTTTAAATATGGACTATAACGTTTTTCAAGCAACACACAGGGGTAATTGTGGGGAAGCTCTACAGTTTGGGGGGTGATCTACTTCATACTGTTTGAAACTCCCTTGACAAAGTCTTACACCAACAGATTGTCAAATTATTTGACATAGAAAATCTGCTGGGAGACATTTATTGAAATATGGTAATTAAGAGTACGTATTCCATAAGTTGGGGCTTTTAATACATATTTATAGAGCAAAGAAATTAGAAATCACAATGCTTTGAGCTAAACACAAACAGCAAAATATCAATTTTGCCCCACTGTAATGTGTTTATTTTAAGAAAAAGAAATCATTTAGCTAATCAGTGATTTGCATTCATATCAGGGCTGGGTTCTGAAGCACTAAGTGGGAGCTGGAGTGGGCAGCAAACTGAGTGTCTGAGTTAATGGCAAGGACAAGTATCCTGTGCTGCAAAAAGCAGGCAGTAAACATCTCGTTCTCCACACTTTACAGCAGAGGAACCGTGTGGAAATGGGTTTTCCACTATGACAGATTGCAGGCTACAGTCATACCCATCAATTTTAATGTAGTTTACTATTTAAATAGTTAGGGCCAAAATCTACAGTAAGGATCTGGAGCTGAAGTCTTTATAGGCTGAGTGGGAGTAGAATGTGCTCCTGTTTTTTTTTGTAGCAGTAGAGTGGTAGGTGTTAGAAGTGAAGAAACCAATTTTCTTTTGTCACAAAAAGACATGTAAATCTACAAATTTAAGTCTCAATTCAACAGGAGTTTTCTGTGAGAAATCCCAAGCCAGATGTTTTTGTGTAAAGTCCCAGCTTCACTGAACTCAGTGGATAAAACATCCCTTCCTTCACTAGAGGCACCATTTCACTTTTTGTTCAAATTTCTTCCAAATTAAAATTTCTGTACCAAAAATATTTAAAGAAACTTTTTTTCCCCCTCCTTTTTTCCCCCCCCCTCCTCAGTAGTAATCACTTTTTTTTGCCAGAAGCACTTTGGTCAGACCTACAAAGGAGCTGCAGACAGAAGCCATGAACAGATGTCCTCTTTGAGATCCTGCTGTGAGTTGGAAGGGGTTACTACTCTCAGCTGCTCAGCACCATTCCATGCTCTCCTCATTAAGCATCACCCCCACTGATGTGCTCATTGAACAGTTTGTATGAACACTTCCTACACGGCGCAGCTTCTGGCTGAGCCTGTTATCTTGGTACAGACCAACGATGAGCAAAACAAATGGGGCTGATTTTTGCTTAAAACAAATGAGGGAGCTCCTACACAAGTGGTGTGGGTAGATGGAGAGGGCAGCAGCCTTCGGCAGGGGAAGTACAGCAAGTAGCTAAAGACTGGAACTTATTCTGGTGGCATGGCTGGATTTGGAGAAGTCTGTCCATGGCTCAGACTAGCAGCTCCTCCAGTCTGTAATGGATGCAGAGCTAGCCAGACATCAGGAGGAATCTGGCTCCAAGATGTTCAACTAAAAGAGCATTTGTCCCCAGAGTGGTAGCACAGACATTGAAAGCTACTAAGGAATTACAGAAAACAGCTACCCAAGCTGCAGTTCGATAAGACTCACAAGTAAATTAATGGCACTGTAACTTCCCTACAAAAAACACTGGAGCATCAGCATCCTTGGACTGCTTTACAACTCTGGGGTGTATTTTGGCCCGTGAAATCTGCCTGATGTGCTGGAACCCAACTGCCCTCACCAGACAAGCAAACAAGCAAACCTCCACGGCCATGCAATTCTTTCAGGAATTAAGAAACATTCATAGGGGTTCTCACATCTTCCTAACGACAACAAACAGTTAGTCAAGTTACCTTTGTTAAGCAAACCAATTTTCATTGCTTTCATTCAAACGGCCTTAAAATAGAATTCTTGCCTGCTTTATTTTGTCAGATGCAAAGAAAACTGAGAAACTGTATCCATTGTTCCTTAAAAGAGCTTATTAGTGAAACAAAGACCTTTTTTTTCCAGTGAGTGCTGTTTGTGCAGTTACTTCATGACATTTATTTGGATTCCATCCCAGGGGAAAAAGGCCAAATTCAGTTTCAGAATTTGCCTACTACAGCATAAACAGTCATTAGTTAACAGATCTTTTTTGGCGGTCTTTATGTAGCCTCCAACATCAAAGCACGTGATATCCATGAAATAATCAAAGCAACATATGTACACTAAAGCACTGTACGTACATTATTTTTCAGTAGCCTAGCAATCCTCAGAAATTTGAAGAGGTTCTCCTAGGCCTTGAGCCAAAGCCCTTGGAAGCTGATGCTTTTTTTTTTTTTCCCCTTTGACTTCAATGGATGCCGAGTCTGGTCGTCAGATAATCACTGCCATGTTAATGGCAGACTACTTTCCATTTTTGTATTAATTTCCTGCTCAAGGAAGATACAGGACTGAAAGCACTGGAGAATGGAATCATTTGCCCTGTCTCACAGGGCAGAGAAAGCCTGGGTAACAGCAGCCAGGTCCCCCCCTTAGGGCTTCACTGATTCATCCTAACCATGGCATGGAAGAATGAGTGGTTACTTCCTTTGCCACAGCTTTTCCCGCTTATGAAGGGCAGTACAAAACCCTGCAACAATCATGGTGGTTTTTGTGCTGTGTCCGCTAGAATTGGGAACAAGGCCAATTTATTTTTTCCTCTAACACCAAGCTGCTGGCAGTCATTTCTCCTCTAGGTGCAAGTTTTTAGGGAAATGCTGCCTATCTCAATGCTGGCTGTCTCACACCTGACTTTGCATCCTATTTTTCTACATCCTGCCACATTACTGGCACTGCTTATACTTTCAGATCTTACATAACATCACAGTTCTTCTCCAAGTCCTTCAAAGAAAAAAAAAAAAAAAATCATCCAACCAGAACTCAAAACTAACAAAGTAATTCATTTGCCAACCCCTCCTAACATGAACAAGTGACATTATTTGACATGAGTCAGGGGGGATAGCCTTTTCCTGTGTTAGCAGCAGAGAGTCCTTCTGCTCTTGCTCTGCATTTGGTCTTGAGCACTGCTGAGATCTGGCTTTTGAACAGGACAGAGGTGCACCTATAAAGCAGCAGGCAGCAGGTCAAGGGAGGTGATCCTGTCTCTCTGCTCTGCCCTGGCGAGATCTCACCTGCAGTGCTGCATCCAGCTCTGGGGTTCCCAGCATGGGGAGGACATGGAGCTGTTGGAGGGAGTCCAGAGCAGGTCCACCAAGATGATCAGAGGGATGGAGCACCTCTCCTGTGATGAAAGGCTGAGAGAGTTGGGATTGCTCAGCTTGGTAGAGAAAAGGCTTTGGGGTGACCTAATTGTGGCCTTCTAGTACCTGAAGGGAGCCTACAGGAAAGTCCCTATAGAGAGGGACTATTTATAAGGACATGTAGTGACAGAACAAGGGGGGATGGCTTCAAACTGAGAGTTGGTTTAGATCAGATGTTACGGCGAAATTGTTTACTGTGAGGCACTGGCACAGGCTGCCGGAGAAGCTGTGGATGCCTCATCTCTGGCAGTGTTCAAAGCCAGGTTGGATGGGGCTCTGAGCAACCTGGTCTAGTCAGAGGTGTCCCTGCCCATGCCAGGAGGGTGGGAACTGGATGATCTTTAAGGTCCCTTTCAACCCTGGCCATTCTATGATTCTATGAAAAGTTTGTCTGTCTGAAATGGCTGTGAGTACACGGCCTGGTTTGATTAAATGAAATCTATTTTAAGGACAGAAATTTGCAATTTGTACTGGCAAAGGGGCACAGCAGACAAGTTTTGTTGAAGCTGAAAGAGGTAGTGGAGTTGGCTTGGGAGGAACATAGATGCTTCTGGAGAGTGAAACCTAAAACTAAACTTATGTAAGAACCAATGGTAAGTAGTTTATTGGTAGCTGAGTGAAAACAGAGTTCTGAAAAAGAGTGTGACCGAGAGGAGAGCTAGTGCATGGGTAAAGGACTGCAACAGGGTTTAAATTTTACAAGAAGAAATTGATGGAATAAAGACAGTATTCAAAAATATATAATTATTTTAAAATAAAATAAATTTGAGACATAATTGAAGGTTGAAAATAAAATGAATTTAGTGGAACTATTAAGGGCAAGATCCAAATCCCATTGAAGCTGGTAGAAAGACAATCACCATCTCCTACAGTGTTGGACCAGGACCAAAGAGAAGAACAAAGAAGTTTCCAATGACTGAAAAAGTATCAAGAAAATCTCAGTGGTTTCTTCACATCTGTGTTTGATAACAAAGAACACTGGCAACATTCACGAAGGATGCGTTTCTGGGTACTAATGAGTACAAAGTAAAGGAATCTGTGAAATAACCAAGTACAGGAACAAAATAAAGACAGATAAGTAGAAATGGATTATACCAACAGATGAAGCACAGTATTTTTGGAGTTCATCTGTGCACTGTATAATTTTTCCTGCCATTTTGAGGAAAGTCTTAGAAATTGGTATTCTAGAGCATCTCTGAGCACACTGGGATGTCAGTTGCTAAAAAAAAGAATAGAAGGCTAATTTTAAAAATAAATTTCTCTTTTTAAAAGACTTTGATATATTCTGGCCAAATACTAGTAAATGAAATGGACATTTTTGGCTATTACTTATAGAAACATTCCCTGCAGAAAAAACAAGCCATAAGGTGATTTGCGATGAGACACAAAATGTTTGGTCTGGGCTTTTATAAACAAACAAACAACAAAAAAAACCAAAGCAACAATAAGCAAGCTAAAATATTTCTGAATATGAAATACCATGTGTATTGGACATAGAGCACGCTCTGGATTTAAATATGTCACTATCAGTATGAGCTTAGGCATGTCTGAACAAAATACTCGATATCTTTGTGTACGAACATACCCACCGGCAATCCGTGGTTCCTTGTCCCAACACATCCTTAGGAATTGCAATGAATTGGAGAAGTAAAATTTTCTAGGCTATCACCTTAATATTTTTTTCTTGTATGTTGGGCTATTCTTTTGTTCCCACTGTCACAGCTGAATGCAGAAGTCTGGACTGGTGAATAACTGGGGGTTAATTGCAAATTGCTCAGGGTATTTTGTACACTACTTTGCTGTTAATTGTTTTTAACCTGCCATGCCTGTTGCAGCAGGAGAAGTTGGGAAAGACAGGACAGACACCATTAAAGCTGCATATGCACTGCAGTGGAAGAAACACACTGGCATTTTCTAAGTCAGATGCTAAGGCTATTTAGGAGAAAACCTTCAGTATGTTCTTCCTTGGGGTAAAACAGAAAAAAACCAGACCATGCAGAGACATAAACATTCAGAGCTACTCCACGAGCCCAAACTGGCTGCCACTCTTCCATCAGTCAGTCCCTGTGAAATCTGCTATAATCTCATGACCCAGCTGTGAACTGTTCCCTTAAAAAGCAATTCCTCTGGCTATTGGGTTTCTGATTATCCAAGGCAGCCAGATGCAAACAGAAGACCTGCAACATATTTCAGGTGCTATTGAAATGCAAATACATATAAGGTATATTCTTTCTACTTCTCCTGGAGACACATATTTCAAGCAGTTTCATTTGCAATGCAGATTTATTATGGGAAAACATTGTGCTCTGAAGTTAGAAATAAGTGACTTACTCTTAAAGGTCTACAGACTTTAACCTGATTTCTGCCCCCTAAGAACCAGGAAGACTTTAGACCTCTGTGGTTGCACAGCTAGGATTGCGAAAATGCCCTGCAGTACAAGCTCCTAGACTTCAGTCCGAGCTGCTTTAAATGTCCAAAAAGATGTAGTCTCTGGCTCTCCGTCATTTCCTCTGGGAGACAAGTTCTATTATGTCAGAGCTTTTCTCCCTGTTCCGTAATACGTAGCCCCTACTGATATTTAATGACATAAACCACAACAGATGGCTGGCAGAGCACTGTGGTAAGTTAATAGCAACTCTTGTAGGCATTTAGAAGCTTGAAAAACCTTGGACGAATCCTCTAGTGTGGATTGTAACTAAAAGAAAAAGGAACTACAGAGATAACGTCACAGATATTTTTGTCCTACTTGAAATGTAGGACCTGTCACTGGTACCAAAAAATAAGAAAGATTTTATTAATAAACTGAAAGTCAGTGAAAACCTCTCGCTATGCATAAACTTTTGGCCTGCTTTCACAAAAAAGCTCACAAAAACAAAACCAACCTCCCTTCCTACAGCATTTTGTATGTGCTGCTCTTCCAAAGAAAGGCAGAGTAGCAGGTGATGTTATTTTATGGTGTCACATGTCCTGTCTGCAAATTCCTGAGGGAACCTCCCAGTCTGGGATTCCAACAGGGAGCACCAGCCCAGTGTCCATTAGCAACTAGCTGACTGCGCAGATTTGGCAGGTGCCAGGTTACAGGTGTGGGGCTGGATGCCTGACTGAAGAGGCACATCACTCAATCTGACCTCGAGACAAAAGCTTCCAACACATTTTCTCTATAGAGGTGAAGTTCAGTGTCTCTGACATCCTTCTCTTGAACTCTGACATTAACCTCTGAAAGGTGTTTAAGTGTTCCACTCCCACTGACTACAACAGCATTTAAATACCTCTCAGTACGTGCCTGACGTGAACAGCTACTTTAAAACCCAATCCCAAGTGCCATTTATGGCTTTCTGTCTTCCCAGCCATTCCAAAATCCCAGTATTTCACTTTCTTTAGATCACAGCTACCAAAAATCAAGCACAGCATTTGCAAATCCCTTCCCCTTTGCTGCTCATGTTCCCTGGCTGTGAAGGAGGACAGTGATGTATGACGTGCTTTGGCTGACGATGCCCCAGCCCTGCCAGCAACCACCACTGCCCCAGCTCAGCCTGCTGCAGGGAATGCCACGGGATTTTCTTACATGGAAAACAAACAGTGCCCCTGAGCTGTGCCCCGATCCCCAGCAGCGATGCTGGCGAAACTCGCAACGCCAAAGCTCAAGCGAAGGGAGCTCCAGGCTGAGTTTTTGTCATAACTTGCATTGTATAATGGGGTCTGGAGAGCTGCTGGTTTCTGAGCAAGAGGGTATTAAATGGAATTCTGCAGCTTAAGGGCCAGGGGATGACGGCTTCTGTGAGATTTTAATGAATAGACATTACAGCTCGGACTATAAATAAGTCGCTTAGAGGACTGGTATGTACACACGCTCGTGTAACATTCCTGTTGATTTTATTTCCAGCAGTTATGGCCTCTGGGTGAAATGACAGCTCCCCGTAATGGGGTTGGCCAAGCACCCTCTCCAAGGTGCTCTCCTCCATGCAGGCTTGGCACACAAAAAGGGATGGGCTAAACTCAAGCACAAGGAAGTTTAAATAAAAACCAAAGAAATAACACTTCACTACTTCAGTACTTTCAAAATTTCATGGGGTTTCTAAAAGGAAATATGAAATGCTTGTCTATATTTAGGTCAGTTACATAGGGCTGCATTTACTTTGTAAATCTATCACTTCTCTTTCCCCCCACCCCAGTCCTCTCCACTCAAGCCAGAGGCTTTTCATTTTTTCCTTCATAGACTTAAAAGCACTGTTTTGGGGTCTGGCATAGCCTTCTGGCACTTCAGCCTACCTTAAAGTTTTGGTAGGGGAAGCTGGAAGGATTTCCGGGTAAAAAAGCAAGAAAGTTCCAGTCTATAAAAATCTCCTTTTAAATTCAAAATTTCAGAAAAGTAGCAAAACTTGTTACATATGGGTTTAGATCCCAGGTCCGGAGGCTGGAAGACCAGTGGATCTGAGCCTTCTCCTTGGAGCCTCCCAAGTTACCAGCTGGGCTAGAAGAACTAGAAATGAGTGGGTAAAGCTGGTGTACCTGTATACTTTGTATATTTTAATAGCTATTTCCTCTTTTTTGTGTTTGCTGAACCCAAGAATCTAGGCCATGGAGGAATACCCAAATCAAATAGCAAACTGAGTTGGCAAAGGAATCTAGAAATGACCGTTCCAGGGAAAAAAGGTGCAACTTTAACAAAATTATCAGTTGGTTTTATGACTTTTCTCGTTCCTAGGGACAACAAAGTGCGGACAAAACACTTGTTTTGGGAGGGATTTGAAACAGTGATGGATCAGTATATAAACAGTACTTAATATAAAGTACATTATAGTGCTTTTCCAAAATATGCCTGAATTTTTGTATGTTCAGCTTTGAGATCTATTTTAAGTAGTTGAATTAAACAGGAATTTTGCCAGTGATATCTGACTAACTAGGGCTTGACCATAGCTTTGTCACACATTATTATAGTCCAAGTTTCTAAAATATAGTTTCTTGTGCCTTTCAACATCCATGTAGCCTAAAGGAGTTCCCTTGTACTGTCACTGTATTTCTTTTTGCCACTAACTTCTAACAATTTCCTGTTTATCTAAAAATTTTTGGAGGATATGTACTGAGTATCTCTGAATCTTCCTAGAGGTCTGACTGACAAATCTACAGGGAAGTCTAAAACCAGCCAGGACTCCATGAGAGTTACACACCAGCTGGGAAGTCTCTTTGTGTCTTGCTATTGCCAAATGTAGGTGCAGTGCTACAAAATATTTAGTGTCTTTCATTTTTATGTTCATCTAATAGATGCCAGCACCTATTTACTCTTAATCTAAAAATAAAACACATGACAGAAGTATTTTTCACTATTTTCATGATGTAAAATGCCTTTGCCTTCAGAAACTCTGAGCTGCTGATGAATGTAGTGGTGTAGTTTTAAAGCTGGCTTAAAAAGAATGAATAGCAGTGAGCATTTAGATTTACTTTAGTTTTAGCAATGAAAGTGTTGTTTTTTTGGTTGCACAGAGAGGCAAAGTGAAGAAAAGGGAGGTCATTCTCCTAAAGGGTCAAGACATGCTTGGCACACTGCACAGCATGGATCTTCCAGAAGAAGATAAAACAACAATGCTAAAAGTACGGAATAATGTTCATCTTTTCCATTTTAAACAAGAAAGTGAACTTTGTCAAGCTAGGATATCAGTGAATAAACATAACTGTTTTTCAATAACATGCAAAAATCACTCAGGTAAATTCAGAATCTTTCAGAGCTAAGGATTATTCTGGTCAGAGAAACTGTGAGCTGAGGCAGCCTCTCTGGAGCAAACTCAGCATCGCCACCTGAAGCTAGATTTAACAGAAACACAACCTCTGCATGCGGTAGGTAGGGCCAGCCTTAGTTTCATGAGTGGCCTCTTTGATGTTACTAATTGTATGCTGTATTTTAGAATTCAGAATAAAGTGGTGGCCAGTTGGCTCTTTGATGAGGTATTATTCATAAGCAAATGGGGCGGTTACTGTGAGGACGTGCTGCGTGTGGCTGAGGTTACTGTGAGGACGTGCTGCGTGTGGCTGAGGTTAAACACACCAAAACAACTGTTCTGGTTTCTAATTTGAGCAACACAGCAATTACTTCTCTCTGACCTACCTGGAAACCAAACAGAAGGGTTCATCCCTTCCTTTTATTGACCAGACAAGTTCAGTCACACATTTTACTTATCCTATCATCACCACCTAATTGCTTATAAATCTTCAAAATTAGCCTGATACTCTGACAGACTTAATATGGAAATGTTAACAAAAATACATTATAGAGTTGCTATCTTCATCCAAACCAAACGAAACATAACCTCAGTTTAGGGTCTTCAAATTCCCTTAATGGTAATGCAAAATTGCTTTTCAAAACAAGCTTTTATTCAATTGACTGCTACATTGTTTGAGTGCAGGATGAGCAGGTGATCCCACACTTGGAACCTGATCTAGGGGCTGATAAATAAATGCTGCAGATAGGCAGGATGTCAAAAAACTACAGGTTGCACAGTTCACTTATTCCAGAGCCCTGAAAAATCACATTTTCTAAGGAAAGGCAAGACTATGAAACCTAGTTGCTAGGGTGGAAGGCAGAGCAGAAATCAAAGAACCAAAGCATTGCCTTCGGTGAGAAGATCACAACAAATTCTACCTGTTCATTGGGCCTTGCTCCTTCATTTGGTGACAGTCAACCCTTACTACCTCTGGTCTTTGCTCCTGCTGTTATGATAAATCCTGAGCCCATTATTGTGAATGGTTTTGTGAGTGACAGACACCCGTGGGCAATGCACACACAAAAACCTATACCTGTTTTTGAGAATGCACTGCCCACAGGCACCTGTACAGGTGACAGATATTGTCCAAATGTCCTCCTATAAAAGACACTCACTGCAATGTGTCTCACTGGTAAAAACAGTGAGCTGTGTTACCATCAGAACAATTGCTGATGTGCATATCTGATTTTCCTGACATTAAGTGAATTTAAGTGTTCTGGGCACAGCATCAATGTTCTGGCAATTTTCTTATGCTTTGACTTTCTCAAGGACAAAAGCAGAAGAATACAGAAACTTTCATGGATAGAGTCACTTTGAATTAAATTCTGCAGGTTCAGACGGTATTAATGCAACCAATAAAACAGGAAACCTTTTCATATTAGTATTTCAATACATGCTTTTATTTTTGTAGTGTTATTTTCATCCCATGTCAGACAAAAATTTACTGCAATTCTGAAATGCTGAAAATATTTTCAGAGGATGTGATTAAACAGAAAAAACCCAAACCAAACAGAAAATAAAATCCATACAAAGATAAATAAGACAGCATTCCTCATGGTAGACTTGGCAGTGCTGGGTTAATGATTGGACTTGATGATCTTAAAGGTCTTTTCCAACCCTAAGTGATTCTGTGGTTCTATGCAACAAAAACCTTGTTTACCTAGACATGGAGAGCTGAAGCTTTAGAAACTAAGGGAATGTCTGCATCTTTTAAAGCCTCTCTTATAAACATCCTTTTCTAATACTGTCAAAACAAAAAAAAGACTCCAATTTTTAAATTAACTTGTCAGCGTTTGTGAGATGCTAAGCTAAAGAGAAAAATACAGAAGCTGTATGTGGCCACATACACAGATTTTCTGTATTCATGATGTTTTCTTTTGCTGTGTTGACAACCTCAGTCCTTCACTCCTAGTAACCACAAGAGAGATACACCTGTAGCAACTCAGAGCCTGGAAATCAAGCCTTTAAAAATCAGCTTCAATTAACATGCCTCCATGTCACCTGGTGTACCTTGGAGGCGAAAAAAGTGGATATGAAAGTGTGTTTGTTTTCTTTTGCCATGCCTTGCAATAAGAAATTTCATTCAATATTTATCTAAGGATTTCAGTAGTAAGTAGAGAGTTTGTGGCAATCCAGTGAATGTTTTCACAGCGCTGTTGTTACGGCAGTTGTAAAGTTTCACTTATGATTGAATGTTCAGGGCTGGTAAACTCCTGTGTCTCTTTACTGCTCACAGATGTGTCAGAAAAAAATTTACTAAATGC
The DNA here is from genome assembly GCA_013390045.1 of Picathartes gymnocephalus. Taxonomy (NCBI): domain Eukaryota; kingdom Metazoa; phylum Chordata; class Aves; order Passeriformes; family Picathartidae; genus Picathartes; species Picathartes gymnocephalus. The sequence goes on along the minus strand of WEKY01002108.1, from coordinate 44,189 downwards.
CTGTTTTTCATACTGCTCTGCTGATCCTTTTTCAGTGGACATTCCAAAATGCAAGTTAAATCTAATGGTGAATGTATCTTCCAGATATTCACATTAAAGAGCGTAATTCATGTAACATAAAACATACTACCATAACAAAGCTCTAAGATTTAAAACCACATTTTTTTGGAAGCAAGATCTAATTTCATCCCTCACAAATGTTCTCAATTCAATTACTGAAATAAATATATATGTGTGTGTATATATATATATATATATATATGTTTTTTATATATTTACTTTATAAAAATACATGCAGGTAAATGTAGCTATCTGCAAAAGGCACCCACAGGTTCTGTCAGTTGCATGCAGCTGTAGCTACCTGACCGTGAAGGAGTGTGTTACAAATTTTACATAGACAGTGAAGTCTATTTTGGCATTTTGTTCTTTTATTTAATCTCAGTCATCTAGGTAGTAACGCCTGGTATTTCTCGGTATCGCTGCTCAGTCTCAGAATGCCTCGTACATCCAGCGTAAACAGTCCTTTGGTTGTACAAAGCTGCCAGGAATTCTCTGGAAGTCAAAGGTCAAACACACACTGCCTGTTCAAGGTCCTATTTTTATAAACATTGGTGACCAATGAATACTGTGAATTTCTTTTCCTCTTTCAGGCTCATAACACGCCTTTTCGGATAATAAGTTTTAGAAGGACATCAGAACCTGCCATCCCCTCCTGAACGATACCAGAGTCTATTCCACCAGTGACACACATTGGTTCACATGTGTTGGGTTTTTTAATCCCCTTAAAACTTCTGTGGGCAACTGCACGGACCAGATACAACTGGATACAATTTTTTTCCTGCAATCAGATCAGGCAGGAAAGAAAGGCACTTTTCTGATAAACAGAGAGAAGAAATGATTGGCACCTTGCAAGACCAATTAGTTTAATGTACTGTACTCATCTATTACAGATATACTGGTAGAAAAATGGTTTAAGCAGTCAATACAAGTCCTTGGGCTCTTAATTTTTATATAATTGAGATGATGTAACTGCACAAAAAACTGCAATGTGTTTCAGCTAATTAAATACATGTAAGACTGAAACTAAAAAAAGGCCAGTACCTCCATTCAGACTGGAAAGCATGTTAGATGTACCACAGAGCAATGCTACAACCAGCGTCTTGATTTTATAACTTTACTCTGCTTTTGTGAACGTACAGTTATTTACATTACCAAAATGGATTTTCCTGTGATGTATGACTAATAAACACTGACGCTCAAGCACCTGCAAAAGAAATGTCGCTTCTTTGTAGTCTCTGCCATGAACATTTCACCTTCTATCATCTGAAATGATCTCAAATTCTTCTCATCAAAGTATATGTTACTGAGGAAAGGAGCCTACTTTAGTACATTAAACACATGTTGTAACATCCACTCTATTTAATCTTCCTGCCTTTTCCCTCTGAAAAGGATGCTGTCATGCATGAATATACCATTCCTTTACATAACTCCTGCCACAAGGCCAACCATGTCTTCCACACAAGCCTTTGTTGTGGTTCACTGTCTTTTAAAATCATCTTTTCAGCTGCACTGGAATTAGCCTTCATCCATCATGCTACGAACCCAAATAACAGATTTCATGAAAACAAAGTCTAATTTTATAGATTTTGTTCAATGGAAACAAACCCGTTTTATGCCGGTGCTGTTGCTAACCAGATGACCATGTAGATTCTAAACATCTACTGAGGTGCCAGAAGGGGAGAGAAGTAGCACCTCCCTCCAACTCTCACAAAGACATTCCACGTTGGGATTATGGAAAGAAAGACATGCTAACTGTACTGAGGTAAACACCATTTTTATAGTGATAGCATAAGACAGAGCTGTCTTATCATATTGAGTCTCTGTGATGGAGTACCTGCTTCTTTCAGAGTGCACATACTGTCCTGCAATGAAACCAGTTGTTATGAGATGAGTTCCACCATATACAAAAAAAGTGCTGCAGCAGTTCAGTATTAACTAGTTTTGACACAAATTACATGTGGCATGCACCATCTGGTTTAAACAAAGAAAAAAAAAAAAAAAAGGCAGACAAGGCAAGGAACAGGCAGGGAGACTCCACTGCCTTTCGTGACTGAGTAGGATCAGAGAAAAGCAAGCTTGAGCAGCAGAGATTTGCTGCAGGTAATGGTATCAGGGTATAAAAAATGGCAGCTGTCAGAGAGATCCTGAACTTATTTCAAAAGGCTCAGGAACAGAAGGACCTTCGCTAATTAAATATTCTATAAAGCAAAGAAAACGTACAGGACAAACAATAAATCACACAGCTCCTTAGAAGTGACTGCACTTTGGAAAAAAAAACCAAACAAAACCAAAAAACCCCAGTGATTTTTATGTAAGGAAAAATATTTCAAAGTGAGTATTCTGTGCAAAGCCATACGCAGAAAGTGTTTCTGTGTTGTGTAAACTTCATAGAGTTCTTCTGTTCTCTGTTCTGTGCCTCTGGGACCCTGTCTGGCACCGTTTGACCTCCAAGGAGCTTTAATGAAAAGCACATCAAGCCCAAGCAAGGGACGTTTTGATGTTAGCACTGCACATCACTAAAGAAACCAATACTTTTCAAGTGGTGTTGCACCTCCTCCAGTAAAAGCAGCTTGTCCTCAAGACAGCAGTGTAAGGGTTTGAAAATGCAGCAACTCTGGCAGCTCTCATGCTTGCACCGAAATAGTCATGAGTCCACTTATGACAATTCCTGTGGGAAAGGAGACTATCATTGCATTTATCTTGCAGGCAAAATATGCATCAGTCCCAAACACAGAGTGCCACAGTGTCACATCTGAATACAAAGTCCTCTCACTGTCAAAATACTATTTCTGGGATTGGCAAGACCTAACACGATGTCCACCTGGAGCAGCAGAGCTGTCCTTGGCAAAAGTAGTTGTGATGGCCAGCTCTCCCCATCATCTTAGACAGACCATGCTCTTCAGCTGAAATGTATTCACCTTAATGCACTTGACCAACAAGCCCTACAGCACACAAATCCCTAAGCACAGAAATTCAGAGGGCCAACCTGATGGGCTGGGAGAATGAAGATGTGCCTTCCTAGCTGCAGTTAGATAAGGCAGCCACTCACCTGGACATGCCAGCATAGACTTAGCTGACCTCTGGACACATTCTAAATGGCACTTGAGCAGCAGGCAGAGTTGCCTGGTCAACAGAATTTTAGACTGATCTCTCAAATGAAATTCAAGCGCTTTAACGAAAATGTACTTTACAAATATGAAATATACATTTCAAAATGGGGCTTCACAATTTTTTTTTTTTTTCCGATGGGAAAAGTACCATACTAAAACTTCCTGGCACAAAATTCTCAAATAGCTTTAGAAAAAAATGTAAAAATAACTTCAAATCTAAAAAATCTGAAAAAACTGAGACATTTAAAATCAGTGATCAGCTCCTCTCAGAGCTGAATACAAGCACTGAAATTTACTGGCTTTATAGGTGCTACTGTCCTGAAGTGTAACATTGCCTAACTTGCTACTTGTGATCCTACTTCTGATCTTAGAAGCAAGGTCATGATCCTACAACCTTAAAGTTAATTGCCAGTTTTTATACACACTTTGATGTGAACTGAAGTAGGGCTCAAGGCAATCATGGATATACTTAAGCTCCTTTAAATCAAAGTGACTATGGGAAGGGGAAGACGGCAGCAGCAGTGCCCTTGGAAACACCCCGTAAAAATGGAAATTCTCCCTTCCTGAAGCAACTCCCATTCTCTGCAAATCTGGAGGCTCTGTCAGCAGTTAGTAAATTAGCTGTACTTTTTCTCCTGTCTTTCTCTTTTGACTCTAAGACAGCTATAAAAGATCAGAGGCTGAGCTAGAAAAATGCTCATGTAATAATATTCAGTGGAAAATACTGAACATCATAGCTCCTACTCAGTATGTATTTAACAAAACTGGTTTTGATGGACAAGGAATTACTACATTTAGAAAAAAACCTCCAACTCATTATCCAGAGAACAGATGGGAGAAATGCCAGATTATGTACAAGCACACAGATGAGTGCTTTCATTGGAAAACTATAGAAAGAGATGTCACGGTTGGCTTAGGAAGAAATGACAGATATTGATATAATCACATTAAATGCAGAAGTACCCATTTCATATCTGTAATTATTATTGTTTTCAATTTTCAGTATTTCAAGCCTCTGTGGGTTGTATCTTTTGAAAGAAGCTACTGAAGGAACCTCACATTTTCAGTAAAGTAGGGATTTCATTTTAAATTAAAGACTTTCGGGGTTCAAATGTAAAGTTCACAGTGATTTAGGTCATTAGGTTTTTTCCCCCATAACTTCTGTAAACTTACACTGTTTGCACATAACCAAACAACTTAATTCTACAACATTTCCATGAATTTGATGCACTAGGTAGGGACAACCTCAAGCTCAAATATAGGCTGGGCAGAAAATGGATCAAGAGAGGCTCTGGGGCAAAAGACCTGGAGGTTTTTGTGGATGAAAATCCCAATATGATCCAGCAGTGCATGCTTGCAGCCCAGAATGCCAACTATATCCTGGGCTGTATCCAAAGAATTGTGGCCAGCAGGTTGGGGGAGGTGACTCTGTCCCTCTGCTTCATTCTTCTGGGACCCCATCTGGAGTGCTGCATCCAGCTCTGGGGCTTCCAACACAAAAATGATGTGGACCTGCTGGAGCAGGTCCAGAGGGAAGCCACTGAGTCGATGAGAGGGCTGAAGCACCTCCCCTGTGAAGATGGGCTGGGAGAGTTGGGGTTGATCAGCCTGGAGAAGAAAAGGCTCCAGGAAGACCTTACAGCACCATCCTGATGCCTAAAACTCCTCTTACTCTAAAGCTTGCACACTCCAAAAGAGTGGCTCTCTTACTTTTGGAATGGATTTTTTGCTAAGCAGAACTTCACAATTATTCTCATCATGAGGCATCTGGTCCTAAGACTAAAATGTGACAAAACTTTTTCATTACATAAAAGAAAATAAAAATTACACATGGACGTACCTTGCAGACATCTCAAAAGCACTTCCAGGTTTAATCATACCCCATTCTCATTAATCTGTACTGCCATGTGAGATTTATCAGTGACTTCCTAAATCCCACACAACCGTGCTGATTGGTGAAAAGGAGTGAAAGACTGGAAGGAAATCTCATGAGTCCTGGATAAATGAATGGGACACAGGAGACTGCTGCTTTTCACCAGTCAACACTGTAAGACGTAACTTATTGGCACATAAAATAAAGTTGTTTAGCCCTGATTTCATTGCAGTGACCTGATCTTTGGGAATCTGAAGTTTTTGTCCTGGCAAATTGTCTGGTCCGTATCGCCAGAGATAAGAAAGTTAAAAATTTCTAGACATACATGGATTTTAGGGCATGTGGTTAGGGTCCTCTGCTTTCACACAGTAAGCAGGATTTATACATACAGGGACAAAAGGCCACGGCAGTTACAATTCCACTCTCCTTGTAAAAGCTGGAAGCTTTTTAAAAACAGTAAAGTCAGAGTTGTTTTTAAAGTTGGGGGGAAAAAAAAGAAATTTAACTACAAATGAGGACCTTTGTTCAACAAGCTACTCAAGCAGAACATAAATCTGAAGCAATAGCACTTCCAACTGAAGTAGACAGTAATCATTTATACTTACACATGGCATATACTTAAGTACCTTGATGAATTAAAGCCAAGTGTGCAACATTAAATTTGGGAATAGTCCCTTTCAAACAAAATGTTTTTAAAATTAATAAATAACCTTGAAATGTACTACACCTTAAATGTACTACACCTTCAACTTAAGTGTACTACACCTGCTGGAGAAAGCAACCTGCTGCAGGGAAGTTCAGTGGGGTCAGGTGGGTTAAGGCAGCCTAAAGAAGGTGTGTAATTGTTCACTTGTGCTTTGACCAGACTCACAAGCAAAACCCAAGCAATTCTGTATTATCCTGATATCCAGTCTGCACCTTTGTTAAATTTTGCCGTTCATGTGCATTTTATTTTTTTCACGTTTCAGGGAAGTATGTAAAGAAGAGCATCTCTCCATTAGATTAAGGGTACAATACACCTATTGCTGCTGAGTTCTTGGTGCTTTTCAGAGCCAGTTCCAGAAACTTACTGTCTTTTTCTTGAGCCTGCCTGTAGTCACATTGAGATTGATGAGATTTACACACGAGAAGTTGGAGTGAAAACAATCTTGAAAACAGCTGACTGATTCTTAAGCACCACTGTGTTGCATCATCCTGAATTCCAGAGGGTTGGAATCAATGGCACAGGGTCTAGTTGGAGGCCTCCAAGGTTAAGTCCTTGAGCTGGATGAAGGGGCAGGTGACTTGAGCCCCGGAACAGGTTGCCCAGAGAGGTTGTGGAGTCTCCCTCAGTGGAGGTACTCAAGAACAGTCTGGACACAATCCTGTGCCACGTGCTCTGGGATGGCCCTGCTGGAGCAAGGAGGCTGGGCCAGGTCCTTTCCTGTGGTCCTTTCCAACCTTACCCATTCTGGGTTTCCATGAATACTGAGGAAAGAGCCTGATGCTTTTACTCTGCTGAATTGTTGTAAAAGTGCCCACAACAGTAGCTCACAGCAAGTTTGCCTTTATCTCTTTTATGTCCTGGCTTCCCCTTTGCTTTTTAATTTTCCCTGTAGCTCACCCTCCTCTGCAGATGCTGTCTGGCTGATTACAAGCAGGCACAGGGACCCTGGCACACAGTTTGTTGTGCTTAGGACAGGGATGTGCTGTCTGACACAGTCCAAGAGGACCAGGACAGATTCAAGGGACTCACAGCTATGTTTATTTACTTATTTATTTTTCCTACCCAAACCAAATCCACACTTAGCTAGACGTGCATTTGCACACACACACTCTTAATAGAGAGCTGTTTTCTCATTTCACTAAAACTTCCTAATTTTTGAGCTTTCCTGGAATTACACCCCTATTTACCCAATGCAGCAAATTGCTTGTTCACTGATACATAATATCACCTCACCAACAGTGCATTTATGGAAGAAGAAATTATTACAGGACTTAAAAGACAGACAAGAAAACTCACTTTCTACGCTCATAAAATCAAAGCCTTAAGAGGGCATTGCATTTCCTCATTCAGTTAGCATGTGACATGCTTAATTGTAAAAGGTTTTGTAATCATCATCAAAATGTATATTTAAAATTGCAGGATGGGTCAGATGTTCTCTCAGATAATAAGAAAAGTTGTAACAAATACATTAAGAGTTGTATAGTCTATCCCATGCTTCCTGTGAAATGATAACTCTTCAGTAGTTCTGCCAAAGTACAACCCCTGGGCCTGATTTCCTTAATGCTGAATATTAAAGTTTTTTGAAACCTCAGACAAATTAACTGCCTTTTCTAAGAGCAATGTCAACAAAAAATTAATTTCTGTCCAAAACAAGAGGAAAAAAAGAATTTTTAGGAAAAGCTCTGGCCCTCTATCTTCTGAAGCAGAAAACTTAATTTTGGTAAGATGAGATTTTGGGCAAAGGATGTGATTTTTTGCTAATTATGAGAAGTCCACAGTATAACTGTCTGGAAAAGGATAGGTTTTACCTTCCCAATACAGAGATGCCAGCAGCAAATATCCCTTGGCAGTCATTTAGCCCATGCTCCCAAGCAGCAATACCCCAGGACTTTCACTCTGTGTGATATTCAGGCCTGGTGGGGGTGATGCCAAGACTGAGATCAACACAAGGAGTCTTTCCCAGTACTGCCAACTAATCCTGTCTGAGCCCAGACAATGCAGAAAAAACCCTGTCATTCAAATGAATTCAAGAGAAAAAACAAGACAAAAAAGACTGGAGTGGGAAGCACCTGGAAAAGCGTTATGGCTGAGGTGAGCCTGAGAACTGCATCACAGATCTCTGCAAGAACATTACTGTATTCTCTTTACTGAAGCCTTTAAGTTGCATTTAATGCACTTCATGACCAGGAGTAATTCCACAATATGAAAGAACTCAGTATTTTTCCAAATCCTACTGTGAGAAAGCAAGTTATTCAAAATAAACCCTTAGAAAGGCAGAATGATAATCAATCAAGGACTTTCTTTATCCAACAAAATCATTTTATTAGTCACCTATATCCTATAAGAATTTCTTTAGGAGAAACAGAGAACCCCAAATCTAGGCACATCTAGATATTAACTGCAATAGGCTTTGCAAAATTAAGAAGGAAATGTTTCAATGGGTTGTATTAAATTGTTTCCTTGAAAAGTGTATTAGGATCCTGGAGAATATCATAGCAGGAAGTGGCATAATGGAGGAAAAGGTCAGGCCTGTGGTGCCTGCACGTGATATGCTGTGGGACTTGTCCCCAGAGGAAGAATTTGGAGCTAAACATGGTATAGTCTGGAAATAGCCTAGCTACTCCCACACATCTCTGCCAGGAGCAGGAATGCCTCACCAGTACTTTCCATCCCACTCGTGAACACGTGCATTTATCCCTCCTGCTGGTCACCATTCATCATTAACCTGGCTACTCTGCACCAACTGCCTACAAGATGCAATAGAATACCAATGTAATAATAAAGAAGCTGTTTATGTGCTTTGACTTATTTTTATTTATGCATTCACAAACTAGAAGAAAAGAGTAAGAGCCTGAACTGTGTGACTGTTCCTGATCTCGACTGGACCTGAGCATAGTCCACAGGCTGCCTTCTAGAAATTGGAGTTATACAGTGTGTAGCTCAATATTGGCAAAACATTTCATTGTGCTACTGCCTCACAACAGAAAAAACTGGCTTGTTCTAGACAAATCAAAGACTGGAGGGTCTCCCAAAACTAGAAAAAAACCCCAAAAAAACAACCTCAAAAACATTCAGATAAAGGTTGAAGATACACCTCTCATGAGTTCCATATTTGTGTAGTTTTTATCATGATTTTTGCCCAAGAAGAGAACAGCAACAAGAAACAGATGAAGGATAAATTATGTACAAGCCAAAGCAGGACTGAACTTCGTTAATTCCTGGGGGACAGAGGGAAAGGGTAGAAAGAGGGTATCAAGAATGATACGACAGGAAACCAACATTTTAATCCAAATTCTACTAAATGCAGATGAAAGGTTTTTTTTTTTT
>WEKY01002108.1:307-25285 GCA_013390045.1 Picathartes gymnocephalus | reverse complement strand
AAAAAAAAAAAAAAGCAGAGATGATCTTATGGTCATTTCTTTTCCTTTCTTATAGGTATAAGAAAGACAAATAAAAGTTGTCTGTGTAGCATGCTGAGCACACGTGTTGTTCACTTACATCCCTTTTTCTCTGATCAGTGCTACAGGGTATTTAGTCCATACAACTGTTCCACATTCTCCCTCGGCATATGCACCATGCATTTCCATTCCACATCAAATGTAAACAATCTCTGCACAAGAATGATGGGTTTCAAGTCCTGCTTGGGTTTATCTTTGAATGCCAGACAAAACAGGCTTTATGTGGTTTGATAAAAGATCGAGTCATCCCCATTTGCAGACCTTACGTCCACTTGCATACCTACTCAAATATAAACACCACCAGCAGATTCCCAAACCAGCAACTAATCTGAAGATTGTTTAAAAGATTATTAACTGGTGAGGCATTATTTAATTCCTCCAATTTCCACCCCCTAACCCCCCCAAATTCCTGGATTTTATAGGATATATTGCATGTTAACTGAAATTCCTCTGGGATATCTGCTCTTAATAAGCAAGCAGACATCTGTGTGGATCATAAGCACACAGTCACTGCCAGTGTTAAGAATTATGAATATATGTATGTGTATATATAAATATGTGTAATACTTTGAATTTCTAAAGGTTTACACTCTGGCCTCAGCATTATGCTTCCCAACTGCTGTCTGCATGCAGAAGCACTAGAAATTTGCAGTAAAATCTATCACAACTCACTTAAATAGGAATTCTTCTCTTTAGGAGCATTTTTTTTGCTCTTCATAAAATCTGTAGAGGACTCCCACAGACGAATCATGCGAGTGAGTCACCAGAGCTTAATTAGTCATTGCTTTGGAGTACTAGCATAGCCTCTGTGAGCTATCTTGAGCTACCTTCAGCCAGTCTTCTTGAGAATAAGGATCATATTTTGTATCACTTAACTTCATTTTTCAGTGCTGAGGAAGTGTAAACTCTCATTTCCAGCAAATGAGCTAATAAGGTGCAGTACTTTCACTACCTGCAGCTATTTATGCTCAATATTAGATTTATTTAATATAATCACATTTACTCTGAACCAAGAGCTGACACTAGAAACAGACCACAAAACACCAGATGTGCTTGTAACACTGCTCGGCAGGCCAGGTAACTATACCTAAGCTACTGCACCTAGAAACTCTCTTACAGCTTATAGATAGCACTTAACATAGTTTATATTAAACCATTTCAAAATTTATGCAAAATTTGATTGGTTTTCATTTGTGCAGTGATAGGATCTAATGATCTTCAAACAGATAAAATCGGTGCTAACAAATGGATGCAAGTGAAGGCCACTTCAAAGACCTTGGGGTCTTCAAGGTATGGCTCTGCCAACCCTCCCGTGGATGTTCTCTGGACAGGCACAGGGGGCTGCTTATGCAGCCTCTGCAAACCCATCTGACCCCAGGCACATCACAGCAATGCCCCATGAGGCTGTGTGGGTGACCAAACCCAGCAGCAAGCAGCTGTGTGCAAAGCCTAGCATAAAAAGGGTCTATTGAAGAAGACAAGTTTCTCTGCCCCAGTTACCTTGTGTCTAGCGCGAGGCTTGTAGCAGAGTCTTAAAAAAAAGTGCAAGGAAGTACATATGCATAAAATCATGTTTTTCCCATTTTTTTTTACCAACTCATCGCTGACTACTGTTTAAAGTACTTGCTAAACTGGAGTTTACATACAGACATCCTGTTTAATAATACTCAAGTGAGTCTTTCTCCATGGCTTCACCTAATCTCTCTCTCAGTTTGTTTCTATTCTAGCTACTGAAGCTTCTGGCAGCAGTGAATCCAACAAGTAATTATTTTTTGTTTTCATTTTTTTTTTACCGTGTATGCCTGATAATTTTATTTTACCGTAGCTGGCAAGATGGGAAGTATAGGACACTGGACAAGAAATCTGTAGTTTTTCATTGTTTATCTACTGAAATATTATCAGATTGGTAAGAGAAAAGCTATTAAAACTGTAAGGCTGCCTAATGATCCAGATTGTTGAAGGATGTGCTTAGTTGTAGTTCAATTTATAGAAAATGGGTATCCTCCATCACAAAGTTCAGCACGGAAATTGCTTCCGTATGCTTGTACTGCAGCATCTGGAAAAAGACTAAGGATTAAATTAATAGGGATACTTAATCTTCCACATGCCTCAATATTCCTCTATGTCCCCCAGGTTATTACTTCTGCATTATTTCAAGGACTACATACAAGATGAGTAACTGCTTGGTGGTGTTTGTTTTGATTTTTATTGATTTCACGTACGTTTTAAAATTTCCAGCCAAACCCACAGCTTTTAGTTCCGTTTGTCAGTATTGGGAAGGCAAATCCTCACACATCTAACTGCAGAAGCTGCCAGTATTTCATACCTGAAATGTCTAGTGCATGTTCAGCCTGCAAAGTGCTGAGTATTTCCATGCCAGACACTTTCTGCAGCCACCTCTCCAAGTGATAGTTTTAACCTCTCTTTCCAGCACTGCCCAGAAAGTTAGGTTGTTTGTCAGTTTTTTTACCATCAGTATCTATTCAATTAAATTCAATTAATCCATTTCTATCCAAATAAAAATACAGCCCAAATGTGCAACAAGGGCAACGTCAGTCAAGGGCTTTTTCGAAGTTTGCACTAACTGCTCTGCTACCCTAAGAAGCAAGGTAACTGTTCCCAGGCTACAGAATGACATTAAAAATAGAGGAAAAACGCACCAAGGTTTGATCTTATGTTAAGTAATGCAGCAATTTCAGATGAAATTAGAAAACTGGCCACACATGAAGAATTCTTTTAGGTGAAAAAGCTGTCAACATGAAACCTGGTATTTTTGAACTCAGGATGATGCAGATGGTATAATACTTTTCTAAGTAAAATGTTGAACTATTTAATGTGTGCTGGTTGGATTGTAAATATGGAGCGTCAAACAATGAGACATAAATCAGTACAGATCTATATTTTCATTTATGACAGAAATGCTGTCATAAAAGTAACATATGCTGAGCAAAACTGTATCACAACCAAAAGAAGTCCTCTCAAAGGCATACAACTTTAATAAAGCTCAGTGCTTCTGCCTACTGTGATGAGGGAAAACTAAAATGTTGGCTCCTCAGGTCAAGGAAAAGACCTTTAATGGTCTCTGCAGCATGCCCACAACTTTTCTGCATTGGATAGGCTGAGAGTTCATTATTAGAAATTGCATGATTACAACTTCCCTTATGATACACTAAAATAGCAGATTTACTAACAGTACAGTGAGATCCCTCTGCAATATATAACTCAAGTTCATATATTTTTAAGCAAATCAGTAAGATAAATAAATCAGATATGAAACCTTTTGCACTAGGGAACTCTTAGTTGATTAGAAAGCAAGAGTGGGGAAGAGCAAGAATCAAGTCAGAAACTTGATCTGGACTTATCAATGGTCATTCTGTTCCTTGGAACTGTCTTCAAAATGGTCCCAGTCAAGCTGATTTCTAATACATGTATGGATAAAATCAATGCTTCGGTGAAACTACTACAGAAAATTATTTAGCTAGAAGAAAATGTCATACCATGTATATAAATGTTGTAATATGCAGTCTTCATCACTTTTTGAAAGCCACCTCAAACAAGCCTTTGCACTTCTTTCTCTTTAAAGTTACATAGCCAGCACTCACCACAAAAAAATGTATCAAATATTTATCATATGCTTACAATTTTACTGACCTCTGTATGTTTAGCAATCATAGACACGGTAGATGGAAGTCAGGAAACCAAATCAGCATAACCAGAACTCAAAAGGCCTCAGTGAGAAGTACACTGCCTTCCAGCTTTGGTTTCCAAGATCAGCTCAGATTTCTACCAGTCAACTCAATAAGCACAGCAGCACCTACTTTAGGGTAGATGTTTTCATGTGATAGATCCATTTTTAATTGCTTTTAAAAGTCGTGCTATCTGCTTTCTGAGTAAATCTGAAAAACTGCAATGATCTCTGTGTTGGTCTTTGGGTCAGTATTGGTTAGAATACAAGGGTTCAGCTTCTCAGCTGTAAGCACGCCAAGTGTGTATAAGCTTGGAATTAATATTGTCTTGCAGAACTGTTTGATTCACATTACAAGGTGTCACATGTCTCACTACCACATGTCTTCTGTACAAATAAAAATGTCCATTTAAATCTCTACAATTCAAAATTTTACAAGAGATAGCAACATTTCATTCTAATGTTTCATGTAACTGAAAAAGACTATTATAAGATTTTAGTTATGACTTTGGCAATCCTGATATTAAAACTGTATTTATTGTCAGATATAGGAGCAATTCTGAGTACATAAGAAAGGATGCCCAGAAAACTGCTTTGGATTGCAAGAAACATTCTTGAAAGGCAAACTTTAAAGTGTTCAAATCATTGCAGAAGGTTAAGTTCTATTTTTAAAACAACCTAATGGCAAAAGAGCATAATGTCTACTGCTCAGAATAGTTTTTAACATTTTTTTTGTAAATCTAGGTTGTGTTATTCTACTCTGGGAGGTCCACAGGCAGGACCTACAGATATCTGGGGTAGTCTGGTTTGGAGGGACAAAAGGGAGAGTCCAGGGACTGGCCACTTTTAGCCTTCACTGCATATTCCAGATGATTTTGTGCAGTGCCCATATTTAAGACTGAATTTCCTTAGGGCAGCCAAGCAGCAAGCCTGGATGATTACCTGAGAAGTGCAAACTGCGCCTGTTATAGCTAAACTAACGGTTGGCAAGAGGCTGAAAAAGAACAGATTAATGTGAAAATTAAAAAGCTAGCACTGCAGTCATTTATAGCCAAGCTAAGATTAGTGTCGTGAAAGGAAAATAGGAGCTGCAGGACACAGAATGTCCCAAGTGTGCTGTGGGCTTGCTCCTGGCTGGAGCTGCTGGGCACACCCAGCATTAAGCCCCTGGCAGGCAGCGCTTGCGGCGTGAGGATGAAGAGTTCTGTGTGAGGAGGAAGGGCACTGTGCACACACAGCTGGGCCCATCTGGAAAAAACTGTTTTTGATTTTGGGCTTGGTAGCAAGCCAGCTGTGGCCAGGTTCCTCGAGGGTAGGCTGAATAGTCACTCACAGATGTTTCAAGGATGAAAAGAGAAGGCTGGTCACCGCAAATAAATTGATTTGCTGCTGTAATCCTGCTCAACAACCTTCCCTGAGGTATCCACACGCACACGCTCGGACCACTGGCACTGGGCAGGCTGTGTGAGCCCCGCCTGGGCGCTGCACTCCTGCTGTCACATTCCCACTGGAGCACGGCTGACCGGGCTGTGGGCAGCCCCCTGCACCCAGCACGGCAAGACACCTTTGGGAGAGCACAGTATCTGCCACCCGCAGCTTTGCAAGCAACAGAGAGCAATGGCAAAGCCAAAATAGGCCATGGTTACACGTTGCAGTGTGATTTCTTTTCACGAAGGCCTATCAGGCTCTGCAGTTTCTAGTCATTCACCAAACCACCTTTTCAGTGTCTTGCCAAAATAACAGCATTCAGCAGGAAGGAATCTGCAGGATTGTCAGTGTGATTCATCCCTTTGGCTTTTGTGTGTTAGGATGCAATCTTTAGGTTCAGGACCACAAACTGCGTATATCACAAGGTCAAAGTTTCTCTCAGTGCACAAGATGAACAGGCTACAGGACTCTCTCTTCCTTAAATGTTCCTAAATTTACAGAAGAAAACACCACATTTTTCTCAAGTAAATACTTGAAAATTCAGGTTTTTTGCCATAAAGGATCATAATTCCTGTACACTGCTGTTTAAGTATTTTATTTTAAAATGTTCCTTTTAGGTGCCATCCCCTCTGTATTGCTGGCTGTATATATCCCTCCTCTGATTTACAGGAGATTTTTCAAATGCACAAGAGGTGTTTAGATGCTGACACTAGCCTGCAGCACTGAAAATCTCTCCTCCTGAAGTCCAAGACTGAAAACTAATTCACAAACCAAATGGGATGAAACTGTTTAAAATATTTTGTCACCTTAAAAACCACCTGATATCCTTAATATATTGCTCGGCTCAGGAAGGATTTAACGTATGTTGAAAGCACACCAAGCACCTTGTACTTTATGGGAAAGAGAGGGCCAATCTCTGAGAGCAAAAACACCAAAAAATTAGCTTTGGCCACGATCTATAGCTGCAGCAAAAATGTGATTCTAGCATTGCCCGTGTGTTTTTATGTTAACCACTGTTTGCTGAGTCCAACTGAAATTCTCTATTTTTAGCCTTTCAGCTACTTCCAGATAAAATTCCTGCAGATAGGACTAGCTGTATAGGGCAGATAACATACAGCTCTGAAACCACAGATGACCTCATGCAACTGCAAAGAAAGAAGGGTCTGTTACTTAAAACAAGGCTAAAATTTAACCGAGCTATACTAAAATTATACAGGGAATGTTTTACAGTCCCATTACAAGACATAAAAACCCAGTCACTATAAATTCACGGTGTACTTATTTGTAAGGATGTAAAAAAGAGTAATTAATAACCCCCCAAACAGCTTATCTCTGAGCCAGTATAACACCAAGGCTTTCCCAGGCTCGCTGGAGATTTTACAAACAGCACTGAGAAACTGCTTTAACTGCCATTTGAGAATTATTTGTCCACACTGAAAAGTCATTGCTCTTTGTCACAAGTCACAAGACATTTCCTAGTGTTCCACACTTTCAGTTGACATTATGGAGAGAAAATAAATAAATGTAATCCAAACTTTCTGGGAAGGGCTTCCATGTATAAGAACGCATACTAACCCCAGATGCGAGGGAGCACTGCACAGTGATTCTTTTTTGTGCTAAATGCACTCTACCTTCCCCTCTTCCACTTCACTCTTCCTGTGTGTCCCCCCATATACCAAAAGAAACCTGTTTCCTTTAAAACACCATTATTTCCAGGAGACTGAAGTGCAGTCCTGAGTACTATCATTCAAGTTTATTAAAGTATTTAAGGAGAAATGTGTAAGGAATGGGCATGTCACAAGTGAATCAATACAGATCAGAGTGCTAGTCTGTAGTCCTTGGGATGTATTGCTCACACCTCTTTTAGTTTGCAGAATATTTGCTCGATATTTCTTCAGAAGAAAACCTTCATGGGGTTACCACACATTTCCAGTAATGGAAGAAACACTCTGAACACTCTTTTCCTCAGGAAAATGTTTCAGTCTTAATAACGAATGAACAGGTCAGATACGTGAGTGAAATAATCCTAAAGTAAAGAAATGCTTTCACTCCCTCACTAACTCACTCTAAGAGATCAGTAAAAGATTCAAACTATTCCTCTTAACTCTTCCTTTTTTTTCTAAATACCAGCATAGGCAAACCTGTATTTTTTAACAATGGCACAACCTCTACTTGCCATCTATTTTTTCAAGCAAAGCCAGCATTGCAATAAAGGGTTACAAAGCACTTAACAGTTAATTTGTGATTATAGAACAAGTCTGATTTTTTTGGATTCACGTCACTTGGAAGGAGAAACTCCATTTATCATAAGGAATGAAAACCAGGATGGAACAAGGTTTGCTATTTCCCTCTCTACGGAATTGTAGGTGGACTTAAGTAAACAACAGAGCAACGATCAAAGGCAAATCTTGGGGACCATAACATAATGAGGCATTAAAGGAACAGAGCCTTTTATCTATTGTGGAGGAAGGAAGTAAAGCATTGAGACATATGTAATATATACAATTAAAAATAAAAAACTCCAAGCAAGTCCCAAAATAGACTGAAATCAATTAAATTCTGGATTTTTTTCTCTTACTCTGTTAAAATGATGGAACCAAAAATGCAATCTGCAACAAAAATTATGCTCCATCACCTGGAAAAGCCAGGCATTCGACTCTATTTTAAGTTCAATTTTCCTCCACATCCCATGAAACAAGCACTGTTCAATCACAAACCATGTCCTCATTCACTGCCAGTTCAGCTGAGGCTTACCTTGTCCTCCACTCTGTTCAGCCTGGCACCAATCGTGTTATTTCCTCGATCTTTGCTTTTCTCTGTGGAACAAGAAACATTTTCAAATTAATATATGGTGGTATAACAAAATACCAGCAAACCACAACAGGGTGTGTTTAACTAGCCCACCAACACCGTGTAACTGAACACCTTTACCAGGCTGATAGATCCATTCCTTAAAAGTAGTTTTCTGTTTCTTTTTATAGCGTTGGCCCATGTCAGGGCTTTTAATATCCCTGAGTTTAAGGCATTTTTAATCTTAGTTTTATGCTTTAACCATGGAGAGCAAAAATGTTCCCAATTTAGTTATTGTTTTATTTGCCACTTACAAACAATCTGCCACTATGCAAAGGACTCTACAGCCAACTTGAATAACACATTTGGTAACATTTTATCTTTTTCTCCCCACTATAAACTGTATAGAAAGATGAGTTTTCAAATGACATAAACAGAGAATTTTCAGTAGCCAGACTTGCCTCAAACAAATGTAGTCCTTTGTGCTCCTTTTCCAGTCTCTTTTCAAAGCTATCAAGGATCTATGTGAATGTTACCAATTTCAAAGGAACTCTGTAACCTTACCACATCGATTTATTGAAAATACGGTAAGTCTCAGACAGACTAGAGTCAGCATTTTGAAAACCTCAGTGAAAGACAGTGCTTTAAGAATCTAAATAAGAACAACTCTAATTTAAAAGTGTTGATGAGTAAATGTTATTACCAATGCTTAATCTTCAGAGCACAATCAGCTGGCACTGTTTAAAAATTTGGCAATGAAATGATAAGTATTTTAACAAGCATTTTCCATTAATTACAGGTTCATCAGATCAATTTTAGACACATCCTTTATATTGACTTACCTGAGACAGAGATAAAAAGAGATGGCTTTCCTATGGACTGGTCCAACCTATAAAACAAAAAGAAACATTTTTGGTTTTTATCAGTCTGAAACAGCATCCTCACTCTCTCTAGCTGGAGCAGAGAGGCCTGTTCACAAAAAAGCAAAGCGAAGTTCAAATAATTCTGGTTTGTCCTGTGAGTGAAGCAGTTGCTTTATGCTAAGAGCAGCTTGAAATAAAAAATATAGTAATGAAGTGGTATTTGACTTAGACCGTTCTACAACTTCTTTAACCACTGTAAAGTTTTACCATGCCCATTACTTTTCCATGTGATCAACACTGATCCCTCTTTTCTTTGTTCTTCTGCAGCTTTTTTGTCACATCTGTAATCTTTTAGTTTGCTCTTATGTGCAATTCTACCAGAGCAGTTGACAGTATTGCACTCTCCAGGTATAAAACAGCCCCTAACAAATAGGGATTGCAGTCTATAGTAACAGCTAGCAAGGACTAAGGTAATACATGTAAGTTCCAATCATCAGATTTTTAAGCTTTTTGCCTTTTCCTGCCTGTGCGAAAAGAAATGCCAATGCCATTTTATATTCCCCAATTTTGCACAGTCCTGCCAATATGACACCTTTAAGCCTTTATTAGTTTTTTCAGTTTTTTATCCATGGGCCCCAATCACTGCCTAATTGGCAAACATCCTTCTGCTGCTGTTTACAGGTACCAAGACCGGGCTTCATTGATGTACCTCCTCTGTAGCTCCTTGATTCGCACCATCAGGTTGAGGTGGCCCTGAGAATACTGCTCAATTACATCTCGGACATCATAGGGCTTTCTGGCTTGCTGTAAAATAAGAGACAAAAAACATGCCTTTAAGTCACAAGGATGGAGGTCTGTGGCAATGTAGATGCTTTTGAAGAGCTAACAGTAAGTTCTTTTAGCACTGTGTAAACATATGAGTTATTTTGATTATTGCCATGATTGCACATTTTTTGTGGAATAATTCTGACAGTTCTCATTTCATCCACCTTCTTGCTACTGCAGGTCTGCATGCCTTTCAAGAGATAATCCACTGAACTGGAGCTCAAAAGAACTTGGAGCCAAAAAATGTTCATCTGGCACTTTGTTCAGAACTCTGTGCACGCTCTAGTTTCTTCTGGAAATAAGGTTCATACTTCTTGGCCACTGAACAATAAAGAGGTCTTGAACATGTCCAAACCCCAGCTCTCAGTCAGCAGTTGGGGTTCACAGTTCAGGCCTTACCACAGGAAGTTAAAACACAGTCCTAGAGGAAGGTGCATGACTGATTTCCTCTTCCAGAAAGACTGGCTGAGCTTTCAAAACCGCTGGGAAACACTGGTGCAAGAAATGCCCTGTGTCTGTAATTTGCACCTCATACATGGGAAAAGACTTCATCTGACCTAGTATTAATAAAACAACTTTTGTGTAGTATAGAGGCAATAGTATCAAGAAAAAGGCAATAGTATCAACCTATAGACACCAAGACTAACTGGAAAGCAAGTGAATGAACATGTTGAAGGGTAGCAACAAATTAAAGATATCTTAATCCATCTAGAATGTAGAGTCCAATCAGTGCCAGGACTGGTGTTCCCAGCACAGGAAAGACGTGCTCCTGTTGTTAGAACAAGTCCAGAAGAGGCCACGAAGATGATCAGAGGGCTGGAGCACCTCTGCTATAAACAGGCTGAGAGAGTTGCGTTATTCAGCCTGGAGAAGAGAAGGCACCATGGAGATCTCATTGGAGCCTTTCAGTATTTGAAGGGGGCTTTAAAAAAGATGGGGACAAACTTCTTACAAGGGCCTGTAGCGATAGGACAAGGGGGAAAGGCTTCAAGCTGAAAGAGGGCAGGTTTAGATTAGATATTAGGAAGAAATTCTTTAGTGTGAGGGTGGTGAGCCACTTAAATGGGTTGCCCAGAGGAACTGTGGATACCCCGTCCCTGGAAACATTCAAGGTCAGGTTGGGGGGGGCCCTGGACAACCTGATTGGGTGAAGATGTCCTTGCTCTTGGCAAGGGGTTTGCACTAGATGACCTTTAAAAGTCCCTCCCAACCCAAACTATTTTATGATTTCTGACTCATCAATTATGCTGATTATGGAATCTCCACAGATAATTTTCAAGGTTTCATAAAAACCTTGGTAACACTGAGTTACAATTTCTCCTTTCTTGCATCTTTTGAGAACAAGGAAAAGAATTTGCAGTGGTAGCTTCTAAGATAACAGAATTTGGATCCCTTTTGAAGTCTCAGAAGTATTTTGTCACCTATACTTCAAAAGCAGATGTCTCTGCACTGCTTCACCTTATTTCCCAAGCTTCAGGATTTCCTCAGTTCCATGCCATAACTACCTTTTTTTTTCTAAGCCAAAGGACAGTGGGATACAATATGAAAAACAGGCTGTGGCACCTTCATGCAGCCCCCTCCACCTGCCTGGGAAGTAGCTCCCACATTTCAGGAATCATTCCTTTAACAACACTGCTTTATCAAACAAATTATATTTCAGTCTCCCAGATTCCCCAAGTAAACTGCAATCCTTGGGTGAATGTGAGATACTCTCTAGGGGAAGGCTAAACAGGATGGGGAATTGCTTCAATCTAACCAAGGAACACAGAGGAATTCCCAAGCATCCCAACTAATTACACACACATAAATCATAACTATCATCAACAAAGAAAGAAATATGATTCAACGATGGCATAAGCCTGTAAATCTTTCCATGGACTAGTACTGTAAACATGATGATATTTAAAAAAAAAAAAAAGTAGTACTGGATTATTTTTGTATTATAAATAAGCAAAAGAGAAATGTGCAAGTTTGAAAATTGCAGGTTCAGAAAAGCTGTTCAGTAAGAATAAAGATGCGGAGCTTTCTCCTGCCATCCTCATACTCTGACACAGGAGCCTGACAGTAGTGTATGTATTTCCCTGTCTGTTTTTCATTTGCAGGGCTGTTTCTCTGTCTTTAAAACAAGAATTGAAAACTTGGAGTATATAGAATTTATGAATGAAGTTAAACTTCTGAGTACAACTGAGTATTTAAGTCAGTACTAATTTTTTCTGTAACTGCTTCATATTAAAAGCTGATCTTCTATGAGAAAATACTCTTGAAGTTGGCCACATAAAAAATCTGCAGCAGGCAACAAATTAGTATGGAATAGACAAAAGTGGAAGCCAGTCCCACAGCTTTGCTTAGCTGCTTCTCTTCCTTACATTCAGTCCCTTGCTAATTAAGCAAAACTCATAGCAAAACTCTTCTTAAGTACGTTAGAATTTCCCTCATCATAAATGAAAGTTGTTAAAAGGCACAAAAACCAATGCCAAATATTAAATGTGCACCACTGGCTGTGGCTGTTGTTGTTCCCTAGTAACTGCATGGTCAGGGAGGCAGACCTGGGAGAGGGGAACCCAGGAAAGGGGAATTTCAGGGAAAAGCAACCAAGTAACACAGGACACTGAAATACCTGGTTTAGTACAGCCCAGTATGGAGATTAGAAAAGATTACACACACAATTCATATGAATCACATAATATGATGAACTACAACACTATAAATGTAAGATTTTCCAGAGAAATTGTAACAAATCAGGCAACAGTTATGTCATCAGTAGAACTGCAACCTGTATTTTTAATTTATGCTGTGTATAGAATATTTGCCATGGTAAAAGTCATACCACAAGTTAAAAAGCTATTTTAGAAGGAAATTAATTTACTCAATTGGAAGAATTAACATGGAAAGAAAATTTAAAATGTTTCCACAATTAAAATGGGGAATCAGGAACAAATTCCTGGTCTCTCTATCTGATATCACAGCTGCATTCGTGTACACAAGTTTTAAGGCTTACAGAAACTTTCATAATTGGAAAACAAAGGTTATTCACTCGTGAATCAAGCTAATGGGATAAAGCGATTTTTTTCTGAAATTCAGTTGTAATATTAGATTGTGTTAAAAACATCTGCTTTACAACTAATACATAAAATTCATTTTTGGTAGGTAGGGTGAAAAAAGCCTAGAAAAGAATTCATTTCTAAGTCTACCTTCCCTATAATCCATAAAATCCTTCTTTAACCATAAGTCATTCACCTTCACTGATGCACAGGACTTGTATAGAATGTGATCTTTTGTATAGAATTTGAAACAGTCCTACAGACTTTATGAGAACATAAACACATCCATAAAAAAGGTATTAATTCTTTATAATATTATGCTGTGTTCATGGGTTATACATGGGCATCATCGTAAGGTCTATATTTAAACCTGGACTTTGAAATACAGCCTAAATTTCTCTCCTTCTTTTTAAAGAGGAAATGATGCTTCACAAAGACCTGCTTTTCATGTCCTTTGAAGATTTTTGTATCCCTGTTTAGCTTTTCTTTATTTGTTTTATTTATTTATTTAGTTTTAAACAGGAAGGCTTTGCTTTCGTCCTTGTGATGTCATCATCCCCTGTCATTAACTGAGCTCTTTAAAAATATATATCTAGTCAAATTTAGGCCTACAGGTGTGTCCTGCAAACAGCTGGTATAGTTTAAGAACCATGCTGGGTTCATGCTGGGACCTATTTTGCAAAATTTTCCTCTTCCTCTCCTTCTTCCTATGCTGCCGTACTCAAAAGCTTCAGAGGCATCTCTAAAAAATACTCCTTTAAATTGCTGGCCTTCCTTAGAGTCCCAGCTTATTTTAAGCATGAATAGCCCAATGGACTTCAGATGAAATTAGGTTGTGGGTTTGTTGTGGATTTTTTCAATAGCTACAGGAAGAAAATATCTGAATTTTCATTTTTTTGAACATATATTTCACATAAACATAAAGCTTAGAAAGCAAATATCTACCAAAAGCCAGCTTTACAGACCTCTTAAATGCTGAAAGATACATTTTTAAAATGCATCTTCTGCTTTACCTTATTTTCAGACATTACATTAGTCTGCTTATTAGGAACTGTACAGTCACGACTTGGCACGTGTTAAAACAATTTAATTTCTTATGATTATTTTATGTACATAGAACAGATTTACAACATTATTCTTTACATGAAAGAATAATGACAGTGGCTATCGCTTAATTACAGGAGAGATTTTCAAAGGCACCTTGTGGCTTCAGTTTCAGGGTGACTTTGTGCACTAAGTTACTTGGGTGCTTTGGAAAACTGTGCCTTTGGTGCTCTCCAAATTTTTCAGCTTGATCATAACCTTGTATTCAGAAATTAGGGAGAAGCATGAGATATTGCCTTACATTCCTATTGGAGATTCGGCTTCTCAAGGAACTGCAGCGTATCACTTGTACACAGGAGTGACTTAATATCCACACCACTTCAACCAAATGATATTTTTAGATTTTAGTAGCAGCTAATACCGATCATTCAGGAAGAAGGAAGACTGCTAAAGAGAGATGAGAGACAAGCTTGTTGAGGGATTTTGTTGATGGCCAGAACTGGGCCTTCTGCAGATGCGAAGGTGAGAGTACAACTGAGAAGCCAGATTAGCAACGGAGATACTGAGCACAAACAAGTTTTAAGTATGAACTGAATAGTCCCATTCTATTCAGTCAAATGCTTTTTCAGCTTCCATCAAGTCATCTGCCGCAGGGGAGTTTCGTTTATTTGCCAGGTGGATAATGTTGCACACAGCATTCAGGCATTTTCAAAATCTGTTTCTGACAAATACCACTTGGGAGGTAGATATACAACGTGCGGATTTCTTGTTACTAAGCAGTTTAGTTAATACCACGGCAAATATTTTATGATCTAAATTTATGAGAGCAATGATTCGGTAATTACCACAGAGCAAAGGATCACAATCAACTTTCAGAATGAAAATAAATTAGATTTTAATGGAACTGGCCACATTTAGGCAATTATTCACACAACAGCAGCAGACACATCACTGGAAGGGTGCACGTCCCTTGCCAAGTTTCAAGTGCTGACCAGCAAGTGCTAAGAAACTTCTCAACAAAATGACTATAAATATTATCTTCAAGTAGTTGAGACACTGTGCCTTTCTTAATTTTAGTCTAATAATGATAATAAAAGGTGAAATGTGCTAGCAAAAACTTTTTGAAAGCACTCTCTTCAAGAAAACTTTGGACATGGGATATTTCAGCCTAAATGGTGATGGTCTGAATATATTATACATAACTACAGCAATTTTCTGAAAACCTCAGGCAACCGTAGCCATAAATTAACTCAAGAATTTTAGTAAAAATGAACATTTTTAAACTAGAAATTTGCTAAAGAATTAAGGCAGTGCTTCTGAATTTTATAAGGAAATCAGAATTATGGATTTGTAGTAGCAGCAAACTTTGGCTTACAGATATATTGAACTGTCAGTTGAAAGTCAATCACCGTCACCTTCTTTTTAATCTTAAATTTCGTGGCCTTCAGATTTGAAGGAGAAAGGACATTCTCCCTTTTTGGACCATCTAGACTAAAGGTGGCATAGATTTTTGGTCTGTTGTAAGCAGTAGTAGTGAGGTCATGTATGAAAATGGATGTAGGCAGTTAAGCCCCTCTCATCCTTTGCATTTTCAGTTGTGAAGCCTGTTCTCTGGAGGTTATCCCTTATTAATTAATTTTACGTAAGGTAATATAATATTATTGATATATACATTCACCTGGTTTAAATCAAGCTGAAGGCTGTTAACATGTGTTTTTAGTGGATTAATGAAATTGATTTTTAGAAAGTTTGCAGTCAGAATTTTTTATTCAGACCAGGTAACAAGGTTAATTAGCTATTGTTAAATACTTATGGCATCACAAGACCACAGCAAGTGGAGTGGCACATGGGAAATGTGTCAGTGAGGGCCAGAGGAGGAAAGAGAATCAGTGTCTCACGAACTGGGAATGAGGTCTCCTACTATGCTGAGGGGAGAAAGGAGAAGAAATGAGAAACCTTCCAATGCACTAACAAATTTCCACCTCGGTTTCTTATCAGGACCTCATTATCATTGAGTAGGGGACAGAAACAAGGCTGAGGTAGTATTTTAGTCTCTAATCCTACTGACTCGGCATGAAAGCAGCACACAGCTCAGAATTAATGGAGACATACGAGAATGTTTGCACTGCCAGAAAGGGACGGCGATAACACAGGGCTAAGGGTCAAGTCCATTAGCAGAAAATAACATTTTAATTCAGACTGCATTTCAGGAGTTTAGCCTATTTCCAGTGCACCCACAGTTGACTAACCTGCTGCGAAACAACCACCCTATTGAAGGAGGGAGAGAACAGTGGGTGTAGTTCACCATTACTGAAATGAATTGTGTTAGTCTCTCTTTTTAAAAGAGACAATGAATCAGGGGAACAAAAGGGTTTATTGAGAAAAGGGGCTTTCTATTCACAACTCACCTGGAACTTTTTTTTCGCCACAAAATACTGCATCCTCCGAATCACCTTGATGGCAGCGCGGTGGTGTTCCCGCAGCCTGTGGGAAAAAACCAGGAGGGTGAGGGGGGAAAGAGCATCTCCATCCAGACAGTAAATGCAGCAGGCTGCAGAAAATCCTTCAGCAACACGTCAATGTGCAATGTAAGTAGCTGTGACCCAGCCTGGGAGCACAGCCCACCATTCTGCTGACCTTCCCCACCTTTCGAGAAGGCTCTGAAAATCCATGGTTTTATCTGAGCCATGCTAGGTTTGCACACGTTTCACAGCTAAAAGAGGTGTCCACATAGCCTCCGTGTCGAGGCAAACCTCCATGCATCCTTCCCAGCTTCATTTCCACAAAAAAAAAAAAAAAAACCAAAACCCGACCTCTCAAGCTCCTGCATATCCAGCCATGAACAGCTTTTATAGAGTCACTCCAGTATTTAGGACTTTTTTAGTTTGTTTGGGTTTTTTGAGGTCTTCACCACACAATTTCTGTACAACATGTTTCTTCACTTACATGAATTCTTCTTTTTTCCAAAGAATATTTAAAAAAAATACTTGAAAGTTTTTTGATTTGTTGACTGCTAATCAATCTAAATGATCTTGTGGTTCCTGGATGCAACATCTACATACTTATTTATCCCCAAACTGAACTGTAATTTGATATAATGACAAAATAATCTGACAGGTCTTTAAAAAATATATACCCCTCTTTGTGCATATGATCTGACTACAGAATAAAAAGATAATAATTTGCTCATTGT
Source organism: Picathartes gymnocephalus (assembly GCA_013390045.1). Taxonomy (NCBI): domain Eukaryota; kingdom Metazoa; phylum Chordata; class Aves; order Passeriformes; family Picathartidae; genus Picathartes; species Picathartes gymnocephalus. The sequence continues at coordinate 8,338 of WEKY01002108.1, read as the reverse complement.
GCTTTTAAATGACAGGTTTTCATAGAATCTGACATTATTTTTCAAACAGTGCCTTGAAGCCAACAGTTATTTCAAATTTTTCAAAGTTTGCAAAAATAATGCATTTTCCTTCTTAACATTAAAATATACTATCAAACATTAAGCCAATTATTGTGATTGCTCATGCTATTACTTTTACCAAGATGCACTTGAATGATATTATAGAACCATCTTTATTTCCTTTTTAGCTGTATGAACATCAACTATTTCTAACTCACTTCACAAACAGACTTCTAGTGAAGGGAGAGCAGCTGTAAAAGCAGAGTTAAGTGTTCCAGAAGTTTTATCTTTATAAAATTATTATTAGTAATACTGATAGACCAGCATACTGAGATGTTGCCTTGCAGTGCTTTCTGTCCCTACTGAACATGACAGCATTCATACTCACTAAGGGCTGGAGAAGTCATATTTAAGTTCTATAAAAGTCTGTAAAAGTTTGGGTCTTTAGTATGATATAGCCTGGTATCACCCAAGCCTCTTCAGCAAGATATAACCTGGAATTTTAGTGAGTATTCAGGTGTTTCCTCAGGATAGATCTCCCCCAGCAAACAGAATTTCTGCATGTGCAAATGGTGGATGTCTGTCCTCTGAGCAGGTGTAGCAGGGGTGTTCCCCTTCTGAAAACCCACACTTTTTAGTAGGAAAACATCATTCCGCAAAGCCGAAAACAGAACCAAAAAAAGCCGTAATTTCCTACTTCTAGCTATTGCCTCTGGGGTGGGTTCTTTCTGTCATAGAATTTGTTCAGATTTAGCAATGACAGAAAAGAATACTTTCTCCAGAAACTGCATAAAATGCACTGCTTTCTGAGCTAATGACATACAGCTTTTCACCACAGGTCTGCAGGTTGCTATGCCTCTAAGTTATTCATATAAATTGTCTGTACCTCAATAATTATGCGCCAAACCTGCATTTGGATCTGCATAGGAAGCATTTTCCCTCTTAACACCTTCCTGAGGTGTCTGAGAGACACTGTCTCCAGGCCCCTGCTCCCACACATGTGTCTGCAACATCACGGTTCGAGTTACAAAAATGGGAATTTGCTACTCCTCACTGGGATGGCTGTGTTTGGATCAATTCCCAGTGGTCAGAGTTAGCCTCATGCTAGTTCAGGGTACCCCTGTTCTGTGAGCGAGCCTGTGCTGCATCATTCTGCTCCTAGGGACTTGGATGACTTCCCCAAAACACAGAGGAAATAAAGTGTTTGGGCTTTTAAGTTCTGCTTCACAGAGATGGGAGCCAAAAAGGTAAACACTTTAATTTTCTAGTAAATATAAAAGGTATGATATCATGCAGCTATACATCCCATACATAAAAGCACATAAAAACATCTTTTGACAAATAGAAATATATTTGAATTGCCATAAAACCGCTTGTAGTATTTTGGTTTATGCCTCATTTCCTCTGGGGTGTTCTTCACAGTCCATTATTTCTGAGTAAAACATTTTTCTTTGGGACAGCCAGTCACCAGTAGAACACACCAAATCCCTCAATCTCTATCTAGAGGACAAGTCCCATCTATAAGCAAGGCAGGAGGATAATAAAAATGGTATTTGCCATTCAGTGAAATAACAAAGCTACACCACCAAAATGATTTTCCAATGCAGCTATTCACCATCAATCATTGTTCAGTGCTAACATGAAGTACCATGCCAGGAGGGAAAGTTAATATTCTCATTTTAATCCTTTCCATTTCCATCTCTAGTAGGAAGCCTTACAGTAAGATTGTTTCTGCTTATGCTGTAAAACAGAATTCTGCAAACCAGGCTGTCCTGATTCCCCAAGATTAAATGCTTCTGCGATGAGAGAAGGGAATGAAGGATTTAATTAGTAGCCAAGGTTATGATTCACAGTTGTTTGATCTCTTTGGCAAACTGGTAACAAACGCTTCAGTAAATTGAGAGCTTAACCATTAACTGGTGATATTTGTTTGTTCAGCCGCTTGTGACATCTCTGAATTTTGGTTACAGAGGGGCTGTCTGCAGCCTCTGGGCACACGGAGCACGTTTAGACGTCAGATAGGTACTCAATGCATTACCGCCCTCACTTGTGCGAATACTTTGGTTTTTTAAGGAGTGTGGCTGCAAATGACCTCACCTGAGTGTGCTGCCAGAACGCAGCACCTCACCTTCCTGGTGTGTCCATCCCCACAGCCGGCAGGATACACCCTTTGGAGAGGCACTGCTGTGCCCAGTGACTCTCTGATGGTGGGGAAGGGGTTTTTAGGGACTGCTGGGATACCCCAGAGAGCCTGCTTGCTTCAGTGTAGCTGTGCAAGCTAAGCTCTCCTTGCAATTGCAAATCCCTCATTTTGAGATGTTTAGTTTTGCCTGACTTTGGGGGAAAGCTTGTTGAATAAGTACATTAGCCATAGAGTCAGCAGGCATGGCTTTCGCCCTTTTGGCAACAAAGCTATTCTCCCCTCCTGAGCATTCATCAGGCTTTGAGCCTCATCGTCACCATACCCATTAATATCATAACCGACATCTGAAGGAACTTGCCAAACACCATTTGACTGATTCTAATAACCAGCAGCATGTTACCTTAAAAAGTAATATACATAGAATGCCTTTAAAATCAAGCTAAAGATTATTATTTCTGATACTGGACAACTTCTTAGCCTGCAACCTTCTGAAGGAAAACACCTTTCACTGGCTACCAGTAATTTTCTTTCTCAATATTGACAGGACATCAAGATCACCTTGAATACAATACATGCTATGTGACATTTCTCATGGACTTAAACTCACAGGATTAGGTGCTGAAGCCACCAAGGAATCTACAACATTGTTATAACCCTTAGGAATCCAGAAGGATGAAGAAGGATGTAACAATTCAACAACAGAAGACCATCCTAGTTGTAACAGGGCCAACAGATTCATACAAACCTACATTATTTGCAGGTATAAACTAGCTCTGCTTTATATATGCACTGAAAAACAACCTGTTGTGGATGCAGGCGCCATTCAAAGCATAAGAAATGAGGATAAAAAAAAAACCCTGGCAACAAAAAGCAATGGATTGAGCACCCACATTAAAAAAGAAAGCCTGGCAGAATTAAATGACTTGAAATCCTCAGTTTTTCCTGCCTCCTTTAGTTGTTAAGATACTTAACCTACAACCAGTCCCTTGGAGGAAACCTGATCTCTTCATCAGTCCATCAGAAATCTGAACTGGAATTTCACTTAAATTGGAAAACAAGCATGATGAAGTACTTTATGTAACTCAACCGACGTTCCCATTTGGTTGGGAAGTTGTTATACATTAATAAATGCTCTGAACAATTGAAATTCAGACTTTTGCGCATTTAGCTACATATTGTTAATTTTCCCCAACACAATCAGCCAAAACCTCAGTAGGTGTCTGAAGCTCTGGCTCCTTCCCCTGGCACACTCACTGACAGCCACAGTGAATGTCACTGCTCAGCCAGCACTCACCTGCCTCCTTCCTGCCAGGGGACCTGCAGGGCCACCCCAGAAGAATGTAGCTCGGGGACAAAGGCTAAGATTTTAGGTTGCAAAAACTGTGTGGCTTTATGAAAAAGGAACTAAGCAGGTGTGTGGTTCAGTTGCTCTATGATTCAAGACAAATAAATTACTGTTTTTAAATTAAGTTTTACAAGATTAATCCCCATTCTGAAATAGAGCTATTTCGATAAAGAATCAGAAAGGAAAAGCACTTATTAATTAAAAATATTTATTGTCCTTACAAAGCTGCCAGAGTTCACATCAAATCCTTAGTAATTCCATTAGAAGTTTGCTCCCCTTTTCATCTCAGGAAGGTGTTCTACATATTGGTTTAGTGTTAACAGAAATATTAAAGCAACAGGGCAGAGGAAAGGTGGTGCTAATTTCCTATCTATAACACTTGCCTTTTTGTTCATGTGCAGAACATTTCATTATCAGGACTGCCATGTCTGGCACAGACCTCCCAACGTACATGAACGCTGATATTATCAGAGCTAAAAGGTCAACGCTGTCTATTCAGAATGAGTTTAACAAGAATGAAAACTCAGTTGGAGAGAGCCACAGACTTATAATATCTTTTACAAAACGCCCATTTCTCAGTACACCTAACACTGATTTGAAGTCAGGCTCAGTTTTTAAAACCTATTTAAATTCTCTGCAGTCATCTTAAATTTCTGACTTGGGACACAGTAAAGTATTAAGAAAGAAGACTGAAGCTGGTTGGCCTGAAGCTTTTGGCAGTAGTCATTATTTAGATTTGAGCTTTATCGTTAATGCATCAGTTTTTACTCATATGTTGTGCATGTGAACGGAAGTATTTTTTTCCATTCAGGCACTAAAAAACACTCCTTGTCACAGAATCTGGTGGATAAGATTCAGAGTAACTACATTAAGCCATTTCATTAGTGCATGTAAGTCTAATGAAATCTTCCATCCTTAGTCCTCCAGGCACTCTGGGTATAGAATTTGCTGTGGCTCAAGCTTATTCTGTCATTCCCTGTGCATTCCCAGCTGATGGGAATCTCTCTGTACTGAGCAGCATTTTAGATGCTGTAAATTGGAAGAGATTAGGTTGCATCACTGTATTCTGAAATAGGAAATGCTTGATCACCATACCCAGGGATAAAATCAGAATCATTGATTATTTCTAATATTGTCAACTACCCAGTTTCTCCTTTCATTTGTTGCTAGTTTAGCAACTGTTGTTTGCCCTCATAATGATCAGTTTATTGGGGCTCTCTACACATAGCCTGGCCCATAAATGACTTACAAAAACTATCTTAAGGATAAACCAGCTAAAGCTACCTGGAAGCGGTAGAAAAGTATGATGACATTTGAAGAGCAAACCAGTTACATAATTGAGTTTAATTAAATGGGCTTAGTTTACACAGAACTTGGGTTGGAAGGAACCTTAAATATCATCTTGTTACAATCCCCTCTGTGGACAGGGACACTTTCCACTAGACCAGATTGCTCAGAGCTCCTTCCAACCTGGCCTTGAGCACTACCAGGGATGGGGCATCCACAGCTTCTCTGTACAACCTGTTCCAGTGCTTCACCACCCTCACAGTAAAGAATTTCTTTCTGATACCTCATCTAAGCTCACTCTTTTAATTTGAAGCCATTTCCCCTTGTTCTGTCACTACTTGCCCTTGTAAACAGTCTCTCTACATCTTTCCTGTAGGCTCCCTTCAGGTACTGGAATTTACATAAATGCTTCCATAACATGTTCGGTGTAAGCAAAGTTAGAAACTAGTGACAAGGCAAATGAAATTTGAATGAATTCATCTATCCCCCATGGTCCTCACCACCAGGGTCTTCACAGGTTTAAATGCAACAGAAATACAGAAATAACAGACACACATAGAACAAGAAGAATTGCAAATAGAAGGTAAGCTAGATTTTAAAAAATTCTTTGTTCTTAGCATTCAAAGGCATTTTAGCAAACAATCTGTTTATGAAAGATCTACATCTGCTGAACGCCTGTTCATGCTTGTAAATTAGTTATGAACAGGTAAGATTCCATCAAATGAATTTGTTCATCTAAGCACTGAATAATTCAACAACAATAGCTAATTATTTCCATGAAGACATTTGATGAGTAATTTCTATAGAATAGTATGTTTCAGGGGTTTAATTTTAAAAATAAAAGTTTCTTGACTTGAATGCATGTCTTACAATGTAATTTCTGTTCCCAGCCTAGGGGAATACAGGGGCTGACTTCCATAGGAGTATCAGTGATTCTGAAGTTAAAAATTGCTCTGCAAGAGTAATGTCAAATTCAGGCTTTTGGTGAACCCTTCAGCCAGTAAACAATTTGATTATTTACTAAGTGTGAGCATTAGCCCATGGGGAATTAGCTTAAATTAATATTTGTACTCTTCCTCCCCCACTATATAATTCCCCAACTATATATGTGGTTGGTCTTTTTTTATTTAAAGTATGTAATTTTAAAACCACAGTCATCTTTTAATGGATTTGTATTTTATTTTACAGCACCTTTCATGTCTCCCTTCTCAAAAGTCAGGGGTTTAACTGAGAAATCCTTTCATGTAGTTATAGCAATCCTTTTTTCTCTACAGATAGTCTGACCTAGCTTGACTTCGCTTGAGGATTTTTACCAGACATACAAAAATGGACAAGTTTAAAAAATAACATCTCCTCTGGGGGGGGATTTTGATGTTTTAAATGAAAACAAACAAAAAATGGCTTCCAACTAAACCTAAGAGGATCCAGAATAGCTAAACAGCATAGGATTTTGGAGTGTCACACTTCAATTTGTTCAACTTTCCTTGGGGGAAATGGTCCAACATGCAGTATGTCTAGAACCAAGAAACTGCTGTAGCTAAGATGAAGATCAGGTGTAGATTTTCAGAACTAATGGCATGCTGGGGCAAACAGATGTAGCAACAGAGATTTCCTTTGTGGTCTGCCCACAGTGATGGTAGCTAAGAACACAACCCTTACAAGGACAGCTTGTATTGAAATCAGCCAAGAGCATGAGACTTCTTGCACATCCTAAATCGCCTTTGCTGTATATTTTCACAATTGCATTTTAACTTATGCCTGTTACTAGGACCTGAAGAGCTGTACAAAGAGCATAGGGAAAAAAATAGGAAGACAAAATTATCTTTGTAAGGGACCGAAAAATGACATAAAGAAAGCAGGAAAAATATATGAGCCAACTCCCATTTTGTCAGAATAGATTATTTTTTCCTAACTTTGGTGATGTCATTATCAAATACCTATTGATACTGATGTCCATATCAAATCACAGAGAACCTTTATTCAGCTCTTCACTCTCTGCATCTTATTGAGTTAGGAGGCTGTTGCTTTTTTCACACGGTTTCAAGGCCAAGTGATTTGAAAGTAGCGAGACACAAATGAGATCACAGATAAGTAAATAATAATGTACAGCGCTCTTACAGAAACAGTCTGACACATTAAACTCCTTTTCTAAAGAAGCTGAATTCAGAACACAACAGAGCTTTTTGTTCAGTGCACACAGGAAGCCATGGACATTATTATTTTGCCTCCTCTGGTTAAAAGCCATCTTTTCAGATTAAAAATAATATATTTCTTTGCAGAGCTTGTAATTTATAGCTCTGAATTATACAAGGAAATGCAGGGCTACACTCAGAGGCACTAGGAAGAAATAACCATATTTCCTCTGGCTACTTGCCTCTCTATTGTTTGCCTATTAAACTTAAAATAACCTTTGAATATTTAACTGGTTGATGTTACACTACTTCATTATGCTCAAGAAGTTGCTCCCACTACACAGTAGCTTTTTGCTGTGGTCATTGTAGGGAAGTACAAAGCCCCTGCAAACTCAAGGCTGAGTTTGACTTTTCTATTTGGCTTGAATTGCATTGCTCAGAATGCACCTCAGATACAACCAGTACACAAAAATATCTAATGCTGAATATGAGCTGTAAAAGCATCAAAATGATGTAACCCATTGAGATTTCACAACTATTTGTTTCTATTCTCAATTATTTGCTTCTACTCTACAAAACACATGCTAATTTAATACATGCTGTACCTCACATCTTAATTAGGACTCAACATGTAGTACTACTGCTGCCATCCCACTTAGCCTTTTGTTTAGAGACAAAAGAAATGAGCTTTCTTTGGGTCAACTACTGATGCAGTTCATAGGTGATCTATGGAAGGTCAAAGCAATATTGCATTATTTAAACCTCACACAGTGACTTTAGCCAGAACTCCCTTCAGTTTTTTCCCCACATCTCAGTGATATGTGTATTTTCAATAATGGTGAGTAGATGTACAAACATTGTCTCTTATTTGTAAAACCACAGGCAAGACGTTAGAGTCACTTACACATCTTCACAAGTTCAGCTACTCTACCAAGGCAAAGCTGAGAGAGTATCTCAGCTGTTCAACACACATGAAAGTCATTGCACAGTTGTGACTGAAAAAATGAAGCAGGTCTCCTGTTGCAGAGACAGGAATTACAGCAGGAAAAATATCTGAAAGGAAAACGCCATTGATGTGAATAGCA